>JBBMKD010000145.1:954089-1016337 GCA_037834095.1 Argya squamiceps | reverse complement strand
AGGCGCCGGCCGCCCTGGGGTTTCCCCCGTCCCTGCCGCGTCTCTGGGCGCTGCGGGGGTTGAGGCGGGCGCGGCGGCGGGGGAGGAGGGAGGGGAAGGCAAGGGAAGAGAAGGGAGGGGGGAAAGGAGGAGCCGCCGCCGCTGTGGGGCGGGCGGGTCGCACACACACACAGACACACACACAGACACTGGCACAGCGTGAGGAGGAGGAGGAGGAAGAGGAGGGAACAGCAGCCTCGGCGCTTGAGGTAAGGGCGGCGGGAGCGGCCACCATTGAAGCGGGGGGAACGGGGGGCGGCCGCCGCTCCGTCCGCGGCTTCGCGCCCTTGGCGGGGAGCGGCGCTGCCCGCCCCCCCCCGCGCCGGGCCGTAACCTTGGTCTCCCCCGGCCGCGAGGGCGGGCGCGAGCGTGTGGGGCTGCGGGACGTGTGGGGCTGCGGGACGTGTGGGGCTGCCACCAACGTGTGGGGCTGCCACCAACGTGTGGGGCTGCCACCTGTGAGGGTCTGTCACCCTGTGGGTCTCGCGCATCCGTGTGGGGCTGCCAACGTGTGTGTGCCTGTCACGCCTGTGGGGCTGTCACGCCTGTGGGGCTGTCGTACATGGGTGTGTGTCACATAGGTGTGTCTGCGTGCCGTGCACGCCTGTGTGTTTGCCACACTTGCAGGGCTGTGCACACACACGTATGTCTGCGTGTGACGCTCACGCGTGTCTGTGCACACACGCGTGTCCGTGTGCTCCATGTCGTGCTCCGTGTGTGGATCCCTCTGTGTGTGCGCCTGGCAGCTGGAGTCTTCCCCTCATCCTGGCTGCTGTAGTTTCTGAGTGTATCCGGATTTTGTCAGTGCTGGGCGGTGTGACAAATGTTTCTGTGTAGTTAAGTATAACTTTCTTGCAGTGGGGTTTTTTTTCTTCCTTTTTTTCTTCCCTTTTTTTTTTTTTTTCCCTTTTTTTTTTCCCCTGGGAGGAAGGCAGGCTTACCTTTGAAGATTGTTTGTTTTCTTTCATATATATCCAAAGGTCTCTGGGGATACAAGTGCTCCCGTTGCCTCTGTCTATGTGGTTGTAATTTACAAGACGTTTTTAAATCAGTGATAATTTTCAAAGCAAGGTGCAAAAGCGATGTTTCAATTTCCATTCCATTGCCATTCCAAGGCTGTACACTGTATTCCATGCACAACTTTGAATTATGTGCTGTCAGACACCTGTTACTTAATCCTGTTTATCCTTTCCAGTTACAGTTATCCAGCCTTGTCTTCTTTTTTTTTAATATCTCAAAATAAATTACAAATATTCTTTTATGCTGGCATCTAGTAGAAACCCAGGGATCTAATGTGCTTGTGAGGTATTTAATGTGTGTTTGTTAGGTAATACTTTCTCTCAAGGGGATGATTTTAGAAAGTTATAGAATAATCATTATCTCAGGGGGGAGTTTATATAATGTTAAAATGTCCATGGGGATGCATCACTAGGAAAGGTGGATGGTAGAGGCTACATGGAGTCGAACTCTTACACAGTATAAGTCTTCAGTAAAGTGTGCATCGTCCTCTATTAATACATAAATAATATTCGTGTTTCTCAAGCTTTGCTTGCTGTTGCACCATGGAATTTTCAGTTTAATAATTGGTGTTAACGAGGGTCCTTGGGCAGATGTCGCATTTCAGAGCCTGCGAGGGGATGGAGCAGATTCTTTCATAACACGTTTGTGTTCAGGGTTGTGTTCCTGGGTTTACCTGAGCAGTGGTAGCAAGCTGATACTACTCACTTCAGGTTAATTTCTCCAACTTCTGGAAGTGTTATGGCCTCAGTACTTGCAGGCTTTCACCAGATCAAGGGTACCTAATAGTGCCATGTACCACAAAATAATTATTGTTGTACACAGCCGAGCAATTTTGTATTGCACAGAGACAGTTCCTAAATAAGAGTTGAGAACAGATTTATTCCTCCCTGCAATTGGTAACTTCATGAAGTAATTAAAAATAAATTACACAGTTCTAGGATGAGAATTCTCTTCCACAATCTTTAATACCAGTGTGCCTTCACATGTCAGTTTTGAGTCATCTCTTGCTGATATCGCTAAAAACCAGGTATTGATAGCAAAGTCAAACCCCTGGTGAAAATATAACTGCATGGCTGTCAAAATAAAATGTGAGGATCTGATTTGATTGCTGGCTGTGGATATGCACTTGGTGGAGAAACAATGCCTTTTATTTTAAAGACATGCACCCACGCACAGGAGCTTTGTTCTAAAATAGTTTTTTCTGTCTTCTGTTTTATGAATTTATGCATAATCTACAGGCTCTGCTTTTTCTTAGAATGCAGGGAAGACAGAACCTTGAAGGGGAAGAAAGACCAAAAGGGGCAGGAAGGAGAAGTCATTTGAATTTCCCTTACTGACAGAGGAAATATTTCTTCGTTATGTTTCACACAAAATATTGTGTTGTTTTCACCTTTTCAAAAACAATGGCAAGTTGTTTGGGCTTGATATACACTGCTGACTTCTGTTGCAGACTTTGAGCATTTGTTCCAGTAATATCTGGCTGTGATGGTGAACTTGGGGCTGTGCTGGAAGTCTGTCAACTATTTGTTACAGCTGTGTAGGAACTGATGGCTTCATTTTCACCAGGCTTAGGTATACTCTGTTGAAAACTTGCAGGGATGTAAGTTTTGTGCTTACCGAAATGACTCGCTTTGTATTTCTGTTTCATTTCTTATCTTGTCATTTTTTGTGGGCTTTTCAAATTCTTCAGTGGTTTGCTTTCCTTGGTGGTTTTAACAGCTCAATTGCTATTCCTTCCTCTTCATAATTTGCCAGAGACTGAAGTCTGAAACTGCTGTTTTAATATTTTCCTCAAAATTGAATTAATCCCTTTTCTAGAGGAAAGGGAGGAAGGGACAGAGGACTACTTATGAGAGTTTGAGGTATGAGAACCAAAACTTAATGCATCTTACCTAAGAGAGGCTACTTATGAAAATTGTACCTCATTGATTTTGGAGAAGGCTGGTTTCGTCTGTAGTTTCAATCATCTGTCCCATTAGATTTTGGGAAGTGTTGTAAATTGGTTTAGAAGTGAAATTTTCCAAGTCATAAAATCTCTGGTTGGTTGTTAGTGGAAATCATTGCGAAGGGTTGCATAAGCATTATTTGTAGGATGGCTAATCAGCAGCCTGGGCTTAGTTCCATTCTCTAATAAATAGATGCATTGTGCTACTTCAAAAATTGCAAAATTGATGGCTTGAGTACATTTAATAATTTTGCAAGATATGTAATGCATCTGGTTTGGAGAAGACTTTGATGTCTGCAGAAGTTGTACACAGTGGAGGTGTTTATGATCCAGCCTGTTAACTCTTCAAAAGTTTTTTGATTGTACTATTTAGGACATCTTATTCTTATGAAAGATTCATGCATAGCACCACATCAAAATTACCTATGTGCACGCATCAAAGGCTCAGATAAATTTTATTCGGCAGGACTTTCTGGGAACAGGTTTTGTGGTCCTCTTGCTTCTGCAGAGAAATAATTTTTGGACTTTGTATTCCAAAGAGCTGATCTGTAGAGGGTTAGAATATATGGGATATCAATGGTATCAATACCAAAGGTACTGTGCTTTGGCATTGGCCATCCTGCTTTGCTTATGTCTTGCCCTGTGAACAGTAAAGTCCTCACCCATCTTCTTATGGTGGTGGTGCTTTCTGGAAGTTTAGTAACTAAACTAAGCTAAACCAGCTAAAGAGGCTGGTTAAAGAGGCTGGCTGGTGAAACTGTGGAAGAAGACTGGTTCCCAGCCATTCTGGAATGAATTTATTAGGCCTAGTAGTAAGATCCTTGTTCCAGAAAGACATGCTAATGTATCTGGGTGCCTGGAATAGGGTTCCACAACATGGGAAACAGCATGAGAACAACCTTTCCACCTGTCCTCGGAGCGCTGATGCCGGAATCTGCAATTTTCAGGGCAAGATGCTCCCAAGCGGCCTCTGCGAGTCACAGAAATAGATGGTGCAGCACAAGTGTGGCTTTAAAGATTCCTCTCCAGCAGACTTCTGGGTGATGGGCCGCTGATGTCTTCCCTGCAGGGATCTTGGAGAAAAATCAATACTTGCATCCCCTCCTTTGGAAGACCAACCTCAGCTTGTACAAGATAGGGAAGGACTGTGGCTTCTTCTGTCAGTTTGCCTTACAAGTCATTCTACATATCAGCCTACTACTGAGAGAAGTACTTGTTAAAGCTGTACCTGTGCAACAGCAAAAGTATCTTGATTTTTGGAGAAGAATGAGACAAAACCTTCCTCTCCTTTGAAGAGCCTCCTAGCCTAACATGAAGTCATAGCGTCCTGTTTCCCTTGTTACTAGTTTTGGATAAATTGTATTTGGGAATGGTTATAATGTTTCATTTCACCCTTAGTGTTCTAATAACTGCTAGTCAGTCTTCCTCTGGGGGAGAGCCTGTTCTGGTGAGCAGTGCAGGTGTCACTGCAAGGTTAGGTTCATGTGGTGTATCTGCTTCTGAAAACGGACAAGCGCAGGGTTTCCAGCTTTTAAGGCCACTTGCCTTTTGCATGGTGTGGGGTTCTGGGGCTGTTACTTGGATCTCTTTGTGGTTTCCTTTTCCATTGCCAGTCAGTGTTGCTGAGCTCAGTTGTGATCCTGTCCCACCTGTGGCTGAGAGCTGGACATGGGATAGACCATGGATACAGTGTGGAGCACCCCTTGTCCTCCTGTTTCATGACCACCTTGCTGGTGAATCCAGAATCTGACTTAATGTAATTGTTCCACGCTGCCTGATAAAAAAAAATCTATTCTATAACCCATAAGTGCCCCTAATTCCTCACAGTGGGTCTCTCACCTTTCTTTATGCAATAGCCAGGGATCAAAGTGCAGGGTAAGAAGTTGATTGGCAGCTGTCATACATCCAAAATTAGGGTCTTCCTTTCCATTTTATATGGGATGTGTAATTGTACCACCATGAGGCCCTACGCCTGGAGAGCTAAGAGTCCCTTGTTTAATCTTTCCTCAAAATAAAGCCTGTTCTTTCCCCAGTAACAATAACTGGGAGCTTTAGGCAAATGAGGTGAGGCAGCCTGTTAGAAATGTGCTCCATTGTAAGGTCTGTTTGTGGAGTGGTTGAAATTGGTGTTGCTGAAGTAACAACGTGCCTTTGCCCTCTCGATTCTGAAGAAACTGGTTCTGTTCAGTTGACTTTGGGGCTCTCAAGTTGTGACTTCCTTTGTGAGCCAGCCTTGCAACCTAGGAGACCTTGAGCAGATGTGTAACATTACAGAAGCTGGATTTAAAAAGGACTCTTCAAATTAAATCCTCTGCATTGTTCCTTCTCAGATGTTGTAACAATAGACCATTTACTCGAAAATTCTTCATCTCGTCTTGGTGTTTGTATTCTGTTGTTTTCATGTGCAACACCATCTGAAATTATGAAGATAAAAAATTTACAAATGTCATTGAGTTATCAAATAGTTTTATAAAAGTAATTTATGTCTGCAGTTGGTCTAGCAATATGCCAGCCAAGAGAGCATATATATTCAGCTTCAGAAATACTTGGGTGCACCTTAGTAAGGAGGAAATGGGTATGAAAAAGGTATTAAAGAGCAGGCTCTTTATTCCTGAAGTTACAGATAAATGTCCCTTTCTAACAATTTCTACATTCAGCCTGAGCACACACGCTCCTGCAGACTGGAAGTAATCAGCCAGGAGGTCAGTGACTAATAAAGGGGGCAAAAGAGAATAAGGACTTGAAAGGTTAATAAGGAGCATCTGTTGGATTCCAATGATCTAGAGTGTCCATGATCCTGTGAACACTGCTGATGTGGAAAGTAACAAGTAATAAGGGAGTTCTTTGAGATGTAAGCTCTGGTCTTGAATGAGATAGATCGGATGAAAGAATTTCTCATACCAAAATGGCATTTTTTCCTCCTTGATCTTGTAAACCATTCCAAAACTCTATGGGTTTTTCTGTTCCCATTTTTCTACTCCTCAAACATATCAATTTCCCATGTCTAAAATTTCCATATCTCTCACATTTGCCTTTTGGTTTTCTTTTTTGGGGATGTCCACTGTCGATGTTGCTGCATGTGCTGTACTTGTTGCATGTACAGATGTTCTGTACTCTCCTGTCAGCCAAGGCTGTGTGCTGGATCCAGGGTGCTTGACTCCATCTCTGCCATCAGACTGCTGCTGTCACTGCTGAAAGGAAACAGAGGGAAGAAAGGCATTGGTAGCTGCAGTGAGAGCCTGTTTGTTTTGAAATACACAAATTAGGATAATTCGTACAGAATTCTTCTCAGTGAAGTATAAGTTGCAATGGAATATGAATGCCTTATTGGGAAGTAGGAAATAGAGCTGTGGAGTGGTTTCTTTGACAGGGCTAACGTGATCTGTTGAACCCAACAGAACTGGTATAGTTTTTTCTATGAAGGACCATGATCATGGAAAGAAAAGCATTTCAGAAGAAGGCAGGGAGAGAGGCTGATGAATGCTCTGTAGGTTTGTTTGCAGAGATGAGAAGGGAGCACAGATCTGTTAAAGGAGAGGTTGGATAGCATGGTGATGACTGCAAGGCAGGCAGAGGCTATTGGATGATTTTGTTTTACTATTTGTTTTTCAGATATAGTTCTTGAGGATTAGTGCAGATTAATTGGGTGCTCTGGTGGATTTGGAGAGCTGTACTGCATGTCTGACATCAGCAAAGAATAGACTGAGTAATTATTGCTTTCTGGTCTTTCAGCCTGTGTTATTTGTGTGGTGCTTCCCTAGCAAAATATGCTGAGGAATAGTTGTCATACATGAAATGACAAGGGAAGATGGAATGTGGTTGCAGGTTTATCAGAGCAGATTGCAAATGAGGTGCTGCAGTCTGGCAGAGGAGCTGTGAGTTGCAGGTAACGTGGATACTTTGGCACCCCTGCTTGGCTTGTCGTTTTCACACTGGAAATCTCCCGTATCCGCGGATGCTGCAGGTGCGGTGGAGCTCTCGGAAATTCCCCTCAGCGTGTCTGCCCTCCCTCACATGATGCGCTTATCTGCTTTGATTGGAGAATCCCCGCGCTGGAGGAGAAGGTGGGGGCTTCGGGGGGCGGGGAGCGATGTGACCTGGGAGAACAACAGAGGGCTCAAATAGGGCAGGCGGGGCGGGGGGAGGCTCAGCTGCCGCTCGGTGTCCCGGGGGTGCTGCCGGTGCCACATTCCCCCAGGCACAGCAGCTGGGGCTCGGGGACCCCGGCGACCTCCTGTGCTCGGGCTGGGGCTGGCAGGAGCAGCCCCCGCTGTGCATCTGCGTTCGCCCAGGGGAAGGTCCTGGAATCTCTCTGCTGCGACTGAACTGATACAGAGATTCATTTCCTTTTTCCCCAAGCCCTTCAAATCTGGCAGTATGTAGCAGAGTCTGGCTGTTCTTTTTGCTGATGCTCTCGGTTTTGGCTATGAGATACAGAGTAGCTGTTTGATGACCTGTGACTGTACCAGGTGGCTGGGAAGAAAAATAACTTCTGAGAAGACCTTGGCCCAGGTGAGGACAAACTGGGCAAAGTTTTTTTTTTTAGATGTACAGGTTGCTGCTTTTCTGCATTCACATGCCAGTGGTATAATTTTGCTTTTCTCCTGTCTACTTGGATGCGTCCTAAAGTATTGTGTGTGTTTGGCTCTGCATGCTTTTAAGTTTTTGTTTTTCTTTACAAACTGAGAAAGTGCTGGAATTGGCATATGTGCCAAGCCTGGTAAACAGATGTTGATAAAATGGTCTCCTTTGAGATATCCTAATGAGAACATGAGCTTAACTAGAAGAGCCATATAAAATAGTTGGTGTGCCGTTTTATCTGTGTGCCTTTATACAAGAAAATGCCTTAAATTAGTCTTTGCACCAGGTAACAGAAGTATTTGCAGTGCTTTTGTGGGAGTAATTCCATCTCTTCCCCGTGGAATTAATGAAGAATGACACCTTGGAAGAAGCATGTGGTACTTAGCTGGGAGAGTTAATAAGCTGGTGTGGTGCTGGTGGGTTCTGTAACCTGTGTGGGTGCTTTTGTGGGTGGATGTGTGGATTGTGTGTTTGGGAGACAGAACCCCCAAAGGCTGAGCTCCCCTGACCTCAGCTGCTAATGCTGATCCCAGAGGTGTCTGGATCCAGCAGGGAGTGGAGGTGCACAGAGGCTTGGAGGGCTGGGAAAAGGGTAACAGCAGGATCACTGCTCTGGCTTCTGCTTTTGTCTCTCTAGAGAGCTGGGTGATCAGTACTGTGGAGAAATGCTGGCTGTTGTTTTTATTGCATGTTTCTCTTTGCTGGGTATGGAAGGGGTAAATCTTCAGCTCTGCTGGTCTGGTTGAGTTCATTTGGAAGAATTCTTTCTAACGAAGCTTGTACTGCAGAACTGTGGTCCCTGTGTGGGTAGAAGAATCACAGCTTGCTTAGACCTTTATCTGGTAGTCCAAATCATGTAAAAAAACCTTAATATTCTCTGCTGCATCTTCATTTTCAGTGTTAAAACTTTGGATTACAGTCTCAGAAAAAAGGTGATCTGTTGGGTTTTAGCTACAGTAACAGTCTACCAGTTGATTTATTCAGGGTTTTAGAGGTTTTTTTTTCTTTTTCTTTTAAGACATATAAAACTTTATTCTTCTTATTTGTAACGATTCTTTTGCTTGTGTTGTGTGGATTTCTGTGTGTTACTTTCTTACAGCTTCCCTGTGATGAATAAAAAGCCTAATATAACCTAACTGCATTTCCAGATGTGGGGAAATCAAAAGTATATGTTTGCAGTAATTCTTTGATATACAAACACATGTATTTATTTTGTAAGTGCTTCTTGTATTTTAAAACACATGAAGTGAAAGCAGTACTTTACAGGAGTAGCTGTGAATTGGCGTGAAATAGGTTACTTCAGAAAAAAAAGGGAGCTTTATTGCTGGGGATTTTTTTTAATGAAGTCTGTGGCACTTCAGTTTTCAAAACCGAATCAATCCACCAAAAAATGCATGCTCTGATTTATATACCTTTGATTTAGTTATGCTCAGTTTATAAACAGTGCCTGGTAATCTTCCCTGATCTCATCCTGCTTTAATTTTTAATTTACCCTTGAAAAGACACTGTTCACTTTAATCTGGAATAACCACCTCCCCACAGTAGAACGACTGAATAATAATATTGTGAAAGCAAAGATCTAAGTGCAGCTCTCAGATCTCTGACATGTTAAAAACATCAATTGAATTGATCTGAAATTTTGTGGAAAAACATACAGGTAGTTTTTCAGGTAATTTTGAATCATCACAATTGATTCTGTGAGTGGTTTTCCATGATTCTGGTGCTGAGCAATGTGGCAATACTTCGAGGCTTTTAGAACTGGAAAACAGTTTTTGATCCTCACAGGTGGAAATGGCAGAGGAAATTGCCTTGCTGTGGTTAGAGTTACATTATTTGGTTTTAAAGAATTGGCTCCATCCCACTGTAGTTTAGTGTCAGAATGTTTGCTGGGTATTTTCATTCTCTTGTTTTTAAGTGCAATTGTTTTCTTTACAGAAGAAAATAATACTACAAGATATGAGACTTTTTTTCCCCTAGTCTTTTTGGGGGGTTTAGCTTTTGAATTATTTAATTTTCACAGAATCAGTGAGGTTGGAAAAGACCTCTGAAATCATTGAATCCAATCTATGATGCAACATCACCATGGCACTGAGTGCCACGTCCAGGCTTTCCTTAACCACCTGCAGGGATGGTGACTCCACCACGTCCCTGGACAGCTCATTCCAATGTCTGCTCAGCCTTGCTGTGCCTGAACCTCCCCTGGTGCAGCCTGAGACCGTGTCCCCTTGTCCTGCCACTGGTTTCCTGGGACAAGAGGTCAGCCCTCACCTGGTTACAACCTCCTGTCAGGGAGTTGTATTCCCTCAATAAAGGATACATCTAAAAGAATAACCTGGACCTTTAACAGCATTTAAATGCTCATGAAGACCTTCATGAATAATTTGAAATTTTAACAAAAACCTTTGATCTTGAAGGTGTTGCCTCACCTGGTTCATCTGAAAGATCTGTGGAAACATTTCTTCAAAGCATTAGTGGAAGTAATTATCAGAGTGAGGTGTTGGTTTTGTGTTTGTTTTTTGCTTTTCTTTTTAGGAGCTATAAAACTATGTAATGTAAAAATTTCAAAATTGTAGATTTATGGTATTTTTTGAGTCGAGCTACATCTCTTCCTTAAAAAGTGATTAGTAGTTTAAATTATAACCACTTTTCTGGTGATATTTCATGATTTCATAAACCATTACCTGAAATCCGTCAGTTACTGAAGAACCAACTTATAGTTTCAATTAAAAAGTGCTTCTGTATACATGAATATCACATTAATTACACAAATAAATTTAAGGCTGCCTTTCTTTTTGTAAAAGTTGATGAAAAGATAATGCTTCTCAGTTAATTTTAAATCATTTAAAGGAAGTCTTATTTAAACATGACTGAAAGATTAATCCTTTTCTTCCTTCCATCTCTTCCTGCTATCATCACATCATGGGTTTTAGAAATTAGAGAATGTTGTCTAAAGGGCTTTGGCAGGGAATGTTTTGCTTATCTCAGTGGTCTTCAGTCCAGCTGGTAATTAGCACTTCTCTTAGTGAGTGAAACATCATTTTAACAAGATTTGGCTCTTCCTTTTCAGCAATCTATTGACAGAGCGTGGGTGTTGCAAGCAAGTAACCTGAGTCCATTTGAGCCTCACATCTCAAAATTCAATTCAAAATCATCCTGCCTCATCTAAGGGGGATGGTTTTTGAAATTTATCTGTTCTCCTTTACTGTGATACTGTTGTGACTGGGTTTGTGCATCTGCAGTTTTGTCAGGGATGATTCATAGGCCGAAATGGTGTTGGTCCACTTAATGCTTCATTCCTTTCCCCTTTCAAAGGGAAAATAATGGGAAAAAAACTATTCTGTCTGATAGATAACAGCATCTCTTTTATTGTTTGGCATTGTGTGGTTTTGTTTTTTGCTTTTTTTAAATCTTGAAATTTGACCTGACAGAAGAAAGGTAACGAGTGTCAGGACTTGGCAGGGGGATTCACCAGCTATGAGGAGAACAACTGACCTGAGTGCAGCACACTGCAAGTGCACAAACCCAGCCCTTCAGAGCTGGAGGTTGATTCAATCAGTCTGTGGTTTTTGCAGGTGAATTAATTAATTTGAGAACTTAATTTCAGAACTTTATTTGGTCCCTATGGTCTACACATCCAATGGGGCTCTGTTTATCCCTTCCAAAGCAAAGTGTTATGTCTACAAAGTTGGCTTCAGCCTTCTCATTTGTAAGGTTAGATGTCGAAAGCTTTCACTTCTTAAGGATGGAGAGGTACTGGTGGAATTTTAGATGACCATGTTGAGACAGATATAATTTCAAGACTAATTTTTAGCTCAATTTCAGCAGAGCAAGGAGTGGCTGTTAAGACACTTTTGATCCTGTAGGAGAAATGGTGATATTCCTGGGTTAGGACAGGGGCCCAGACAGAATGCTAATTGTTGCTTGGTATTGTTTTGGTAATTCCACCACCTGGTCCCCTTTCCCTCTCCCTCTGTCTTTTGGGTATGGGCACAACTTTAAAAATCAGATTTCTTTGTTCTAAAGCAGGACTTGGATTAAATACAGTACAGCACACACCCTCACCCACAGTGTTCTGATTAGGTATTTTTCAATATATATCTTAAATGTCATAATAATGCCTGACATGAAAGTTCACTGTCTTGTGAACCACAAGATCCAGAGCAGATTTCAGCAGTGCACATCAGAACAAGTGCACAGTTCCAGCCCTGAAAGTATGAACTGAAGTACAGCACAATGTAAATGTCAGCTCAGGAATGTGAGGTAGGTTTGGTATGATCCCTTAAGGATTCTTTGTTCATGGCCTAAATTGCAAGGTTTCTGGGGCAGGGACTATCCTTGCATTATTTATTGTATGGCATTTATTCCAAGGCAGTCTTTATTATTTTTTATTTAACCTGCTTGGTGCCCATTTGCTGATACCTCAGATGAGAGAATACACTGCAATACAATGTTTTTATTTAGAATATATGTACAAAACTGATATATACAGGTTAAAAAGAAAAGGCATCCATGTTCAGTTCAATGTGCTGACGTACCTAAGGGTATAAGGCAGCTTTCAGACTATTTAATCTCTTTATATTCCAATTGTTGAGACCTTTTGCAGCTTGGTGAGATGACTTCCCCAAAGCCTGCGGCCCATGTGTGGTAGCAACAGGGATCCTGGTAAATTACTTCTTGACCTTGAGTTGAAAATCAAAATGTAGCAAATCAGGGGCATGGATGCTCTACCAGGACAAACTCCCAGGGGTGCAGATTAATGCACAGAGCAAGGCATTGCTTACAGTGCTCACACCACTGCCATGCAGTGTAAGAGGCCATTATCTTCAATACCTTTGTTATGCAACAGATCCAGTTTTGATTTGTAGCCCAGAAAGAGCAGAGTTTCAGTTTTAGAAGCACACTCTGTTATAGGATATTTATCAAGCAGTCTTTTTGCATATGGACATTGGCAGCAGTCTTGCAGCAGAAATGACAATGTGCTTCTTGGTGTTGTTTCTAAGTTGGAAGATTCCCTGTGTAAATCTTTTAAGTTAGAACATAACTCAGGAGCACCTTTTCTTTTTTTCTTTCTTTTTATTGCTTTGGCAATGATATGGTCTGAATCAGCAAAGCTGGCTTAAAGGGACACTCAAGTGAAAACCATGGGCTTAAAGGGACACTCAAGTGAAAAACATGTGTATATATAGAAAGGAATTCCTCTTGCAAAGAATCAAAGTAGCTGTGGACATCAAGCCTACTACTGAACATTTTAAAACTAATTTATATGAGTGGTGTCATTTCTGTTTCCTCCCTCTTTCTCTGTGTTCTGTGAAAGGCACCAAAACAGCAAACCCTGAACAAGCTCAACTGCACAGTTGGATGAGAAAAGAAATAGAAAGGGCTGGGCAGAAATTGTGGTCTTACAAAGCATAGATCTGGAAAGATGTTTCAGCTATGCTAAAAATTATTTACACTTTGCAGTCTTGCAGCTCTCAGTGATCTAATAGTGGTTCTGGAATCTCTCTTTTAGGCGTTGCACATATTTGTTAAAAATGCTCCTTCACCCAAAGAATGTATTGCATTGGAATAGGAGGAGCCTAGAGCTGAACACAGTTTTTTGTATACAAGCAACAGAATAGAAGTGTGAAACATTTGGCTACACGTGGTTAAGATCAGCCTAAAAATTCAAACTGCATGTTTTAATAACTTTTGATCAAGTGGAACTTCAAAGATTCTGACTTCCCTTTAAAGTGGAAATTTTTGCATTGGACAGTGTAGCACAAGCCAGCGCTGGCTGCCATCAGATGAGATTTGCTTCAGAGCAGTCAGCAGCATCAGGCCCAGGATGTTTGCACAAGGAGGCTTTGTAAACCTCCTCTGCAGAACTGCAATGCTTTGATCTGTTTACTGGACAAATCAAAATTAAACTGATGTCTCTTCTTTTTTTTGCTTTTTTTGCTTTTTCCTTAGGAGAAATTAGCACTCAGGAAATCTGGCTGGCCATATCAGATTTTGCCCCAAGAAATTGCATTAGCTTAAAAAAGAGGCATTGTACTCCCAGCTTAATGTTTAAACTCAGTGTCAAAACGTTAGGGCAGGATAATGCACACCGATAATGCAAATGGTTTTCTTGGGTGGATTTCAACTCCTGCACTAGTATCTGGGAGAATATGTTTACTTTCTTGCATTGAAATACCACGCCATTTCCATCACAGTAATGCCACTTTCAGCTAGCTTGCTGCAGCCAGGTTCAACGATGAGAAATCAAAATTATTTTGAGATGTATCTCTGTTTATTACAGTGTAACTTTTTCTTTTATATTTCCTATTATCCAGTGACTAAACATGTTTACTTTAAACGGGCTATGTGTTCCAGGTGGGTAGAAGCAAAACAAAAGTACATTTGAGCCAGTTGTAATTAAATTTCAGCTCTGTACATTTTGTCAAGACAAGAAAAGCTGCTGGCATTTAAACCTTGCAATGCATTATGGAGTGACTACCAGTCAGATCCTCCTATGGAATTAAAACAAATTGGAAAGCAGAGTGAGAAAGGGGAAGAGAGATTTGTGTGAATTAAATGACTACAGCCTGTGGTTTGCCAGGCACTCTTGCTTTTGTTGATGATGTCTGGTTATGTAAACTTCTTCCCACCACTGTCTTCTTGAACTTGCAGCAAAGTGGTTTTGTGTAGTGTAACATCTGCTGGCATAAAAGCGGTTGTAATTAAAAAAAAAAATCTTTGCAGTGCAGCCCAGTAGGAAGGAAAGAGAGGATGGAAAGGAGCATTCTCTAGAAACACAGATGGCTTTAGATATTAATAATATTTATGAAATAATTTTAAAAATATGATTACCAAAAAATAAAAAAAAAGGGGTTGTATGAAGAAGCTGAGTGCATCTATTTAGTATGTTTGGAAGAGTTTGCTGTTAAACTTTCCTGGAGGAACATGCCCAGTGTGATCAGCCAAGAGTGATGGGACCAAGAGGTTTCCATAAAATGACAGGCCCGTTCTGTGTTATTTTGCACTGTGCAAAATAATCTTGTATTATAGTATGGTATGTAATTATCTCAGTAAATATTCAGGGGGAAAAATAATGCTGCTTAATCCCTTCCTCTTGCTGTTGTGGAGGATTGGGATAATAAAAGCAGAGATCACAACATGCTACGTTAGAGCTGCTGGCCTACATTTCAGAGCGAGATTGGAAAGGAGCAGGCTCCCAGTTTCTGGAACACAGAGTACATCCCAAAAAGAATGATTAGGCTGCAGTAGGATTTATGTGATGGTGCTGAGCTTTCCCTGGAGACATCAGATTTTATCTCTAGTGATATGAAGTTCTGGCAGTTGCTGGCTTGCTGGCCTGAAAGGAGTATCCATCCTCTTCCCATCTTGTCACCTGCTGCATGTTCCTCAGTGTCTGCATTAGCTACCCACTTTCCATGTTGGAGTCTAGGCCTGCTCCTTCCTTTCTGTTCTCTTTGAATTATGGTGAGACACCCTTAAACTTTACTCTTGGTTGGAGTGCAGGATTTTATGACAATAATTAATTTCATTGGCCCACGCCGAGTAAAAGCATTTACCCATAATTGACCTGGATTCTTTGTGATGCTGTAAATGAAGTCTTGGATTGTTAATGCTTTCATCAGCAGTGAGTAATTCTGGAGACTGAAAACCTCAAAACCTCATGGTGATTTTGGTTCCAGAGAATTACTATAGGTGACTAAAAATTGAGTACATCTTTTTTTACCCTAGAAAAAAAATAAAAAAAAAATAAAAATAAAAAATAATAACGTTCCTAAACCATAGGTATAATTCCCTGCAAGAGCTGTAGGATAGTATATAATTACATTCAAGACACACTGAAATTCTCTGAGTCAAACTGCAGATTGTGTTTCTTGGTGCTATTACGTTTGCATACTGATAAGAGTTTGTAGTAACTGTTCCATATTGCACAAATGCTGCTGTTGTTTATTGCTTGGCTTAAATTATGTGGGGTTTATCACATCAATATAACTCATTCTCTGTAGAAAAAGGTCTAAAAGATTCTATTATCTACACATCATTTTGGAGGGTGTACTTTATTATCAATTGATGTGCTTTTCATGAAGTGGAACCAAAGGAAGTTGACATCTCTGTGAAAATAGTCTGCCTGTTTGAGGAGGGCAGTGTCCTGAATCTTGCTCAACAAATGTCAGGGAGTGATTTTACATTTTAGTTTAGTTAGATGCACATTGATCCTGAGTCAAGAACTCTGAACTCAGGATTTAATGGCTGGAGGCAGATTAGGATTTAAGGGTGGGTTGTGTGTGGCGGTAGTGGGAGGCTGTGTCCTGTCTTTGATTAAAAAGTTTCTGCCTTAGTGAAGCTGAATGCAACAGCCTTTGACAGAATTCTGTGGTTTATGGGAGTGATTTCCATCACGGTATTCCTGTGACCATTAATTGTGTTTAACTGTGTGGTTGCCTGCTCCTTTTATCTGTTTTGGGAGTCATACTGTTAAATTTTTATTTTCTTGGGATAAACAGCCTGTAGTCAGTGCCATGCAGGTCAGAATCAGTGCAGAAAAGGTGCAGAGCTCTCTGGTAGCTGAGGATGCTGCTGCTCCTGTGGATGAGTCCACAAAATGTTCCAGAAAGATATGCCAGGGGCTCAAATTATGTAATGCCTCGAGCAGGAAGCCACCGAATTATGTGTGGAGTGTGTCAGCAGCAACAGACTGATGTCCCTGGCAAGGCTCCACGCCAGGAAGGAGCTGGGCTTTCTCAGAAGCCTCACACCAGAGTCAGTGATGCAGCAGGGAGGCCCTTGCTGGAGCAGCCTGGCCCGTGGAAGGTGGGAGGCAGGGTGCTGACACCACATCGCTCTCTGTGGTTTCCTGCCCCCAAGTGCAAGAATGACAGGGAATTTTTCAGGGTTTCCTTTTGCCTTGTGTGTTTGCTTCTTCTGTTGCTTCGGGTTTGTTGGTTTTTTTTTTCCCTTCACTCCTAGATCTTGAAAAAAAAGGAACCAAACCAAAAAAAAAATCCAAAGAAAGAAAAGACCTTTTTAGAAATGACACGTCCGGATTAGGGATATACAGGCAATTCATGTGTGAAAAATGTTAACAGTTGTGTGTCTAAAATTAACTAATGAGCTGTGGGTGAAGTTCTTTTTTGGCACAAAATGAGTGAAGGTTTGGTAGGTAGTGATCATTTCAGTATATTGACAGACTAAAATTGTCATGTTTAAATTAAGACTCTAATGGTCTTTTCTAAATTGGGTTCTTGTACTTTGCTTCTAATTAGAATGAGGCAAAAGGTCCTTATTGGAATTCTAAAGTTATACTCTGGGTGGCTGAAGGAAGTGATTATCTTAACCAAGTGTCCATCAATGGGAAAGTCATAGACTTGCAGAAGTGTGTTCCTGTCAGGTCATTCTGTCTGAGCATTTCAGAGTGACAGGTGAAAAAGGACCTCGAATGATGGATCCCTGTGGATGAAAACTTGTTTTCTGCTTGAAAATAAAAGAAAAAAAAATCTGTTGACAGGCCCAGAGTCTTTGATGAAGGTCATCCATTCTTTTGAAGGATTATTATCATTTAGCTGGGTCTTTTGCAAAAGTCCATGCTCTCCTGGTAGGTCATAAGGGGGTTTAAGTCATGAAGAGGGAGGAAACCCATGGGGTGTATTTAAGGTGAGAGGAAAGGCCAGGTGACAAGTGAAGAAACACATTGTGCTTTACTCAACAGTAGTGAAGAAGTGTGTGTTGTAGCCAGAATGAACACTGGGCACATCAGAATTTGATGCCTCTACACCTGCTTTGGTGTTCAGGTGCAGCTGAAATCCTGTGATACCTGGTTAGGCCTTCAGGATGGAAGGAACATCAAATTAAAGATCCTTTACAAAAAAGTCAAAAACAGGCATCAAGGTACTTAAGACCAGCTTATTCACATTAAAAAAAAAAAAACCCACATTTTCTTCTGAACATGAGAAAAGTGAAAATTGTAGCGTTTTTGTATTTTGGCTTTTACAGCCAGCTCTGGAATGAAGGGAAAGCTGAGGCTGCACTGTCCATTCCTCCCTCAGTTGTCCTGTTACTGTGAATTACAAACTGCTCAGTGTTTCTGTAAGTGAGGCTTCACTCTGGCTATAAGTGTTTCCCTCAAAGAATTTATAGTCTCGCTGAAAGGGCCACTGGAGATTTTGGACACAAACAAGCTTCTGAAGAAATACTTAACTGGTGAAAAGACAGAGAGAGATTTTTGGTATTTGCATAACTAAAAGGAAACTGATTTTCTTCATTAAATTTATGAGATTGTACTCATGTGTTTACATGGAACATGAGAAATTTCAGGGCCCAGTGGCAGTTCTGCCCAGAAAGCTGTGGATGATTAAAAGCAGTTGGGGGAAGCAGGTTCTGTTCCTGGCACGTGCATTAGGGATGGTGGGATGCTCCTGATTCCAGTGGAGCTGGGCTGGATCCGACACTGATGTAACCCTGTTGAAATCTGACCACAATCTGCAAGAGAACAAAAATGTCTGAGGTGTATCTCTTATTGCAGACTAACAGAGTAATCTGTATACTTGAAAATATTCTTGTCATGTCTTTGTTTTCCCAGCACAGACGTGTTTTGAACAGGGAGTTTATTTTAGCATGAAGTTGACCCAGAAGTAAGAGTAAGGATGCTTTTGAGTGAAGCTGAGAAGTCCTAGAGACCCAGTGATATTTTGTCATGTAATTAGGAGCTGCTGAGGTCACTCTGAAAGTGCACCAGCAAAATGAGAGCATTTGAGGCATTAAAAAAATCAGTGAAATCACTGTGTAGTCTCTTCCTAGAAGAGCGTGCTGTCAATATTTAATGAGAACAAAGTATCATCCTCTCAGCATTGCTATTTCTGATTTGGAACAACTTCTGTTTTAATAGACGTTTTTGGCAACTTTGGGAGGATTTCACAGAAGAGGAAACTATTTTCTTTAACTGCCCTCATTGCTGTGATGGTAATTGCTGTGGTTCTCAGTCCCTCTGGTCTCATACTCGGGGTGTTTTATGTACCATGAGTTCTCAAAGCAAATGCTAGACTCACAACATGCTCTGGCTTCCCTTGGCTGAGACACTTGTTTTCTACAATCTGTTTCTAATATTGAGATTTTTTCCTTTTCTTTTTTTTCCCCTTCTTCTCGTGAAACTTAAACCTCATAAAACTGAAGAGTATCAGGTCAAATTTAGTTCTACGTATGCACCTTGTGCATATTGAGATGCTCTCAATTTTAGGCTTCAATTTCTTTTTTCTATAAAGGAAGAAAGATGAAGCTTGATGGAAGAGAGAAAAATACAGCTTCTGATCTAACGTGCAGGAGCTCTTGATAGAAATTCATTTGAAAAAGCAACAGTCAATTTCATATTATTTTCAATAATACTTGATGCTTGGTTTTTTTTTTTAATAAAAAATTGTCTCTTATAAAACATGGGTTTCTAATCTGAATTTGGATTTGATTTCATTTTTGAGCGCCCTTTTGTCATTTTCATTCCTGTTTGTGTAAACCTGCTGCTTTGCTTGCTGAGGGGCTGTTGTGCCCCTGTCTATTTTAAGGTCTCACGCTCACGTCTTACAGATGAAAATAAGTGGGTTTGTGCATTTGAAAAAAAGAGGGGTAAAAAGTAACACCACCAAAGCAACCCTGCCCACTTGTACTGCTCAGAGGTGCAGAAGTGTTGGATGCTCCTGTCCTGCCCCTTCCCCTCCAGAGATGGGGAAAGGCAGAACTGGATGCTTTCATCCTTCCAAAGTGTTGGCAAAAGCAAAGGAGGAAAAATATTCTAACACTAATAACAATTGGCATAATTTACTTTTTACCCAAAGCTGGGGTGGTAAAGAGACCTGATTATATTTCTCAAAATAAAATACTTTTTTTTTCCCTGCTCCTGGCACACTGCTCCATCCTTGGTCTCCATTGTGTTGCTTTCTAGTTTTAAATGCTTGGAAGAATGGGTGCCATGTGTTCATGTCACCTGCAGCTATGATGCTTCTGCTTAAATAACAGGAATTTCAAAATAAAATGAGCTTCCAACAAAACTCACTGAGCACACAGTATTTGTTTGCCAAAGTGTAAATATTCTGATCCATAAGGAGAAATTATTTCTGGGGGGGAAAAGAAAGTCTTGAAGTCGTTTACTGTGATTTTATTAGGTAATTAAATATGAATATCCACAATTAAGGCTTTTCTTTCCTTTTTTTTACAGGGAAAGGAAGACAATTTCTACAATGTGAGTTTCTACGGAACAATTTCTGATTTTCAAAAGGTATGCATTTTCTGTTATTTTAACATTTTAATTTCCTTGTTCGCTAAAATATCTATTTCACATTTAAACTATGGCTTACTGTTGCAATGCTGCAAAGTCCATATCAGTAGAATGAAAAATGTGTTCTGAAAAAGCAGCAGCTGGGGTTCGTGAGAGGAGAAAACTATTGGCAATTTAGGTCAGAACTGTAAATTCAGAGGATGCTGTGCTCTCCTGAAACCAGATATCCTGACATCAAGGAAGTGTGTATGTGTGAGGTTGATCAGACACAGCCAGATGAGAGTATTCAAAGTTCTCAGAGGCCTTATGTTTTTGAAATCTAACTTTCTGGAAAATATGGGTGAGCAGAAGTTGTTCTTTTGTGTGTCCCCCCCTCAGGCCAAATAAACTCCAGTGATAACAATTCCTAAACAGCTGCAAAGTCACTTTGAGTTCTGGAGTCTCTGTGTGGTTCCAGCACACTCTTCTCATTTTATATTTGTGGAGAACAAGTTTTTACTTTTTTTTAATACTCAGGGATGGGTCACTTGCATACCAATTTATGTTCTCTTCCTAGTCTGAGTAGAGTTTGATCCATCCCACTGGCATAGAGGATTCTTATCCTATTTGCTTCTGCTGTCTGAAAACTACTTTTCCTCCAGAAGCACCGAGTTGGCACAAAATTCCAGTTGCTTTAGCAATCCAGGCCTTGAGCAGGCTCAACAAGTTGTTGTGGCAAATGTTAGACTCTGTCTAATCCTGACTGAGACCTCAAGCTTAGCTTAGATGAGTTTTTTGATTCCTGTCCTAATGCATAGGCACAGATTCCAGGTACTACTCTTCTCCCTGAAATTTTTGGAAGTGATACTGATGAGATGGTGCCTTTGCTTTTTGTTGTTCATCTAAAACCACACCTAAATTCATATGAGAATTCTCTGATGTTGTCTGAAATGAAGTCACATGAAAAATCTCAGATGAGGATTCCATTGCTGGTGCATCTGCTCTGAAGGGATCTTTAGCAGGAAAATTTCATTGCAGAAAAAGTCACTGACACCAAAGAATGTGGTTGTGGTGTTTATCTAGAAGTGTAGAATTAGAATCAATGGTACAAAGGTTGTAGGCAGTGCTGTACCTATTCTACCTTGGCATTAGTGATTAAAACAGACTTGTTTTTCTTGTTTTTCACTCCTGGATTGTTGGTTTACCCATGTAGTTTATGCCACAAGCATTTGGGAATCTGTTGCACTGTGACCTGGTGTTCTGTCACAGTTGGTTTGTTTATTTGTAACTGATAAAAATAATTCTTCTGTGGGCACAAGTACAGTTTAAAATAATTAAAAAAGAAAAAAATAAGCCTACATTAGCCAGAAATAGCTTTCTTGGAAAGTAGAAACTTCTGTAAATATCTTTGTAGAGCAATGGTCTGAAAATACAGATAGGGCTGACTTCACATCCAGGTGCAACAGTAGAAATCTTACTAATAGGAGACTTATAATGGATTCCCATTAATGGCAGAACTGTTGGTTCATTTGTTAAGACTGATAAAGGAGTAGGAGATGAATGAGTTTACCTAGAGTGTCTGTTACATTTGATGCTTTCAAAATAAGAGTGAATATTAGAGGGAAAAGCCCCTCTCGAGTAAGTGAAGGAAGTCAGGGATGTTGCTTTTCATTTCCCTCTGGATCCTCTTTTTAACTACTTAAACACAGCATGAAGAAGGATATGCCACAGGCTTTCCACACAATCCTGAAAGTCAAAGACCTCAAAAACTTTGTGAAAAAAGGAACAGCAAATTTCAGAACTTCTGAATTTTTGCATCAAGTGAATATGAAGAGAACTTGGCTCAGTAACAAAACAAAAGTCACCCCAGGCGGTGACAATTTGTACAGTCAGTTTTAGGGTCTGTGAACAGCATGCTGCAGTTAATACTGGTTGCATTGGGGATGCCTGGGAGAGGTTTTCTGGGTGGAAGCCTGTTAAAATATCACATTGTTAAAGATTAAATGGGGCCATTCTGTGTTATCCTGTGTTTCATTACAGTGTGATTCCAGGCAGTGTTTCTTCAGGAGATGAGGTCAGGCAGCGAGTCCCTAAAGGTTTATTGTGTTTACATAGTGGTGGGTGGGAGGACAGGGCTGTGCAAATGGGAGATGGTGCCTTTATCATAACACATCATTTACCTGCAATCATGTTCCCCTTAGGAGAGCATTAGTCATGTTATTGAATAATCAGGAGCTGCAGGAACTTTGACCCCTCTCCTAGTCTGAAGGAGATTGAGCTGAAGAGAAAAGTACCCAAAGAAAATCCTTTAAATAAACCATGGTTTCCAACACTGTTGAAAGGAGGGAGGGCTGAATCCCAGTTCAAGTTTGTAGTGTAAAACTGGGCATGATGTTCAGTGGGAATTCCTGATTGGAGTAATAATTAAAACAATGTACTGTTCCTCACAGTTAGCTCATTGATTTTATTCATCAACACTTCACAGCTGATTTTTACGGAGGTGAAATAAGATCCCTGTGGTATATTTACAGAATTGCAGACTGTTTTTGTGAAGAACAGTCTGAATATTTGGCATGTGCATTTTTGATGAAATTACCTGTGCTCCTGTGTGTCACTGTGTCTCTGAGCTGGGGAGCTGGGAGCAGCATTCCTTGGCCAAACCTTGATGACATTCTGTGTAATCTGCCTGCTGCAATCACAGAAATATTTTGCACTTGTTTTTCTTGTGCCAGGATGGAACTCTCACACCTACTAGAGTAATTTAGGATGAGTTTTAGTCCCAAATATTTGCTGCCTGGTCACTATAAAGGGCACGGTAACTGGTCCCAAATGGAAGTGACACTTTATAGGGGAGAGAATAAAGTTGCCCTTCTTGTTAGAGACCAAAGTCACTGCTCAGATTGCTGTTGTTAAAATAAAGAGTTTTTCACTCCTCTTTAGGCTGTGTCTCCACTGGGTATCTGCTTACTGTCCCTGAAAACACAGCAATTAACATATTTTGTGGGGGTATTTTCTACTTCAGCCCGGTTTTCCATCCATTTTAGCCATGAATCCTCCAACTGTTTTTAATCAGGTCCACTGAATCCTACAGCCCATCTGATTCTTTATCCATGTTATCTCTGTCTTCTGGAAATTGAATTCATTTAGGTCTGAAAACTTATCTCCTGTTCATGAGAAACATACATAGCTTACTTAGGTGGGGTATACACTGAGTTTCCCTTCAGATGGCCAATGTTTTCTTTATAATAAAGTTCTCTTATTCTTAGCACATTTCTAGGTCAGGAATGCTTAAAATATCTTCGGTTATTAAAACTTGGAGTCAACAGTATAAAACAAAAATAGAGAGGCAAAAGAAAAATAAATGAAGCTTACTGCATCCAGATGAAGTATTGTTTTCCAAATATTCCCTGCTGCTTGTGATCGTGTTGTTGTCTTTGTGCTTTCCTTTGGAAGACTGCTCTGTTTAATTACAGCAAAAATCCAGCTTTGTGCAGACTTTTATGTGAGAGAGGTGAGCATGGAAGGAGCAGAAAATGTATATAGTGGCAAAGGACTCAGCCTGAGAAAGATTGTTGGTTTAGAGAGGAGGCAGAGCTCTGGGAGCTAAAAAGCAAGTGATAACAAAAGCATATTGATAATTTATGGCAGTTGTTACTGTCTTGGTTTTCAGGTTCTTTGTAGTTTCATGTACATTTACACTGACACTGGTAATAAAGAAAATAGAGGCTGGGAGTGAGAATGGAGACCAATTTCTTGTCCCTGGATGCTTGTTCACACCAAAAGCCTGTGTGAGGAGTGAATCAGGGACTGAGCTGGCCCAAAAGTAGACCTGATAAATAACATTTGAAAAGGTCATTTCTGATCTGGAGAAGAGAAGGCTCCAGGGGGATTTTATTGCCACCTTTTGGTATTTAAGAGGGTCTTAAAGATGAAGACAAACTTTTTAGTGGGGTCTTGTGACAGGACAAGGGGTAATGGCTTTGGACTGAAACTGGGTATATTTAGGTGAGACACATGGAAGAAATTTTTACAATGAGGATGGTGAAAAACTGGAACAGGTTTCCAGTTAGATTGTGGGTGCCCCATCCCTGGAAACATTCAAAGTTAGGCTGGGGTGGTCTCTGAGCAACCTGGTCTAGTTGAAGATGTCCCTACTCATTGCAGGACTAGATAACATTTAACCAATATTAAATCTTTCCAATCAAAAGTATTCCATAATTCTGTGATTTTTTTTTAAAACATGAGTCAGTTTTCATTTTTTCTGCCAGAGCAAAAGTTAATGGTGAAAGAATGAGTGACTGGTGGACTTCTGGAGATGATTCCAAAGTTTACCAGACTGCTGCCTCAAATTGGTCTGTGGTAGGTCTGTCTGCAACCACGCCTGAATCATCAGACATTCTAACACAGAAAAAGGGAGGAAACAAATCTTGTGTCCTGTAAATTTTAGTTGTTTATGATAAGAGTTGTCTTAGGCTGAGAAAGGTTGTTTTCTTTGTCCGTGTATTTCTTTAAGTGACTGCCTTGCAAAACTGTCCCCTGAAAGATTTATCTGCCATTCCCCAGGAAGGAAAGATTATTTGCTGTTTTTTGAAAAGATTATGTAAAGAACTAAGTCACAGTGTTGTTTTATTCAAAATTTCTATTTCATCAATGCCTGAAGTTAAATCTTCTTCTTTTAAAATATGTGAAGACTTGATTTTGTATCCAAAAGTGCAGAGCAGGGAAGAACAGGTCAGAAAATGAGAAACACAAAATGGCACCGTGTACTCTTTGGACTCTGTAAAACCTGAAGGAGGTGAGGTTCTTGCAAACCAATTTGTTCTGTGCAGGTTCAGCTCTCTTAAGACACATTGGGGTTCTTTCTGGCTTCCCCTCTCCTCCTTCTTTTCTTTTTTCTGGTTGTTTTCTTAGTGGACTGTGCTGGATCCAGGAGCAAACCAGAGCACAAGAGTCTGCTGTAGTTATGCAGCCAGGAGTGTGTGGAAATGGAGAGAGTGGAATAGAAGGGAGTGGAGGAAGGAAACTCTTCCCTTTTTTCTCAGCCTACACAAAGCTGGCATGACCCAGTGCCAAAGCTGGAGGGCAGGGTTGGCAGAGACAGTGAGTGGCATTCCCACTTTCCCAAGGGATACCACTGCAGACACATCAGTGGGAGTTTTGCCACTGACTTCAGCTGAGGCCATTTATGAGAGAAATAGAGAGTGAAAGAATAAGCAGGATGATCTGAAAAGAATGGGGAGAGCTGCAAGATAAAGGAAGCAAGGTAGCAAAAGTGGGGAATGTCATAATAAAACTGTCAGATACAGGAAATACCTACGTGGTGGGAAAGAAAGCAGGAGGTCGTGCACAGCTGAGTTTGGACAAAATGTTTTATTCATTTCTGACTCTCTTCTCCTGTTGAAACTGCCAAGGCCTACTATTGGTACAGCAAGATTACTGGCCTGTTGGATGCTCTCTTTTAAAACTGATGTATCTTCTAATGTGACATGAATAGTGCCTTCATGCACTTTAACCCTTACTGTTTTCTGGCAAAGCCAAAAAGGAAAATTACTGAATTATTGCCAAAAATGCATTGTGTTTTGAAAGGATTTTTTTTTCCAGTATTTTCAACGACTGTAAACTGTAAAATTGTGGAAAATTTCAGAGGTACATTTGCTCTTACTGCTTTTGTGGTCTGATGTGGAGGAGCAATGTTTGGTTGAATGTAAAAAAAATAAATCTGTAAACAGATGCTAATCAAAGGCTAAACTCAGTATCTTCTGGCTTTCCCAGAGCTTGCTTTTGTTCTACTGTTCGTATCTTATCTGTTGTAATTCTGCTCTTAAAAGGAGTATTGCTGTAGAGGACAGGGTGTGTGTGTGTTATGGAGACTGACCCACTGCAGCTGCTTACCCAAACAAATCCCTTTTGATCACAATACCAGTAAAAACTGCAGGTTGAGACAGTGGCACGTGCTGTTCCACGTCAGAATGATTTCTTGGAGGCAATGGAAATACCTGTGGCAAATCGAACTGACATTCAACACTTCATTTATACTCGTGGTTATTATGATTTCCTCTTTCTCTGTGTACATATTTGGGATCTACTAAGTGTAAATTTTCCAAGCTCGACAGGTTGCATAAGCCAGAAAAGTAGGAAGTAACTCCCAAAAGAGCTGCTGCCAGATCTCTGAAGCACGTATTGAGCTGTTTGAGCTGAAACACAATGTGTAAGAGGTGCTGTGCCAAGTTTTGAAAGGTACAGTGTGTGGAGTGATGAGGCTGCTGTCTAGTTATTTTCTGTACCCAAAGGGGAAAGACTGGCAAATAGGGAATGTTGTTTATTGCTTAACGACACACGTGCCACTTTTCAGTTGTTTATATTTTAGCTGTTGTTTCTTCCTCTCAAAACTAATATGACTCGTTAAACATTAGAATGAAAAGTGGCAAGCAAATCTACTTAGATTTCATAACTGCCCTTTTTGCTCTTTGATCTGCACCAGACTGAGAATTTGGATCCTAAACATGATCATAATGGGATCTTTTGCAGTCTGGGTTAGCAGCTGGGAGGACATCTCTGGAGCTACTGTAGATACTGCAAGTATTTCTTGTGTTGATGTACAAACTGCTTTTTCAAGATCTGCAGCACCCCTTTCTTGGGCATTTGTGCATTTTTGTGCACTTGGAAGACTTTGACCATTTATGCTTGGTTTGCAGTGGGTGTTTTTATAAATGACCTGATGATCAGATTCCTCCCTTACCTCATTGTATCAGATGGTCACACGTGTGTATCCAGCTCCTGGTTGTGAACATTTGGCCGTACAAGTCTGTCTACAAGTCTTTTGGGTCTGTCTGCCTGAAAACTAGTGGGATTGCTTTCTTCTCTGCAGGCCTGTATGGTCTGCTGTTGTGTGAGCAATGTAGTAAGCAACTAGCTAGATATTCTGAAAAATCCACAAAATAAACTTCTGTGGTTTAAAATTATTTTCCATTTTTACAAGTCTTAATTGAACAATTTATTGCCTGGATTCTATAGAGTCTTTTTTTCTTTGTAAGTTGTATTTAAACACAGTTGGTGAACTGGGAATGTTACCCTTTTAAAATGTTAAGCAGTTTGAGGTCGTTTCCAGGTGCATCTTTTGAAGGAAATCAGAGGCTTTCCTCTGTTCATCACTGATGTATCAGCATGGAGGCTCTTGTGTTGTCACATATACTCTGGAGTCAGTTTTTTCATTATCATTACTCCTCTTTTCTGTGTTAATTTGCACTGATTTGCTGTGAAAGTGATGGTGTGTTGGTGGGAGGGCTGTTGTCATGTCCTCTGCCCAGTGTGTTCAGCAGTTTTGGCTTGGCTGTGCTTTCCCTGTCCCTTCTTTTCCTGGCAGCTCACACGAGCTGGCAGCAGGTGACACAGGACAGCAGGTGACACTGAGCAGGAGATGATGCCATCGAAGCCACTACCTGTTGTACTTGTGGCTGCAGCAGAAGGTGCTGGAGTCGATATTATAAATCCAAACCCCAAGCTCTTGGACAGTTTACTGCTTATCTTTGCTGTGCTTTTCTTTTTTTTCCTTTAAGAATTGTGTCCAGAACATGAGGTTTGTTTCCTTATCTTGAGTATTTTTGCTGGCACTTGATGTGATTTGATACAAACAATGAGAATTCGAGTCAAGTGGTTAAATGCTAAAACAGCTTCCCACATGTGTTGGTTTACTGCCAGGGAAAGAAATACAGCAGAAATACTGTATTTAACCACTAATCAAACATTTATTATTGTTGAAAGAATGGCCTGACAAGGATAGAGCTGGACTAAAATGTACAGGTTGTATTTCATGGAAGGGAAAACTTTATTAATGTTTGAAGAATGGCTTTAATTAGTCTGACTGTTGGTAGGTGTGTTCATTTTCTCAATGTACATCTGATATAGTATTTTTCACCAACTTATAATTGGCAGTTTCCCATAGGAAATAATCATTATTGGTATTATAAAAGCACTTTGTATCTATCACATTTGGGAAATGAAAGTTTTGCAAAGGTCAGAATAAAGTGTGCCCCCAATTATGCTAATAACTCATACCACAAATGATCCACCAGAAGGTTTAATAGCTTGGTAGTCCTCTTTAGATTTTCTGAGAGCAGGAAGAATTAATATTACATTCTGACACTTTACAGAAAGGTGAAAAAAGTTATCTTCCTTCTCTCTAGCTTTGGAAGTTTTGTACCTGAACTCTCTTAGTTGCTTGAGGATCTTGAAATGTTGGGTGGGTTACAGTTAGGATTTTTTTGGGTTTTTATTAAGAATTCTTTTTAAATACATTTTGCCCTCTTCACACTGAAGTTGGTTTCTTTTTTTTAATGATCCCATAGGTGCACAGTATGTAGCATGTTTTGACATTTGGAGTTGTCTGTAAGCTTTTTTTGGAATTTGACAATGAAGTCTAATATTTTGCTAGATGGTTGAAGTTATTTGAATTAATAACTTGGTAGGAAATATTAAAAGTTATTGAAAAACCCTCCCCAAAATGAAAATTTTACTGCAAACTAAATTTTAATTTTGCTTTTCGCCTGCCAAAAAAAAAAAAAAGATACTCTGTAGTTTCCTTTGAGGGGTATTGCACATCTGCACTCAACACCAAAGGCTGGAGCAACTAAACCATCCAGAGGTTTTCCAAACATCACAACAAATCTTCAGGATATAATTAGTTAGAAATTATTGGACACTGGATTTTCTTACTTGTGTAACATATCAACCAGTTCCTTAGAACCAGGAGTCTGTTGCTTGAAATGGCTTTTTCTGTTTGTCATTTTGAGGCTAAAACATTACTAAAAGGCTAGATGGAATGATTTACTCCTGAGAATGATTATCCTGATACATCCACAGTTCCTGTGCATATCCTGAGTTGTTAAAGAAGCCATTAGGAGAGCAGTCTGAAAGCTAACATTTGCAAATGTCTGCAAATTGAATTATAAATGTCTCTGGTAAACAAAATGTTAGCTGCACTGTGTCAGCTCCAGTTTGAGGTCTGGCTGTCCCAGGTACGTGGGGTTCGTAAGTTACTTTGGGAGAATATAAAAGCCAATGACATAAAGAGCTCAGATTCACTCAGCTCATCTCACAGGGGTTTTTAAGTGTAGAAACATTTTTCCTTGCATTCTTCACTTGAAACTTTTGTCTCTTTTCCAGTGAAGTGTTTTCTGTAAGCTTTACTTAAACAGAGATGCAGATGGTTTATTACTCCTTTTAGAGGAGCTGTAAATGGGGAATATTGACAAGTCTGGCACTGAAATAGGAGGCTGTTTGACATTTGCCTACCCTGATTTTATGGGCTGCACTAGGAGAGCTGCTGCTTCTGCTTTACTGGAGGTGTTGTTTTGCTGCTTGCAGTGATTAGGGCTATAGCAAGACTGCCTCCATAAAATGTCTCTTACAGAAATGCTCCTTCAGGACAATTTTTCAAGCAGCATTGCCAGCAAGGCCTTTCTTGCACAAACATTTTTGTATTGAGTGTGTTCTGGTGCAGTTGACCACACGTGTGAATAAAGAGAAGGATGGAAGCAGGCTGTTGGTGGACTTCAGCCTTGGTTTTGTCCTCCTGGGAATAGGTTTTTTCTGGTTTGGCATTTCTTTCTTTTTCCATTGTCAGCTGTGATAAATGCTCAGTACTAAGTGCAAAGACCCTTTGTCTTGGCTGGTTTTTTATACTCAAGTTCTCTCCACAGGCAAATTACTCTTCTTCAGCTTAAACACCTCAGTTCAGACATTATTAACTCCAGCCAAGCTGTTTTTACCTAGAAGATTATTTCTGTGCAAATGTTATGTGGACAGGATAAAGGCAGATTTGGCAAACCTACCTGGTGAAACTCATACAGGTGTGATTCCATGAAGGATTCTGTTTTTCACAGCCTGCTACAGACTGCATGGTACAGTCCAAAACAAGTTTTCCAGAGAAAGTCCTAAGTTTGGAGTATGGGGCAAACAACAGAAGGTAACATTAGGGTCCAAAAGTAGTTTTATTCAGCACATGTAGTGAAGTACATGGCAGTATTTATACTTGATTAGGTGTGCACTGCATTCCTTACATGGCTATGGTTTTGTTAAACGTTCAAAATGGTGTGGATTTTATTCCATAGCTGTGTGAACAATTAAATCCTCTGAAATTTTTCTGACTGTCCTAATTATTTTTTCTCCATCTGAAGCTTTGCTAATGCAGGTCTCATCACTGCTCATTTTGCCAGGTATGTCTCCTGATGGTACTTGTGCTTCTAGACCAATGGGGACAAAGTGATCCAGTTTTTCCTTCCTTCCAGGTACAATTATGGGTCTCAATATAATAAAAATAAAATGATTGAATATCTACAGAGGTTCATATGGCATATTTTCCATTTATTTTAAGTTGGGAAGCTAAAATATCTTAATTGACAATCCCATAAGGTTTATTTTTTATGAGCTCTCTTTTCTCTCTGCAGTTTCACATTTTCAGGGTATTGCTAATTCTGTAAATTTAGCTATCAGAGTATTGTAATTTAAGGCCAAATCCTTCTCACAGTTGAAAGAAAAAATTGAATGGTTTTATTGGAGTAGAATCAGATTTAAGGGGCAGAGCCTGAATAGTTTTTAATTATTCTAATCCCTGGACAGCTTTTCAGCCAGGGCACTTCACAGGCACTAATAACATTTTATATCAGTTGAGTTTCCCCTGATGTAAAATATAAAGATCATGAGTTTGCTGTATAGCCTGCTAACATCAGTGGGACCACATTTTCTAGTTGCATTAACAGGCTCTAAGGAAGAAGCTGTATAAATTTGTATTGTGGTGGTTTTGTGGAGTTTTTTTGCTTGTTGTTTTCCTTTTGACCTTTCTTTCCTGTGGGTCATTTCAGTTTATTAACTTAGTTGGCAACTGTTGATATGATCAGATCTTTTCACAAAGTTTTGCAGCTCCTGTGGCAAGTTGTGGTTGAAATGCTTTATTTTGGTGCTTGAGTGTCTCATGCTCATATCTGGTCCTGATGTGGGAAAGCAGAGCATCAGAAAAGTGATGCTGGTCAATCACAGTGAGGATTTTCTTCTTAACAAGTAGTTGGTTCTTCAACCACGCCAGTGTTGCCATTCCCACTCCAGTTGTACTGAGCAATTTCAAGAAGTGGCAAAGTTTTGTTTATCAATCAGCCAACAAATATGAAAAGAAAACCTGTGGTAGAACACAGGACTATGGTCATGGGTTGGGGGTTTGTGTGACTCTTAACACACAAAATTAATATTTCCATTCCTTGAAAGTTATGAAGAAATGTGTCTCAGGATCTTACCTTGAATTTAGCATGGTTGCAGATACTCTTGCTGTTTGTTCTCTTCTCCATTTGGTTTGTATGAGAAGAAATATTTATAGTCTCCTTCTGTTTAGGAGAACCCTGAATTTGCCCTGTAGCAGAAAACACCAATAATTGAGGAAGCTGTTTAAGGTCCTCTTGTTAGGTGGCAAAGGAGATTTTGTTCCTCTCCATGCATGTGCAGAAGGACAAAGAAGTTCCTCCCCTGTGGCTTCTCTAATAAGTTCTAATACAAAGCTAAGCAAGTTGGAATTTCTACACCCTGTTGAACCAAGGAAAATATGCCAAATCATGTGGTCACTTCTTTTTTACCCTTATTTTGCTTTTAGCAGGGGGTACAAAAATGAATAATGTATTTATTTGCTACTGTGACAACAGATGAAATTCCTGATCTTTCCTTTAACATGAATGGGAACATTTCTCTTCTAGTTTGGGATGCCAGGACTTCACCAACTGTGCCTACTAATAAGGCACAAATCCAACTAATAAGTTAAAACTAATTAAAAGCTAACTCTAGGTTACCACTGGACTGATGCTGCTGGAAGTAGTTCTTAGCCTTGTCGTGGATAATGTGCTTTCCATCACAAGTGGATTCTTCTCTCTTGTTTTTACAGACCACGTGCAGTCCACTGCTGCTACATGATGGTTGTTCAGCCCTTTTGCAGTGAGGTGCTTCCCCGTGCTGTATTGATTTGCTTTTTGAATTGTGGGAGATGTTAGAGGCCACTCCCAAGGGCCAGGGGATTGAAGCATTCCTGCAGAATTGCTGAATAACAGGGTAGAGCAGTGTGTAGGTAAACATCTTCTGGAGTGGCTGGGGTAGATGTGTTGGACCACAACAGTCAGTGTTCAGAACTAAATTAAAGGTCAGCAAAACACAGAGTTCCTTCAAAAGTCCAAAGCACCGTGTGTGTTCGAATCTGTTTTGTTTCTGGACACATAAAAAGAGATGTTCCACACCCAGAAAAGTAGCAAACAGCATTTGCCATGCCAGCTAAAGGGTGTGAAAGGGAAACCCATGTGTTTTCTACCCCTTGATTTTGATTTTTGTGCTGATATTCAACATACAAATGGTTATGATGTAAAATCTAACCATGGCATGTACCATTTTGTACTGAGGAAGGAAATATCACTTTTAACTTTTTTTCCTCTGCTAATGATTAATGTTTCTTAAAAATAACTCAAACCAGGACACATCAAACCTAAAATGGAAAGCTTTGAATCTCTGAGTGGGTTGTCTCAAGTCCAGTTCCTGTCTTGCAGTGGGTCCATATATGTGTGGGTATGACAGATAAGGAAGGGCTGAAAATGAAACTCGTGCATCCTTATTGATGGAAGGAATAAATGCAAAGACTCTCTTTATGTAGATCACAGAAAGACAGATGTTACATGGTGTAAGTATATATAAAAATGTGCTTGTGACCCATGATCTGTTTTTTCCTCAAGTCCACAGCATCTCAGATGTGCATCTGAGTTTTGCCTGTGGATAAGGGCCCTGGGGGTTATTGTCATGCCCCTACCATTTCCTGTGCCCTTGCCCTCTTTGCTGACAGATGCAAACACCTCTTTCTTCTTTCCTCAGTTTCCCCTTTCTTCTACAGCAGCACCAAAGAGTAGGATGTGCACTTTCCACAGAGCCTCCCTTGGATGATGGGAGGCTGAAGGATACTTAGTAATCAGAGAGGAAAAGCTGCAAAGTTTTTCTTCAAGTAATCTTTGGCTAATATGGAAGAAGATATGCAGTGCAGGCTTATCTAACAAAAGGGGCTGTGGCTGGTCAGCTGTTAGCATAAAGGGAGTGTGACCCAGTGACTGATGATTTCCACAGTATTTCAGTAGTCCCAAGCTATGTTTCTTAGGAGCTTCATTTGGCAGCACTTAAAAGCTCCCCCTTATAATGCAGGAGAAGAGAAAACCTCTTGGAGGCTGGCCATAAGGTTTGTTGTACACTTTTTGTTTAGAAAGAAATGTAAATTTGTCTGATACTATAAAAATCAACTTTGTCTCATGTAAGCTGTTCCCTGTTTGGTGTGGATGGAAAATTCTCAGTCAGTGGCAGGTAAGGTCAGCATGAACACAGACTGCTCCCTAAATAATTTATCATTGATGTGGTGTTTAGTTCTGTACTAAAAAATAAACAGGCACATTCCTTTTTTTGTTTACATAGAGATTTAGAAATAGTTATATTGCCCTTCATTCTTCTAGGTTTTATTAGAAAAGACATTGAAGACAAATAGAACAGTGACAAAGCTAATAATAGGTCTTTTATGGAATGTGACTTATTTTGCCAAACTAGAACATTTTTACATCCTTGTGCTTTTAGGCTGATTCTTCTGTAAAAATGGGAAAAGAGCAGTACAGAGATTTGATTTAGATTTTATTTCAGCCTTGCTGAGTCAGAGTTGCTTGTTGTTTTCTGTGAGCTGCATGTATAGTTTTTATTATGTTTTTATATTACTTTGTTTTTAGAGTTGCGATAAACTGCTATTTCTGCTTTTCCTTCAGTCATGAAAGATCTCTAGAGATGTTCTGTCCAGTTTGCATATTTGCTTTCTCAGTGTTTGTACTTGAACGTGTGTATGTATTCACCTGCAGTTGCAGTTCTCATGTCAGGTGTCAAAATGGACTTGGGTCTCCTGTATATCAACAGGCATCCTGCTGGAGTCTCAGGAGCTGGGAATGGGGCCCACTTGTGCATGTTGCTTTACCCTGCAGGGTTTGGTTTATTTGGTTTATATCCTCACTCACATGATGCTCACATTGTGTGTATGAGAGATTTCACACACAAGTATTTGCTCAAGTAATTTTTAAGACAAAGTACTTCCACGGGCAGGATGGCAGCTCTTGTCTTCAGAGTCCCTCCAGTGCTCCTGGCACAATAGGAACATGGAGCTGGCTATGAATAATTGAATGTCAGCAATTAGAACTGTTATTAAAATAGGAAACTACTGTGATTGTGTTTTCTGCTCATTGTCTCTTGTCTAGCTGTTGTTCCTCAAAGTAGTGCTCATGTCTGACAACTGAAAGCTAAATCTCTCTTACTTCCCTTTGGTATTATATTTCATCCCACACAGTAGTGGTATCCCACAAATGATAATTGCCATAGGTAGGAAATAGTCTTCAGCAATAATAAGCACCAAAACACCCATCCCCAGCCTGTGCAGCTCTTTGGAAATCCTTGCAGTGTGGTTCTGGATTCCTCTCATCCTCTCATGAAGGAGGGATTCACCTTTTCAAATATAGAGCAGTAACCTTCTTCTCCCTCCTCCCACTTCTCTCAATTATCAGGTGTGCACTATATCTAATTTTAAATTAACTTGTCACCCTACATCCCATCTGTAGGGGTTTACAATTTTAAACCAATTGCCTTTGAGGTGACTTTATATACTGTTCCATTAGCTTATACATATCAATTCTAGGGCACTTACAGACTACAGAATAAAATCCCCTCTTGAGCAGCACATCTTCAGGGAAAAGAAGTGGCTTGCATTTGATTTGCTGTCAAATGAGAGCTGTGATGTATCAAAACCTAACACTGAGCAGGGCAGGTGAATGACTTGAATAATTGTTTTCATACAAGACAATTTAGGGTAGTCTTAGTCTAGATACTAAGTAAAAAATGGATTTTTTTCTTATCTTGGTAGTGTTCCATTATCCAGGGTTATTGTAGTACAAAGCAGGAGAGAATGAATCTATACTTGCCTGAATTTGTGAGTATATGCATGACCACCCAAGGTACTGAGCTGTCCACGAAAGCATTTTTACAGTAATTTTATTAAAAATTACATAAATAAAATGATGGGAGCTTAGGTTGTACATGGGAGCATCAACCCCCCTGATTTTGTGTTGTGTGTCACGTTGTTACCAGTGGAATGATTCAGAGTGTGACGCTGCTGGGCTCACACTGTCTCAGCTGCAGCAAGGGCACTATTCCCACTTGGCTCATGGTCCAGAGGCTGCTGTCACCTCGGGCAGGAAGGAGCTTTCTGTGTCTGGAAAGAGCACTATTCAATTTTATACTGTAATCCAAAGTCTGTGCTTCATTCTTTATCCTGAGGAGAACAGCGTTAGTGGCGTGATACAGTAAAGTCACTTTCCTTGGGAAAAGACATTTTTCTTCCCTTTTCACGCTGCTACAGCTGTATTCCTGCCAGCAAAGATGAAGTGATTTGGCTTTCCAGAGGTTGTGACATAACTGATGGTTTCTTTTACAGCAAAGGAGAGCCTCCCTCGCACTCGTGCGACAGAAGAACTGAGACATGAGTAACTTGAGTACCAAAAATCGGCAGGTCTCTAGCCCAGTCCCATCAGCCTGCAGGCAGCTGCCCCTGGCAGGCTCCTTTTCAAAGGAAAGGCAACTCGGTGCTGAGGGGTCACTTGGAAACGGCAGCCAGGAATCAGGAACTGCAACAGAGGCAGAGAAAGTGCTGGGGAGGGAAGGGGGAAGAGATGAAAGAGTTTGGCAGAGTGAAGGCAAGGGACGATGGCAGCTGTGTCAAATACCTCTGTGTTTGGGTAGTAAAACCTGGGGATTATTTACCCCAAAGTAGCTACAAGGAGCTGATTTCAGATCAGCCATAATTTGAACATAGTTTTCAGGAATTTATTATTCAGGCCTTATTTTCAAAGACAAACACAGGCAAATGCTGTATCTTGGGATCAAAGGGAGTGAAGTGCAGTGAAATGTCAGGTTATTGTCTCAGAAAGAGAGCCTGAGCCTCCGAGGCAGACAGACCACGCAATGTGCCAGAGGCAAACCTGCAGAATGAACTCGGGGAGGCTCTTTATCTCAGTGGCAGTGGGATATTTTTCACAGCTGTGTAATAGCTGGATCTAGTTTTATTTTGTGAAGGGGTAAAAAGGCAACCAGGGGGTGGCAAAAAGAAACGTAAAACTGGTAGAGGAAATAAAGCTGAGCCATTTTAGAACTCAATCTTTTTTTCTCTTTTCTCCTTTTTTTTTTTAATTTTTTAAAATTTCAAAATTTAAATCAAAATATTCCTTCAGTTAATTGCAGTGTGTATCACCCAGCTCTGCCTAGAGAAGGGCAGAAAAAGGTGGAGGTCTGATAAAACTTTGGCTCATTGGCTCAGCTCTCCTTGCTGCTTCCTACCTGACTGCTGTGCTGCAGTCACTAAGGCTTTGTCAAGAAATCCTTTCTCATGCTATTTCTTTGCTTATGGCTTAAGGAAAGTAAAATCTCTAACCATACAAATATTTTCCACGTTAATCCAGTGTGCACAGTAAAGGCAGTCAGTGAGAGAAGCCTTGTGTTCTTGGTATTTACTTATTTTTAAGTAAATGCATCTATTGGACTGACATTCACCTTTGCGCTGGTGGAGACAAGCAAAAATGCCAACTCTTCCATGACACACACAAGTGTCTGTAATACTTAAACCAATAAAAAACTCAAACCAACAAAAGGTTCCAGAGGATATATTGCTGCAATATTTTTTTATCCTTAATGTAACTCTATCTCAGAAAAACCTCAACAATGAAACACATGCAATACATTGAAAAAAAAGGTTCTAAAAAGGAAATAATTCCCACCTTGGTTTGATTTCCTGCCCCACTGCCTTGAGTTGGATAAGCAGTGTGTTGTCCAGATGAATTGCAAATGCTTCATTCTAGGATGGAGAAGGAAAAATACACAAAACATTTTGTTATATTTACCTGTGTCATCTCTGTGTATATCTTACCTGCTAATAGCACCCATCCATATGGGTATATAGAATATATAACTCGTAAATAACACGTTCAAAAATATTTATAAAATAAAATTATAAAAACTTATATAAAATAAAAATTACACATGGGGACTTGTATGTAGTTATGTGCATACACCCCTCTGGAATACAGGAAAACCCAATCTTAAGGCAGGAGGGAACAAGAAAGAAAAACCTCACCAAAATATCCAAACAGAAAACAAGTAGCTGTTCCATTTTAGAACAAAAGCAGTGTGAGGAGAATGTAATGCAATAATTCCAATGTTTATTTTTAAGAGTTTCAAGATGGAGTTCTCCATGCTCAGGGACTGAGGGCAGCTCTCCCTTGTGGAGCTGCTGATTCCACCTTGGGACCAGGAGGATGTGCCTGTCCTAGACTGAGAGGCACCACTGGAAGCACTTTGTGGGTGCTGGAGGACACTGGGCAGGTTTGCTGCCATGGGAAATTGGTTATTAGGCACATGAAAACCAGGCTTGAGGAAAAACTTGCTGGCATTGACCTTTTTTTCTATAAAACACTTTGGTTTTTCAGGAATTGCCACGTGACTTTGGAAAAGTATCCTGGTCAGAATGTGGTGTGGATTCCATGAGTAGCCTCACTGGCTGGGTGGGCTGAGACAGACATGACCTAGCCATGGTTTTCCTCAGCTTCTGGAAAGCTGCAAAACCTAGGAAGCCAGTCATATTTCAGACCAAACTGGTGAAACCTTTTATTTCTCCTCCTCCTTACATTTAACACACTGTAAGTCACCTTCCAACTGGTAGCTTTCAGCTTTGCCCTTTATATTTATCAGAAGGCGACCACAAAATAAACAGTGGTATTTTTTCTGTCTTTCCCCAGTTTACTTTGTGCATTAGACAGTGCTCTGTAAATTATAGCTCCACTTTTTCTCTTGAATAGTCAGTCAGGCGTGTTCCCATTTCACTTGTGCTGGAGATCCATTTAAAGGTTACCCAGTCCTAGGAGAGAGAAGTATGTTTTAAAAAAATAGGGAAATGAAATAATAAAATTAAATGAATTGCTGAGGGAGGAATAGGGGGAGCACAGTAAAAAGAAGCTTCTTGGATTTGTTTTGTTACTTATGTTTGGGTTGATAATGTTCTTGTTTCTGTTGTTTTGTCCATGTCACATACGGCTTCATGAAAAGTCATAATGAAAATAACATTACTTTTACACCATATCTAAATATAACAAAATTCCTCCTTACTAGAATAGCAGTTTGGATGGAAGTTGAAGACTCCAGTTATTGGGGGGTGAGGTTAATTAAATTGGCTCTTAAAAATGTGATGTCCTGCTGTCTTAGTGTGGTGCCTTTTTTGTGTCCTATTTCTTCGTGTTCTTCCCCTTCCTGCTCTGTTGGGGTAGGGAATTGGGAAAGCAATTGAACTGAGTCAAGTTTGGGGATAACTTTTTGGTAGCAAATGGAAAACAAAAGGCTGGGATAGAGATGTGTTACCTGAGGGAAATGTGAGAAATTATATTTTTAAAGGTGGGTTTCCCCAGGTGCCAGAAGATGTTTTGGGAAGGGTGGGAAATAGCTCAGTGCAAGGAGATGGTAATTCTGTCTATTCTGCACATGCATTTGTAATGATTTGTGAGTAGTTCTGCTGTTTAACGGGTATAGTTGAAACCTAGAGAAAGAGGAGGAAATGGATACGGGAGGGAGCAGCATATTCCAGCACACAAAGATGTTTTGAGGTGTTAGCAGGTATTAAACCTCTTATTCCTGGTGCTACCAGATACTTTATGTAAGAAACAGTTTTGATTTTTCACTGTTCCAGTAAATTATAGTGCTGGCTTTAAAGGATAATTTTTTGGTCATGACCTGTAACATTTTTTTATTGTAAAAGTGAAGATTAATTTTGGTTTATTATGTGATTTTTATTTTTTCTTTCTATATTAGTAGTTTAAATTTTGAAAAGATGAGAGGGCATGGAAGTTTGCCAGTGTTAATGAGATACAGTTTTCTATTTTAGTTTGGGAACTCAGCAGAGTCAATCCATGGAAAAATTGTTTTATAAGTAGGAATAGTGACTGGTTTGCATTATTCAGATGCTGTTTCATACTGCCCAGCTCAATTAAGGACTCAAGTAATAGGATTAGCAGTAGATTTATGGAGGAAAAATTGGTACTTTTAAGCATATAAACTTGTATAAAAATGAAAATACGCATCTCTGAGACATACTTTAAATATTTATTGGACAACCACATAAGTTTAACATTATATTTATTTGTTTGCTTTACTAAGGTTTGCTTCAGATTTCTTTGTACTAAGATGTTTCTCTTGGATACATCAGCTCTTTTCATCCTTTCTGAGTAAAAAAATACACCTTTCTGATAGCATGCTAATCAGTGATTATGTTTTTGAGTTGTTAAATGTGGCAATGCACACTATAAACACCCCTACTGTCAATTTAAGGTTTAAAGGAGAACAGATGTCAAGGTTTGTGACAGGTATATGCAGCTGTATAGTTTCACTTCTTGTAAACGCTGTTCTGGAGCACAAATACTTTATGAATATTTATTAGGGCATTGCTCAAGCTTGCCCAGCCATATTCCTACACTTCCTTTATTTGTAGGGTATAGGAAAAGAGGACAAAAAATCTTTCTCAACACATTTCTTTAATAGTGGAGTTACTTCAACTCAAGTTGATGAATGTTTAGTTTTCGGCTCTTCAAGAGAAGCATTGCTTTTCTCAGATTAGAGCTCACAGTAGTTTATTGTTTTTTTAAATAAATAAATACTAATTAATCTCACTAACATCAAAACCTAAAGTATTTCATTCCCCTCTGAGGTTTTAAAATAGGCCTTTAAATGTATTTTGTTCAATGGATGATTTTACAGGGAGAGGATTTGATTTGTTAAATGTCAAGCAATGTTATTTGTGAGACTGTTTTCATTAATGGCAGTGTGAATAGCAGCTTTCCTGAATTTATTTCTGTGTTTGCTTTTGCTGAATCAGAATTTAATAAGCTCAGTGTGTGGAAAACTGTTGTCAGTCTTACTTTTGGGCTTTGTTAAGGAGCCTGTGCTTATGAAAATAGAGATAAACCTTCTGTTAGTCAGTGAGGAACATTTGGGAAATGAAGGAGCATGCAGCAATTTTCATCTGTTCTTTTAACTATGAGCTAAATTAAAAAGTAGAATAGCTCTGAAAATGCTTTTAAGTCATACCTTTTTAAAAGGACTACTCCAGTCTTTATCTTCCCTCACATTTACTCCACTGAATCTGTGTATTTTGCTGTTTAATATAAAATGCAATATATGATGGATTCTTTTTCTTTATCCCTCCCTTTCTTGCTGTGAAGAGATGATTTGGTTTTGGTTTTGTTTTACTTTGATTTTTAGAATTTGAATGGCATCTTATGTTTTAAAAATAATGCTACCTGAAGGTGGAAATTCAGTGATAAACTGGTATACTATAATTCATTTCAATAAAAAATAGAAAAGAGATGTGAACTGTAATTGCATCATCAAGTGGTCATTGCCATTGTAGAGGAGGAAGAGGTGGCACAGCGTTTGTTAAAAAGCTCCCACAACTCCCAACAAAAGGCTTTTCCAGAGGCAGGGAGTGTTTGTTCTGTGCTTCAGGTCGTTCAGCTGTTCCTTCTCAGTGATTAACTCAGCTCAGGCTCTGCTCAGGAAGTTGATTGAGAACTGCAGAAAGCACCTTGTTTGCCCTTTGTGTTCCTCTGGATGAAGGGAGGCTTTAGGACAGAGCTGAAGTTCCACAGCTGAAGTTTTGCAGAGCCCAGTAAACAAAGTCATCTTGTTCTGTTCCTTCACTTCAAATTGTACCTTGCTTTTAGTGACATCAGCTACATCTCCAGTACAGACTAGAGTATCTGCTGCGAAATTTGAAGATCTGTTACAATCAGTAGTTCCTGCTAACCCTAGAGATGAAAAGCCAGATACTGAATTTCTCACTCAGTTCTGAACTCAGCCCTTTTTGTTGGTTGGTTGGTTGGTTGGTTTTTTTTTAAGAAAAGGGGCTCATTTGACATGTTTACTAATGACACACCTATGAAGATCAGGCTTTGCCAGGTTCTGCTCATGCACTCTGACATATGGGATGTATTTTTGTGCCTCCTCATGAGGAGGAAGCTCTGTGCAAAGCCCAGGCAAATCTGCCCTTGGTTCATCAGGCTGCCCTTGGTGTCAGGACAGCAGCTGTGCAGTGGGACAGCAAAAGGCATTTTTGAAATACTTTCCTCGAGAGCCTCAGCCCAGTGCAAAGGAAGGTTGCTTCAGCTGTTTTGTACATGCTTAATGGCAGGAATGCTTGAGGAAATGCTGTGTAACCAGGCAGCAAGCAGCTTGAGAGCGCTGAATTGTTCTCTTATTCATATGTAATATTGTTACACGTCCATGGGTGCTCACAACGGGCTGCTGTAATACCCAGGTAGGTCACTCCTTACAACTAAACTGCTCAACAGCCTTTCTAGGCTCAAGTCACATTGGTTAATGTAATGCAAAATTACAGCCTTCTTGGTTTAAAACAATAATGATAATGTTAAAATTTTTTAAAGTATTTTCTTATTAAGGAATATATTCTTTAATGTCTGCACTTTTCTCCCTCCCCTTAAAGCAAAAAAATGTTAGCTGACCTCTTCAGATGCCATAAACTTCAACAAAACTTCTAGTTTTCACCAGACATGCATCAGTTCTTTCCCTTTTTCCTACTTCTGAGGGAAGATATTTATTCTAGCTGTGCTCTCATATAATTACATTTTCCTGGTATTCACTGGGTAACAACAGCTGCCAATGTTCTGACCACTTATAGTCATAAAATGTTCCACATGAGTTAATTTCTGTAGTTAACTTACATGGTGAATTTGAAGTAATTCAAGACCTTACCCTGTTTGCTGGTTTTATTATCGTTTGAATTTAGAAATCTTCTTTTCATCTCTACTTTTGGTTGAAGTGAAGAGTAGTACAGTAAGGAAACAAAATCACAAGAGGTTAAAAAAAGCCCTAACCCTCCACTCTCCTGAGCCTTCTGTATTTCTCTCCCCACATTTTTGTGCTACTTAGAAAAGAGCTGTGACTGATACTAAGCTTTTTATGATTAGTGACATTCTCAAGTACTCATTGCTGCACTGATTGTATTTTGTATTGTATTTGCCTTCCAGTAAAATGCAGTATTTCTAATGATTTTGTAATTTATTACATTGGGGAAATGAGGTGAAACTTTGCTAGAACAAGTTAATTAACATGCATAAAGAAAAGCTCACATTTCTTTTTTGGATGCAGAAGTTTTCAATTTTGTAAGTAAACTTACAATGCAGTGGATGTTTCTAGATGTTTTTAAGAATCCTTTCAGTTTAAGGAGTATTTTCTAAACAAGATTTCTGTAATTTTAAAACCCAGAGGAACCTTAAAAAACATCAGGAGCCGTGAGAGAGAAATGGGAGAGAAAAATGTTTGCAGAAGACATAAAAACCAGAAGTTGGTTGGTGCATGAGTTGAGCAGGAATGAAGTATTAAGTTGTCATCCAGAAGAAAGGGCACATAAATGACAATGTTCGTGTGCCCAGAGAAGTGTAGATATAGTTTTAGGAGATAATGTTGTCTAGCTCTACAGGTAGGATTTATCTTGCCTGGCTTTGGCTGCCTAAAACAAGTCATCTATTTAAGCTGTTGTTTAAGCTAGTGAAGTCACAGGAGAGAATAAGGCAAGAGAATAAGGAACCATCTTTGGGGGGATGATTCATCTGCCTTGTTTCAAACAAATACCCCAGGACGTTATGACTTGTCCTCTGGAGGTGTGACATTGTGCATTGATTAGGGAGCCAGGCAGATAACTCAGCTTGGGCACAGAGCTGAGGTGGGGGAGACATTCCAGCTGCATTGAAGTCCTGTTCCACCTCTCATTTTCTCTCTGAAGCTAACTCTGGTGTTAAGGGCATTTGTAGTTCTTTATTTTTACAGTTACGACATGTACTGCTGTCCAGGATTTACACAGAATCATTTTTCCCTTGTTCTGTTGTTTTAGTTATTTTAGTTCAGCCTTTACAATTGTCAAGTGCACTAAAACAAGTTACTTACATTGAGGTGATGCAGTATATGATCTGTTACTGAATTTGTTCAAGATTATATAAATTAACACCTCGTGGTTTATATAATTAACAAACGGGAATAGTAGGTATTTATTGTAATTCTAGAATAGCTGGAAAAGTCTCTATTTGATTTGCTTTTTTTCCAGACAAGCAGATAAAATTTTAACTGAAAACCATAGTAACACTGCTTTGTTCCCCAGTGACAGTGTCTGCAAAAATATCCATTTGGTCTTTATCTTCAAACATCAAAATAGCATCTGAGACTATTCACTTGTCTGTGGCCTACATAAATACTGTAACAATGAGGGGGAGAGAGGTCTCTGTCATGTTCCTAATGGATTAAGAATTTGATCTCAGTTTCTTGATGAGAAAGGTCGTGATTACTCAGATTGAACAGAAAGTCATTCTAAAGGTTACAGAGCAAGAACCAAGTCTCAGCAATGACACAATTGTCTCTTTGGCCTTTATATGGTTTGTAATCATGCACTGCTTATTGACCTTTGCAGATTAAATATTATTTAAGTCCCAAAAATTAATACCTTCTTTTTATTATATAAAACTGTCATAAATAGAAGACAGCACAAGTGTTATGCCTCTCACACAGTTTGCTGATACTGAAGGAAGCTTTCTTTTCCCTCCATCCTGCTGCTCTGCAGGCAGCTGTCAGCTCATTGTGGTGGGTCTGCTGAAGCCTTTCAGCCTCACATGGGTGGGAGCAGGCCTCTGTTCTGCTCCACTCTTTGAGTGCTGGTCTGTGTCCAGGATCCACAGCCCATCTTCCATCATCTCCATCCCATCTTCCTCGCCCTCCTGTGCCCTGCTCAGCCTCATCCCTTGTTTTCAGAGTGCCACAAGGGCACGGGGACAGAGAATTGAAGGCTGTGTGTTTTCAGCTGCTCCCAGCATCTTCACCGTGTCAAGAGCCTGGTCCATCTCCTCTGACCCCACCATAGGTACTGCTGGAGCTGCTGTTGGGTGTCTCCCTGAGCCACCCTTTCTCCAAGGCAGATGAGCCTTCTCCCACAGCCTTCTCTGCCCACAGGGAAATCACTGTCATCCCTGGCAGTCCTTGGCTTGTGCTGGGCTTGCTGCAGTTGGTCCAAGCCTTCCCTGAGTATTGTCCCAGGTGTGGCCTAACAAGCAGTGAGCAGGAGGAGGTAAAACCTCTGCCCTTGAGCTGTGACCAGGCTGCTGCTGCTGCTGCTGCTCTCTCCTGCCAGAGCACGCTGCTGGCTCGTGCTCTGCTCACTGTTTGCTGACAGGACCCTCGGTCTTTTCTGGGAACTGCTGAGCCCAACCACCTCATTGTTTACCCACCTAATTGGCCACTTCTCCAGATGTAACATCCCAACTGGATAGAAGGAGTGGGCCAACCTGTTCATCAGCTAATAAACTTTGATTTGTTTTCTCATATTAGCATTAAACTTGTGCAAGCCCTGTTGTCTGACAGTGAAATGTCGTTTTTGCTTATTCATCACTCCACTGTAAATTACTGCAGCAACCCCCAGTTACAGGTGACTTGCTGATACTCCCACAGCCTCCTGACTCCCATGAGAATATGGTGCAGGTGTTTATGATCTTTCCATCCCTATATCCACAGCCTGCTGTAGACACAGGCTTTTCTCTTGCTCCTCTGACCAGAATGGATGAAAACTTTGCTTCTCAGCAAGAAGCTTTGTCTCAGTGTATGTTGATCATCACATTCCTGTGAGCAAAGTGAAATCAGTAAGAATCCTCATCAATTTTGGTAAATCTCACTGGTTTCTTAAAAGCAATTGAAAAACTAACTGATTTTTCAGTCTTATTTGAGATTTGAAGTGGAAAAGCAGTTATTTGCATATTGAGAGGGTGCAGCATTTAACTATAAATGGAAAGGAATGAATTGCTGATGATCACTGCTAGCATTTTCAGTTGTATTTTGGTTTGAAGGCAGACCATGCTCATAACAAAAAAGCTGAACTCAAAGCACTTTGCTTTCTCTTGAAATATAATGCTGAATAATAATATCAGGGTTTTTTTGTCCAACTTTCTCATTTGGTTTTCTGAAACTTCAGAGACTGTCAGAACTGGGAGAATTTATTAAACAGAGCATTCTGTACTGGGGTTTTTAGTGCGCCACTGCATGTCCATATTGGTATCATCTAGAAGGGAATAAATAGATGAGATTGTGAAATGGAATAATTGCAGTAGCTCAGAATAAAGCCATTGTTTCATGAAATCAGGATAAGTAAGGGCTGTATGATTTTCATGTGAAAATCAAGCCCCAAAGGTTGATTAGAAGTAATATGGGGGCAGCCCCACCTCCTTCCCATCTATCACTGGAAGCCTTTTTTGGAGGGGGAGGATGCCAATCCCAAAAGAGAAGCACTTTTTATACAACCACTTGCTTCTTCTGCAGAGAACTGACTTCTCTGTTATTTTGTTGCTGTTACCCCCTTCCATCTAGAGGTGAAAATATTTTGAGCCCTCTGTTTGTTCTATTTTTTAGGCAAGGGATTTTTCAGAAGTATTGAAAGCTCCTAAAATTTTGTCCAGTGCTTAACACAAGAATATTCCTGTTAGATTTGCTGGAGCATTCAGATACAAACACTTTACCTTTGTGGGCAAGTCAAAGAGGTTCCTTTGTCACAGAGCCTGAGATAATTTGAATAATTTGCACAACCTTTTGTATGTTTGTGTGCCCTCACTGGTTTTATATACATGGCATAGTCTGGTATTTAATGGGATTGCCTGTTAGGGGCTGTAAGTTACAGGAGTTATAGATGGTAGTTGTAATAGTGCCTTACAGCTGAGGAAGCTGAAGTCCTTTGTGAGCAGTAATTAATTAAAGCACAAACCAGTCCCATGAGATGGCATTATCCCCTGTTTTACAGATGGTGGAACACAAAGGATAAGTGTATTGTTCAAGGGTGGGTAGTCAGGCGTTGTCAGATCAGAGATTAAACCCCAGACCTCCTTTTTATAGGGCCATGTTCTAATCCACTTTGTGTTTTCAGTGCTTTGAAATTTGCTGATACTTATTCTGTAAGGAAACTTGTTCATCTCAATTGATCTTTGCTGTATGAGATGATCCTTGAGAAAAAAAACAGGGCATTCAATCGATCTGCTTTTGTTGTAAGTCTCCAAAAGGGATTAGGTTATAAATTCTGTCTCTTTAGTACTGTCCAGACTAACTCAAAATGTAAGCACATCCTTTTCTCTCAGATCACAGTATTTTATGCTGGTGCTTTGCCTGTAAGAACTAGAACAAGATTATAATGCCACCTTTTCTTCTTAGCATGGCCATTAGGGATGGAGTGGGAGTGGGTGTTCTGCTGCTCATATAGAGATAGCATCCATGGGGAAAGATGGGAACAGAAAGACCTTTGAGCAGTTCAAGTGTCATTTTAAGAAATGTTGCTACTTAAAACTTCTGCTCGTGGTTGTATAAAGAGTTCCTCCTGTTGGAGGTTGAATGATGTCAAAGACTTTATCTCTGTTTTGGCATGTGGTATCACACAGCAGCTGAGGCTCTTTGGTTTGTGGGATTTTTCCAAGTGAAGAGGGAGCACATGTTCCAGTAGGAATTTCAGCAGTGGCGTGTGTTTCCTCTGGAGGTGATGAGGATGTCATGTTGCGTCCGGAAGGCAATCTGGAATTCTGCCCTCATTGAATTTCTGTGCAAGTCTCAGTGAATGAAATCATCTGCTTTCTGTCAAAGGATCTGAGGGGAAGGAAGAAAGATTTTTTTATTTTGAGTAACAAAGTGCTGTGTAGTAAACTCATTGACAAAATCCTTGTTGGCTTTGTACTTGTTTTAAAAGCTTTCCTAAAAACCTTATCTCTGAAGTAGTCAGCAATAGGTTAAAGTATATTAAAGTATACTTCTGTGTAAAACTCTTGTAAAGTAACTGAGTTTGCTGACAGCTCTTAGTCTAGTGCATCCATGAAACAAAAATAGCATCACTCCTGAGAATTCCACCGAGTGAGATAAACCAATAGGGTCATCTGTGTTTTGCTCTTTTTTGGAAATAAAACATTTGACAGATTTCCTTAAGCATTTGTCATTGGTTGTTAGAAAACAACCTGAGGACTAGTGAAACTGGTATTTTCTGGCTTAGTGTAATTTATTGCATTTTATATTACCTTTATGCACATCCATTTTTGCAGAGTGTGTCAGTAAGGTGGACTGGCAAACAGCTGTGGTGATAGACTTCAGGAAATCTTTCACATGGATGGATGCAGTGTTTGAGGTGCCAGGCAGACAGGCAAAAGATGAGTCCTCACTCAGAAATGTGTGAAACTACAGTTCAGCACAACTTGTTTTCCTTTCAGAAGAACAGGTGGGGTGATAATATCAGTCTGATGATGACAGCTCCAAAACTGAATCACTGAAGAGAATCGAGGTCAGGCAAAATTTAATGTAATCAAGTGCATGTTTTCCATAAAATCTGTTTTGAGTGGAGAACTTTAAACCATGCCTATTAATAAGCTGTGTCAAAGCCAGGAAAGATTGAGTGAGGAAGAAACTATGCAAAGAGAAAGTGAGTTTAGCTCAATTAATGCTGGCTGCTGGTTTTCATCAATTTATTGACATTTGAAGGTAGTATGGTCAATATTGTTGTTTTGAGGAGTGAAGAGGGAAAAAGATGACTGGCAGAGAAAGAAAGTGCATCAGAGTGTGTAATAACAAAATGCTAATGGGGTAACACAATAAGAGATCAAGGACTTTCCTGAAAGTTGTGACAGCTTGCTGGTAGAAATGGGGATGTAACCTGGATTGCTTGCTCTCTCACACAAAATGAAGATAGGAAGAGTTTGGTAGGGCATTTCCCACGTGGTTGGAAGTGTAAGGGGAAGGTTCATATTCACCCTTGCTTTGGTACTGTTGGTCCCTGCCCCATCCTTTCTCCTTGGTGTGATACTTCTCCAGGTAAGTCTTCCCCTCTGCTGAGACAGGCTGTAAAGCTGGGAACAGCAGGAGGTTTTATGTCTGGGCCCTGTGGTCTGCAATGACTCTTTTTGCTCAACTGCACACTGCTGTGCTCCAGTGAATCATGTCCCTCCCTTTTGAGATGACAGCTTGCTTTACAGAGCAGAGATGAGTGGAGGTGAGGAATGAGAAGCTCTGCTGCTGGGATCCTAATGGTCCTAGCTGTGCCTGTTGCTTACCCTTGCTGATTTTGGAAACTGGCTGTTCTACCCTTCCTGCTCTGCGTGGGCATCACCTGACTCCTGAAATGAGTCACGTCTCCCCTACCTTGTTAACTTTCATTTTTGCACCATGTTCCCATAACTACACATTCTTTATCTTCCCCACCCTCCATAAGCTCCAGCCTGAGGTATTCCCTTCTCTTTGTGCTCTCTACCTCCTTCACCTCCATACCACACACCTTTCCCTACGTGTCTTAGGAGCTTTTACCCTCCATGTCAAGTTTTCCTGCTCCACAGCCCTGAGCAGAGAGCCTGGTTCCTGCCTCTGGCTGGCACAGTGCCTGCAGCAGGGGAAAACCAACTGGTTTCAGAGGGCTGACCTGGCAGCTTTCATTTTCACATGAGGCTGAAGCAGCAGCAGCAGCAGCTCTAGACCTTGGCTTCTGCGTAGGATCTCGCAGGGGGCAAGATGGTTTTTCTGATTCCCTATTACATTTTGTGTATGGAGAAGTCAGGAACAGCCTTCACTGAATATTATCAATGTACCACTCCAAGAAGGCTTACTTACCAAATTTTACCAAAGCTTAGTTTGATAATGATAAAAATTACCTTTTCTGAACCTGTCTTAAATGAGCACTGGAAGTATCAGATTGCAAACTGGTTTAAATCCTTTTTCTCTTCATCTTTTTCCCTCTCGAGTGAGTGGGTTTGGTTTTCATGAAGGGGTAAAATTCTTGAAGTGTTTCAAGGCATTGGTGTAAGGACTATCATATTGGCAAGACACAGGGGATGGGCAGCACTTTGCCCTCCAAAGCTGTTGCTGAATACTCAGAGAAACACTAGGAGTTCTTGTGGTGTTACACACTTAATTCATGCTCTGTAAAAGTTAACTACTTGTACTGATTCCTCACACAAGACATTTTTATTTACCTGTGAGTAGCTTTTGCTTGATTGGGTGTAAAATAAATTTGTTACTTAAAAAATTAATTAATACTACTTTTTTCCCCTGATACAATACAAGAATAATACCCAAGCATTGTTTTTTCTTGTGTTCCTGCTGAAATGGCTTGGCACCAGAATGATAATTCTTCTGTGTCTTGGGCTTTAGAAGTTGAGACATGAGGTTTGTCAGAAGTTCTTAATTCTTGGCTCTTACTTCATAAGTAATTTGTGAGATTTTGAGAAGCTTCCTGGTCCCTGGTCAAACCAGTCCCATATTTTCAGGACCATTACGTATTTAACAGTTCTCACTACAGACAATCAAATTATTGAATGGTGTTGCAATCGTTTTAACAATTGAGTCATGTAGTTGCTAGAATTTCACAATAGGTATTTAGTTCTCAAGCTGTTAACAGCCAATGCCTGGAAATGAAACCAGCCTTCCCTTTTTTGTTGTGTAGAATACTTTTTGAAAACAGTGTATTTAAAGCTTCCTGCTTTTTAGCTTAAATGTTAACTTGGATATGTTATGAAAGGTGAATAGAATTATCTGTTGCTATTTTTTCTTCTAAGGCCAGTGGCATCTTTGTGCTTTTGGACTTCACTAAAATTCATTCTTATTAAAGAAAATGAGTATGAGCGGTATATTAGGAGTGGTGATAACTTGCATGTGACAGAAGGAGTAACCAGAGCACAGACAAGCCCCTGGATTTGCTGCCTAACATGACCCAGGGTGTGCATAACCCTTTGAAAGATGCAAGTCCAGTGTACAACTTTGAACTGAATATGAAGATGTGAGACAAAAGCCTATTATTGCAATGGTGAAGAGACGCCATGAAATGGGGTTTCCTGGAAATCCCCTGTAAAAACAACAACAAGCCCCCCTACTATTTGCTTATCTCAGGTTCTGTTTTTCCAGTTCAGTTTTCTCTTGGACTCTTCCATGGCTACAGAATGGAGCAGAATTTCTTCTCAAGATGTTCCTTTTCCAGCTGCTACTGACACCCTGTTCTGCTGAAATGTATGTGTCAAGTTTGTGAAAGATCAGATGAGTTGTTAGTTAACATGAGGCTTTCTGATTTTTCTCATTAGTGAAGGGTAGTATGTTTGGATCTCTTTATATGGAAACGAATCCATGTTCTATTTACAGCCATCTACTAAAGACTCATCTTATGAAGAGAAAATTGGGTTCTGGGTAGCCAGAAAGATTTAATTAAAAGACATGATATAAAATTAATGCAGCCCATCTTCAGCTTCTTTGCAATCTGGATAGCTGTAAACAAGGGGCTCTGACTGGCTATGCCAGTGGATTCAGGGAATTAGTGTGTTCTGTGTGTTTTCCAAGTATTGACTGAGTTTTGAATTATGTGTCCACGTAGTCTCATGAGAGCTGTTCCCATGCCTGAGGGCTAGAAGACCAGAATTCTTTTTTTCCTCCAATTTTCAGTTCCCTTTGGGGCCAGCACACACTCATATGTTCTTAGTATTGTGATTGTTTTTCAGTTGTGTTTATCTCTAAGCACAACAGTAAACTGAGACATCTCTAATTAATTTCAAGGGAAGCACAATCTGGAATGCAGTTTTTGGGGGCTGGCAGTGGCCCTTTCTCCATAGTAGCAGAGGGATGGTGGTGTCACAACTGCAGATTTCTTGCTCTTGGTATATGAAAGTACTGGGGTGACCTTGGTTTTATTTGGTTTAGTTTGGAACCAGGTCTTTGCTTTCTCCTCAGGGTTTCCATCTCAATGGGACCTGTGTGAGAAACATTTAAACTCACCTTTTTTATGTACCAAAGGGGCTACTTCAACCTTTTATCAGTAGAAGCACTGCACATTGGACTTATTGAAGGCCTGTATTAAAAATTTGTTTTCATTGAAGGTTTGTTTTTTCTTTTTTCTCTGGTAGTGCTGACTACGCCCACATTTGCACCTTTCAAATACTATTTGCAAGGCTGGTTGTTTGGGTTTTTTCAATCTCAAAGCTTTTACTGCTCTGCTAACTTTTAAAAACTGTGTGTCATTCTGTTTGACAACTCTTTAGTCTCTGCGTGTCACCAAGTACTCTTTGAGTAGTAAATGATGGTTCCAAATGTAAGAGCTTCAAATTAATGACTAGTGTGAAGCAGCAGAATGATACCTAAAATGAATAAAAATCTATCTGGTATTGTCAAGGAATGATTAAAGAAGTAGTTGAAATTATGGCCAAATGTGAAAGGAGGTGGAATAATTTCTTAGTTGTCTGTTCCCTCCTCAAAAATTTAACTTCTCTCAGCCTAATGAATGAGTGGTATCCTGGATACCCTGGTTTCAGTAGCAGTAAGGGTTACTCACGATTTGTTTTGGTTTAGGTAAAGGTTAAAGCTGCTTGAGTATAAACTGACAGTGGGAAACTGATTTTCAGCCCTGTGCTCAGCCCCCAAGGCTGAGCTGTCAGCCAGGATCCGTGGTGAGTGTCAGCATTTCAGGAAAGGTTCCATCTCAGCTGTGCTGTCACCAGAACCTGCTCCTGATGAGCACAAGGGTTTTGTGCTGTGTGTGCTCATTACCCCTCAAAAATGGAGATCTTTGGGTGTCTGAGTGGATCTCATTCTACTTATGGGCACACAAATGTGTATTCATCAGCTCTCCTGGTAGACACATTAATACAAGTCTGTGTAGAAAGCTGAATATATTTTATCTGACAATTAAAAGAATCAATCAAGTTTGGCCTTATTTCTGGTGGTTTTTTATGAGATAAAGATTTTCTTTTGCAACTTAGTCATCTTCTTACCTCACTTTTGTATTGCAGCTATCATAAATCCTTTCCAATTGAATTGCTGTCTTCATTTTAAACAAATGAAAGCATATTTCAATGTTTATGATTTGTTGAGGCAGACAATTGGCAGAGGGAGATTGAAGTTTTGGGCATAAGTTAGAGGAAGTTGGCAGGCAAAATGCTCCAGTGCAGAACCCAAAGCTGCAGTAGAGGTAAATATTCACAGAAAAATGTGTAATGGATTGTTCACTGCTCTTCCATTACATCAGTAAAGATTTAATCAGCTTCAGGTGAGATTTGATCCATTATAGTTTTATAGTAGTGGTTTAAGCAACCAGGCAGGGCTGAAAATGAGATTTTAAATCTTTGATACTATATGATATTTCAGCCTTCCAGGCACAACATTTAATTACAGCAGCCACAGTTTGCTGTGGCGTTAATGGACAGTTGTGTCTGTGAAGACCAGCTGGGTTTAAAGAAGAGAAATTCACAGGACTGCCCCAAGCTGGAAGAGCACCTTCCATGGGAAAAACTCTTCAGCCTCTGTGGCCTGCTGTGCAATCTGTGACTGCAAATCCTTTGTGTGAGGGACAGGAGTAAGTGATGTGGTGGTTCTGAGATGTGGCCTGGGGTCAGGTGTGGGAGGAAACCACTCTGCTGTTGTCTGCCGAGTGCCCTTTAGCACCAGAGCCCTTTGGTGACCCCTGGCAAATCACATAAACTGTCTGTACCTTGTCTTCTGTGCAAGGAGAATTTGCCTTCTTCACAGTAGTGTTTTGAGACCTAATTAAGATTTTCCAAGTGCTTCCAGAAGCTCAGATGAAAGGCATGCACAGAAAGCATTATAATTAACAGGAGCTTATCAGCCGAGCTTTACAGAATTAATTCTCGTAAATATAAAACTAAATGCTTTGTAAGAAGCTTTTCTCTACATTCCATCCCTAAAAAGCATCATTTGTGGATATGATATTTTAAGATTAGTAAAAGAAGTGTTTATTTTCTTGTACTGGGATATTCTTCTGAGTGCTCTCATGCCTTATTGTGTTAGGGATCTTGAGATTTGGGAATGTGTGCATTGCTCCGGGATATATCCACATAAGGAGAAAAATTGATTAGACTGTGTTTGCAGATAGTTTCCCACTTCTGCTATAAACATAGGATTGTTTTGAAATTATTTTCTGTTTCTTGAAGACAAAAAAAAAAAAGAAGTTAAAAATTAGTCAACTGTACTGCCTCTTCCTGTGGATTTTCTTTTTCTACATTTGGCATATTCAAGTACTGCTGCTGCCAGAGGGAGAGGTGGAGCTGCTGGTGCTTTTAAGGCCATTTTGCTTACCCCATCTATACAGTAAACACAGGAGTGAGTGGACCTACATCAGAACTGGGATGGCTGCATGACTGGTGTTGGAAGGAGATTGTGGCTTGTGCTGTACCAAGGGTCTGCTGCCAATACTGGGTAGTTACAGCAAAAAAAGAAGCAAGGAACAGGAGTGGTGGGTGCAGTCCCACTGCTCCATGGTCCACACAAATGAATACTGAGTGTTTGTGCATCAGTGAGATCATAGTGATTCTTGTCCTTACTTTAATATCAGCACCAGGCCCAGCTCCTGCTCTAGACAAACACAGAATTTTATAGATTTGTCCCAGTACTTGACGACTGTGATTAGGATATTTACTGTCCAGAATTTAAACCACAAAAATTTTGCTTCCAGAACAGATCTGATCTGCAAGTGTTTTCAGAGAACATGCAATAGAATCGTGTTCAATGATCTGGGTGGTCTGCTGGGCAGGGCTGGGTTGTGTTTGTCTATAAAATCTGTCACCAGGCGTTCTTCCACAGTAGTCTGTTGTCTGGTAGGAAATGTATGTCAAGCAGAATGAATATTATTATTCCTTTTGGCTTGTCTCTGCTTTTAAGGATAACTGGAAAAGAGTCTTGTGTGGTGGGGCACTGAGACCATTTGTCACAATGCTTTTATTGTCCTGCTCAGCTGCAGTGTAACATTCATTTAGTGCTCTCGGAGTGTGGCATTTCCGTTTGCAATGCAGCACCAGGGAATTCTGATTTCATTTCCTAGAAGATTTTGGCAAAATTAGAAGGCAAGTAACTTATCTTTGTCATATTTTGGCTGGATGTTTTCTCTTCTGTTTTCTATTTTTTTTTTTCCCCTTGGATCAGCAAAATGGAAAACAACTGCAGAGGCAGTACTGGATAATTTGGTTTCTAGGTTAGGTGGTGTTCAGGGGCAGCAGGCAGTGATGATCCAGTGTCATGATGATGTTGTGATGATGCAGAAACAGGTGTTTATTCACATTATGTTGTGTTTTATCACAGTATTTATCACTTTTCTGTCTTGAATTTGGCACTTTGCTTGCAGATTTTAGGCATGGCTTAGCCTGTCTTAAATGCAGAGACTGTGCCTGGTTAAAGCACTATTGGCTTGCTCAAGAATGAGTGGAGCCATGTAGAGAGGGAGAGGGTTAGTGTGGTAGAACAGCATGTGCCTACAGTCATTTCCCAGGTGTGCAGCCAGGGCTAGCAGCGTGCCAGGAGGGGGGGTATGGTGGATAAGGAGTGTCCTCTGTTTCCAAGGGCCAGAGCAGTGGCTGGCACTGGATCCACAGGTGGGGTTCCTTGGCGAGAGAGGCCGAGGTGTGACAGGATGGGAGATGTTTGTGTGCATGGGTGGAAGTGTGAGACCTTTGTGAGGCCAAGAGCAATGAATTTGGCTTCTTTCCTTTCCTCTCTGCTCAGCACAAGTTGTTCTGGCTTAATGACTTTGTTGTGCCCAGCAGTCCAGGGTGAGACAGCTGTATCCCAGCAGGAGGAATTCCTTTCCCACAGGGAGAGCAGCACCATCACAGCTCTGCCCTTGCTGTGGGTGTCGTGTCCATCCCGCAGCATCAGGAGCTGTCTCTGAAGTGCCTCTACACTGGGGTAAACAAACAAACAAATCTTTACTTATCCAAGCACAAATTTATATAATTACTGGTTTAATACATTGCTTTGTGCAACTCAATATTTGCTTGGATAAGAAATATTCTTTCAAAATTAGTTTCTGGTAGGTTTTGATAGTTACAATTCAACTCTCACCTGAATTCCAGGTGTCTTGATTCTGATTTTGCCTGTTAATATTGTAGCACGTTTATTTATTTTACTGACTAATGCAATTGAACCAGTACAAGCCCAAGGGTAAAAGCAGCCATCTTAGTAAAAATTGATTTATCTACTCTGCAACAGGATATGTTCTTTGTATCTCAATGATGCAAAACTGATAGTGCTAAGGTAAATCAATCTTCCACTGCAGGTTTAGGCCTCAGGGTGGAAAAAAACTGTAATATTTGAGAAATAAAAGTAACAAAGGAATATTTAACTCCTTTGAAGAAGTATTTTAACATTTATGACACTTTCCTTGTTATCAAACTCTATTTGCATCCTTAGGAATATCTGAGGTATCTCAAAGGTTATAAGGTTGTTTCAAGCCCTCCTGGACTAGCATTAATATGCTGAAATTGAAACACAGCAGAAAACAAAACTCCCAGTGAAATGCAGATTATTACCTTCACAGGGGTTAACATTATTTTTGAGGTCTCCTTTATGCAGTCACTTAGGACCTGGCAGCACATTCCTTATAAGCAGTTCCACTGTGTGAAGCTGCACTCTTGGTCACTTTTATTTTTGTTATTTATTTGTCTGATTTACTTTTGACTGGAGAACATTTATGGGAGTGACAAACAGTGGAATTTTTTTTCCTCTCACGCAGTAGCATGCAGGAACAGCACAAGACATTGGAAAAAAAAGGCAATAAAATCATAAAAATGAGCCAGCAGCTGGATAGATTGAAGCTCTAATGATGGGACTGTTATTGTTTTATTTGAAATGCATCAGATTCTAAGTCAGTGAGAGCCTCCTGAATTAACAGCCTTTCTAATTAAGGGAGAAGGATTAAATCATGATCTTGCAGGGACATAAAGTCAAAAAGCTTTGTGTAGATGGGTGGAAGGCTGCTGGTTGCATGGAGAAATGGATGATGTGAATGGATGGCACGGAGCTGCTGGTGGGGGTGGCAAATTGATGAAAAGCAAAGGTTCATTGATTTAGAGGCTGCCTGGATGATTTATGTTAAATTATGGCGAGTGCATTTGGGGCACGTATGAGATTTTCCTTTCAAAACATAAATGAAATAAACCATTTACCAGTTGACTCATGTTAATCAATTGTGAACCATTTGTTTATTCAGTTCTGTTTTGTAGCACTGCAAATAAGATGGGCACACATACACAAATAAAGGCAAAACTAGCCTAACACACAGTGATTCATATAAAGCATCATTTAAATTCAAAAGTGCAGTTGGGGGATGTCTTACATGTCAGATAATAGCTTGTATTATCTTTTTAATTGATTATGCATGTAACAGGTTCTGACTTTTTGGCAGAGGATTTGTTGGCTTTCTTTGCTCCAGACTTATGCCACAGCCTATTACAGTGTAGAAAATTGGAATACTGAAGGATTTAAGAGGCTTGTTTTCTGTAAATCCTTTCTCTTCACTCCTGAAAAGCGATTGCCATAAAACTGCACAGACGATCAGAAATGCTGTCAAATGTAACAAAATACCCTTTTTTCTTTTTTTTTTAAACTTAACCTATAGAGTTAAATGTATCATAGAGTGGCCTGGGTGAGAAGTGACCATAGAGATCATCTTGTTCCAACCTCTCTGCCATGGCCAGGGGAACCTTCCACTAGACCAGCTTGATCAGAGCTCCATCCAAGCTGGCCTTAAACCCTTCCAGGGATGGGGCTACCACAGCTTCTCTGGACAACTTGTTCCAGTGACTCACAGTCCTCTTAAAGTGAACAGAATGGTTCAAATACCTACAGGAAACTTATGAGGTATTGAAGAACCTTTTAATAATGGTCAAGGACAGAAAATCCAAAGCGTGTAGCTGCAACACTGTCTGGTAAAGCATCCCCTCTTCAAAATTCCCTGTTCAAAATTTACTGGAAGCAAACCCCAGAGATTTGTGTGAATGGGAAGAGATACCCAAGAGTGGGGAGCTCCTCTGTGAGGAACTTCCATGGGAAGTGACCATTTATGTCTGTGGTGTAGTGAAGGCTATCCCATGGAGCCTCTAAATCCAGACAGGCTCCACTGTACAGCCGGGGATAGCTCTGGGATTAAATCTGCTGCTGAACCTAATCATGTTGGCAATCTCTGCTGCCTATGTGAGGTCTTGTGCTGACCAGGAAGCCCTGGATATGTGGTATGGGATTCTCTGGTCCAGTCCTGTGGGTAAATCCCTTTTCTCCTGTTTCAAAGCTCTTTAAAAGCATCTTTCATCTCCCCAGTGTAGGAGACTCGTGTTCACTGCCTCTTTGCATGTTGGTCAATATACTCATGATCAGATACTTTGAGCCAACAAACTCTGTCTTTAAAGTGTCAAAAAATCCATTCTTTGTATCATTTCCTGTCACTCCTATTTCCAGACTTCATCAAGTCAATTGTTCTGACAACCTGACACCAGCCAGATACACTACAGGGGATAATTTACACATAGGAATGTTCCTGGTTTTGCATGGGGAAACAACTTGTTAGACTTTCATGCCTTTTAATTTTATGATTTTTCTAATAAAAATGTTCCTTTGTAGGGAACTGACAGAAACTGAGCTCGAGTTTATAGCAGACACATGTAGGAAATATGGTGAACCAGAAAGCTGCTAGACAATTTTCTGGTCCTTTCAACAGTCAGACTGTATTTCACATCACAGTTTACATTACAGATAATATTAAATAGCATATGGTTACATTCTTTGGATTAAATCCTAGTTCTTCCTAAGTTAGTGATAGAATTCACATTGATTTCAAAATCATACTCATTGCCTGATTCATAAAGAGTATTCTTAAAAAAAAAAAAATGGTATCCTTGGGAGAAATTTCAGCCTGAAACAAGCAGGAATACAAGTTGTCACTGGAGTCTTGTGGGGGCCAGGGGAAAGCAGAGAGTGAACAAGTATTAACTATTTCCTGCTGGGCAGTTTAGCATGGCCAGTAGAAGCTCAGAGCTCAGTTCTAAAATGCTGGTTGTGATTCTGCAGCTCAGCTGTGCTTTTAAAGCTCTCTCACGATCCATCTGTTGTAAACAGTGACAAATATGAATTCATTGCTTTCTTTTTCTGGATTCTTAATTTTTGGCATACATAAGAGATCAGAGAGAGATTTGGTTGGCTTTAAACAAGCAAACTGATGCAACTGGGTTTTGTGATGCTCTCAAACCACAGCATAACAGTACTGTAAATTATTGCATGTGTTTTCCCTGAGCTCACTCCATCCAGCTTTGTAATTAGGTCCATGAGGGCCAAATGCAGGCCAGATGAAATCATTTGCATTCCACCTGCCTGCACTGGAGCAGATTTTGGACTATATATAATATGTGGGAGTAAGTGATAAGATCACCGTGAATAGTCCCCTCTGTTCAGTAATGATCATGGGGAATTCTAAGAATGTCTGAAGAGAAGCATCTTTCTTTTGGAAGGAATGTATTTGTAGCTTTAGGAGATTTAGGTTTCAAGGAGGTTATAAAGTGCCTATGCAGACTATTGCCTGTATTTTTATAAGTAAAATAAAACCCCAAATTGTTGCTGTCGAGCTGTTTCAAGTGGAGAATTTTTTTCATCAGAATGATTGCAAATTTACTTTGAAAAGTATAAAAGTATGCCTTACAGTTTTTTCCATGGCAAGCCTCACTGAGTTGAGCACAATCACAGGATTAAATATGTGTAAGATGAAAAGATCAAGGCCTTTCTGTTTTGGGGTGCAACTTTACAGAACCTCCAAGTGCTCTTGCTAGAAGTCCCAAGTGAAATTCTTGTATAAGGCTTTGCTTTGAGAACACACTGAACTGACAACATCATTTCAATACAGCATGCTTTGTACTGATCCTTTTTTTTTTTCTTTTTCCAGTGTCAGTTAGAAAGAAGTAGTTGACAATCTACCTTTTTTAAAAAATTATATTGGGTAATCTTTAATATAAAACTTCACAGAAAATCACTGTAAATAAGAATGATCCATGAAGTTTTATGTGACGTTTTATTAGAAAGAATTACAGAACGAAACAGGGTTAGCATAAAACTTGAGTGAGATTAACTTGAGTTAATTTATACACTGAAATTGATTAGAAGATTTAGGTGATGCATTAAAATCTTTGCCAAAACTGTCTTGTTAAACGAAATCCAAATTTCAACTGTTTACTCATATAGTCCAACCACTTGGATGAAGGTATATGCTTGTCTCTGCAAGTTTGCCTATTTCCTTCATACATTATTCCTCTTTGTGTGTGATTCCTCTAGTATGATTATCTATTACATCTCTAAATACATCAAACTGAAAATGACATCATAGTTTTTATTGTTTACACTGGAAATGCTTAACTTGATATTCTAAGATTGGAATTTCTTTACTTCAGTCCTGTGTTAAATGCCTGTGTATGTTTTTATTCAATTCTAACCAGGATCACTTGACCATAGTGAGATCATGAATATTTGTGTGTGTTCATGAACTTTTCTCTGGATAAAAAGTTTCCAGTGCTGAAACCATTACCATTTAAATGATGTGAAAATATTCAAAGCTCATCTATCATGTATATGCTCCAACAGGAATGCTTTTTAAAATGGGAAACAGCAGAAAGTTTAGTGAGTTCCATGAGTCCTGTGTTGCTACAGATGCATCTTGGACCAACAGAGTTAAAATGAAAATATAAATAGGACAGCACTACGTGCCTCTACATGCACAAGTGTGGATTCTCCAGGCACTGCTGACCCTTCAGCCACTGGGTCAGCAACAAACTTCAAGTTGACTTAAATAAATCATCACATAAGTGGTTTAAAAGGACAAAAATGGACACATACAACTCTCCAAAGTCCTTTCTTATGCTCCAAGTGAGTTGTAATAAGAGTCACTCTATTCTTTTTTTCTTTTCTATCATTGGTAGAAAAGGATAGGGAGGAGAAAATCTGTTTTGATCAGAGTTCTATGAAGAAAAAGGAAATAAAAAAGAGACACTAAATGTAAAATATGCTACTTCTTTTATTGAGATTATATTATTTTGCCTTGACTTTATTATGTTGTCACGACCTTTTTATGCTGCCAAACTGTCCCCAACAAAAAGACTTCATAAATTATTCTATTGCTGTACTGGGACCACCTTTTTCAGGTTTCAGGCTTAATCCTTAAGAACACAAGGTGAAAGTTTTGGGAAACATCACTTGCTATTTCTCCTTGCTGTTTTTCCTTTGCAGTCCTTCACAGAATTGTGCTACTCAGAGCATGCAGCCCTCACCAAGTATAAATAAATTTCTATTTCCTATTTCTATTTCCACTGCTTGCAGACTAGCTAGGGTTTAGCACTTAATTTCTTTTCCATGTATTTATTTCCTACCTTTTGAGCACACAACTTGGGTCCATTAGCACAAAACCCCCGTGTGTTTTGCTGCTTTCCCACTTCCCTTCATGTGACACTCTGGGAAGGACATCCCTTGAACCCTGCTGGGCTTGGGAGCTGTGGAGAAGGTCTGAGGGCCTCCCTGGTGGCACCTTCTGAGTGTGGAGAAGGGAGTGCACAGTCCACTTTTAATCCCCTGATTTTGGCTGATTGTTTTGGCGCAGTGATTTCAGTGTTCATGCTCTGCAGTGGAAGGTTTTTATCCCTCCTGAGTCACTAAGGAAGGAACCAGTGATGCCTCAGAAGCAAACAGTGGGTTCCACCAGGGTGAATGAGGCAATTACTGCTGTGATCAAAGTATTTTCTTATGTTTTTTGCTCTGTTCCTGCCACAACCTGTTTACAGAAACTTTTGTTTGTTTTCTGTGGCAACCATAGGCTTCTGTTAGAGCATTCTGTGTGTCTTTGCAGCTGGGGTATGGGTATATGTTGATACTTACTTTTTTCTTTTATTTTTCATGAAATGGCTTTGTGGGTTTGGAAATCTTCCTTTAATATTCCAACTTGAACAGAGGAAATAACATAAAAGATTGAGAGCTGTGGGAAAGAGGAGTGATGCATAACTCTGTCATTTCAACACACAAGGAAAATCTTATCAGATACAGCATCTCAAAATTTGGAAAACTCTCTTCCCCACATCAATTTGGACATGGCTTTTACTGCTCCACTTACAACCCTCTGTTGACAACAATGTTCTTACAAAAGCAGCTTGAAATCACAGCCTTTGCTTCCCTTAAAACATTAATCCCTTGTTCCAACACGTTGTAAAATGTCAACTGCTCGTTAGCATGATGCAATTAAAGCACACATAAGGCAGCACTGAGGAAAAAGACCAAAGTTCTGCATGAAAAGGCCTACATGAAATAGAAATAGAAATGTGAGGATGCAGGTCCCTGTTGTATTGCTCTGGGTATAAAGTTTTCGTAGATGTTTAAGTTTGCTATTCCCTCAGCTGTGCTCATGTTTCTGCTTGTCAATCCAAACCTTAACCCTCATCACTGAACCCATAAGAGAAAAGAAGGAAAGAGTCAGGGTTTGGTTGGGGTTTTTTTCCCTGTTAAAATAAAATAAAAACATTGTAAAATGCATTTGCCACAGGGAAATTGCAATGGCCAGTTTAAACTGTAGTCCTTGTGTAAAATCCGTGTTCCTTGTGTGAGCCATGTGTAAGGTTTGAAGGCCCTAATGCAGGTGTTTCACACTTGGATGGACAAACCCCCCACTTTCCCTAGTCTTTTGTTGTGGGGTTTTTAGGAATGTCTCTAAGAACGTGTCTTCTTCCCACTGCCAGAATTAGGACAAATTGATCCTCGTGATTTGGCCAGAAGCATTTTGTGGTCTAAAACCCAAGATAACTCTCCAAGAAAAAAACAACAATGCTGCTCTTCCCTCTTCCTCTTTGCTGTATCCCCAGGTGAATCCTGGCCTTCTTATTTATCTTCCAAATGGTCTAGCAGTCCTTGTATTAAGGCAGAAATTACTGTTCTGCCTGGAATTCTACTGCAGTGCTTCCAGTCACTTTTTTTTTTGCTACAGCAAGAATAAAATATTTCAACTTTTAGCATACTGTACAGCTGCCTACCCACACTGGGCACCAGAGAGATTCTGTATTGTTGGCTTTGGCAGTTGCTAGATCTAAATACTGCTCCATTATCTCTTTCTGTGTTCTCTTAAAGCAATTGAATGTTTGAGTTTTTAGGAACAAACAGAAAATGTTTGCTATCCCCTCCCTCCGGGGTTCCTTTTCCTGGCGGTGCTCTGGCAGTGCCATTCACGTGTCAGCCGTGTGGGGAAAGAGCCCCTTTGTTGTTGTGGGCTCTTTGCTGCCCAGGCTCCGGGAGAAGGGTTCACTGAGTGCACAAGTGCAGAGGCTGTGGTGGGAGCAGGACATCTCAGGGGCAGCTGTGCATTTGCTCAGCATGGATTTTGTAGTGGTTTGAAAGCAAAACGAGTGAGAGGCTCCAAGTCAGAAATACAATTTAATAGGAAGAAGAAAAAAAAGGATAAAATAAAA
>JBBMKD010000145.1:883874-953989 GCA_037834095.1 Argya squamiceps | reverse complement strand
CCGTAGAAAGGTCTGGTAGCTCTGATCCTCTGGGAATCCAGTGGGTAAAGTCCCCCATATTGTCCCAAATCCCAGATGATATCCAGGTGAGAATACTTGACTCCTCCCCCTGGGTGGAGCATCTCACAATGAGATAATGAGTCGTACAGGGGGCCCTTGATGGCCCATTAACGAGAGATAACTCCCGGGAGTTATCTGTGAGCCATGTAGAAGAGCCATTAACAGAAGACCCATTGACAGAAGACACCTTAACAGAAGAGGGAGGGGGAACCTGGAGGAACACTGCTTCAACAATTGGTTTCAACAGTTGATGAAGATGGTGATAGAATACTTCGTGCATTTCTTATACTACAGCCCAGGACAATTTTTAACTTGGCTTCAGCTTTAGGTTAGAGGGAGACAAGTAGAATCGAAGCAAAGGTGTGAGTCTTGTCCCTGGTACAGCAGTGGTGAGAGGGGATTTATTCTGTGCCTGTCAGGGGTGGGTAGCTGGAGTGCAGTCCATGCTCAGGTATGGATCCTGTGCTGCCTCATCCCCTCTGTTACTCAGCTGCCACACTGGATCAGTGTCCGGCACTGGTAGTTTGTTTTTTCCCTGTGATTGGCATGATTATTGGTGCTATTTGTGGCTTTGCTATGATGCTGATTTAAAAAAGGTAATATGTAAAATTGTTTTAAATAATAAAGGGCTTAAACAGCTCTTCCATGTTATAATTTACATCTGGCTATATATTACTATCAAGGAGCAACTAATTAGCATATATCTTAATAGTCTGAAGGGCCTGAGAACCATTCTGTGGTTTCCACTGTGTCTGGAAATTAGTTGAGTCCTGGCATGCATGGTGTAATCAGCAGGTTTCAGTGTGGTGATTTATAAATTACACAACATGGTTTAAAGCTCAGCTTCACAAAAATAAGAGAAATGGATTGCCTGATGTACAGTAGGCCAGCTGTGTGACTGTACTCTCATTTCTGTGACTGCAAACTGAGACTCACCCTGTACTTCAAGCCTGTTATTGTTGATAAAATTAATCATATACTTTGATGTATTATCCTGTAAGTATGCACAGAATTCCCATTTGACAATCCATTAGATAGCTTAAGGATGCCCTGGACTCCAATTAACACCATGTGATAGAGTTAGGCCCCAGTGCCACCTCTTGTGAATTGTTAGTAAATGTTGCCAATCAGCTGCTTTTATATAATTTTTTTAAGTTAAGAAGCAGGACTGGTGAAAGCAGGTGATATCTTTTATCAGGCTGACTGCTGAGACCAGCCATTAAGCTTTTGGACACAGGCTCTTTTCCAGGTCTCTGAAAAATAGCTCTGATAATAATGTCACTTCATTATGTGTGTGGTCTTGCTCCAAAAAGATTTGCACTGTTGTGTTGGAGGTTCCAGTTCTTTCCTTGTAAAAAGGTGACTGGAGATGACTTATAAAGCTGTGGGAGGAAAAAAGAATTAAAGTTTATATAAAATGTCCCTTTTGTTGCTTGTTCTCACAGGAATGTTACTGGGATCTTTCTTCAGTGAACAAGGCTAGGAGCTATTCCATTTTTGTGCCTTAATTTCATATAAGCCTGAACTTGCTTCTTCAGAGGATGTTCACACAGAAGAATGAGATGTCAAAGCCTGTTCTAGAGCAGTTCTTATATCCCTGACAAATGGAGTTGTTCTTATGCTTGACAGGCTCACTGCATGTTGCCTAGTGCAGGAGTCCATTTTATGCTGGACCAGAGGTTGGTTTTTTCCCTGTTTACAGAAATGTTTCAAGTAAAATTCATAGTTCCACCTGGAGTTATTAGAGTTGTCCAGCTTTGTTTGGAATCTGGATATGAGGTAGAGCTTGTGTTGGTGAAGTCCATTTATAGACTTCCTTATGGCAATGAGTGATACCACTTGTCTCTGCAGATGTTTTCCTCCACCACTTGTGTTCCTTAGCCCTTATCTCAAAGTATTGCTTGTTCTTTCCAGAGATCAACAGGCTTCTGATAACTAATTCCATTTTTAAAAAAAGAACCCAGGAAACAGTATAAATTTTTTGTCTGTGCTTCTGTGAAAAAAGCTCAGGTGGTGTTAGAATGTAGTGCAGAATGCAAAGCATGGGGAATGTGAGCAGCCCCTCTAAGAGATTGTTAAATCAGGTTGAGTTTGTATTTGCCTAGTGCTTGGCTGATCTTGGCAGATGGTTGGCAGCAAGCTGGCAGGGATTTAACCTGTGCTAGGCATGGGCAGTGCTGTTTTATCTGAGGGCAGGAAAAAGAGTGACAAGGTGTTGCAGCTCCTTCTGCTGTCATACTCCTACAAACTCAGCTCTGGTGGGTTGTCTGTCATGACTTTACTTGAAGAAATGGGTTTATGCCTTTGTTTTCAGAACTGATATTTTAATTAGCCCTTTAAAGGTTATTTTTTTTCCTCTTATCTCACAGCTCCATCTACTGTTGGTGCACTTGGTGATATTTAATCTCCAGTTTTCTCTTAAACTCACACAGCAAGCAGCTGTTTTCACCTTTTGTGCACTGTTGGACTTCAGTGCCTTCTTTGTCCTCCTTGGTTTCCCCAAAACTTCTCTGCTACTTTCCTCTTGCCCATGATTTACTGTAAGTGCTTTGAGCATCCCTAGGACACTTCTCTGAGTGACAATTTTATTAGTTACTCAGCTCTCTTTGGGTCTCAGACTGAAGACTGCTACATGAGGGGATTGCATGGCAGATGGGTAACATCTGCTGGAAAAGTCTTCTTATCTGTTCACACATCTAATTGTTATATTCCTGTTCCTGTAGCAAACTTGCCTTGAGAATTGCTTCACTTCACTTCATCAAACTGAAATGGTTTCATGGGTTTTAGCCTCTGTCTCTCCTGGCTTCATGTACATCAAACATCAGCTTTCCTTTTGTACTTCCAGGTCTCTTCACCGTGATTCCTGTTGCCCTTGCTCTGTTTCTCTTGCTAATTAGTAACATACTCTCACCCCTGACCAGTCCAGGGCCCAACCCTTTGTTGTTAATTTTTTCCATTCTCCACTCCAGACCTTCATGCTCTTTTTGTGGCCTCTTGCAGCAAAAGATGCCACCACAGCACCTGATGAGCTGCCTCATTATCCTTCTTCAGTGCCTCAAAGTCTATTTTCTGTAAGCAAAGCACAGATTTGAGGCTCCTATGCAGGCAGTATTTCCTTGCTGCTTCCAAGGAGCCCAAATTTTAGCTGTGTGTATCCCTGGCAGCACTTCCCACGAGCTCTTTGGGATGTGGAATAACTTTGGCTTTGTTTTGGTACAATGCCAGACAGGGCATTGGCCTGACAGTGGTTCTAACATATCCTTGCTAAACATCTGAGCTGCAACAGGGTGAAGCCTGGCCACGTGGCAGGTGGGATGTTTAGAAACCTCAGCAATGGATGTGCAGGGGGATCATTATCCCTGTATTTTGTAGCTCTCATGCTGTACTCCTGTGATAACATTCCTGTGCTACTGGAGCTTGTCTGTTACTCATTCTGGAGTGAAGTCTTCCCAAGTTTCTGTTGCTCGTCTAAGGAAGACATGAAACACAATTAAAATCAGCTAGCATTTATTCTGGGAAGATATAAATGTGGCAGCACTGTTCAGCTGCTCCTTTGTGATGATTATTAATCATTCAGGATGCTTGATGAATGTTAAAAGCTGTCCTGGCATGGTGCAGTGGGGAATGGGATGCTTCATCCAGCTCTCCCAACACTCCCAGCTACAGCTGATCCTGCTCTGTGCAAAACATTTCCCATGAAGGATTTAGCAGGGGTGTAACCAAATCCTGTTCTGAAGTGTTTGTCTGGATACTGTACTTTTGTGGACTATGGGAGGGGTGTTTTTGCAATAGAGAGATCTAGCAGATAACACCAGCTCTCACACTGACCATCTTGTTTTGTTGCTTCACAGAAGGAAGAGTTTCCCAGCACATCAATCTAATTAAACCAATGTTTATCCACCCAGTCCAGAACTCCTTTATGAGTTGCTCACTCATAAACTGGGAATCACAGTTGAGTAACATTTGCAAATGTAGTGCACCTGGAGCCTCTCCCTCTCTCAATACATCAGTTTAAACTCTCAGTCCACTGTTGTATAGCTTTCAACCAATTGTGTGTGTGCACACACACATATATAGGAATATCACTTCATATATTATCCTGTAATTAGTATGATGAAACTTTTTAAACTTAATTCAGCATGTAGTTTGTAGGTCTTATGTGTTTCACAGCAGTATTGGCTTACAGTGTTCTATAATGTCAGCCTACCACCATTTGCACTTTCTGTGGAAATGTCAGGCTGTGAACCTCATCAGGAGCCAATTTTGTCCTTAAGAGCAAAGGGAAAGACACATTTTTTGTACTGTGGTGTAGCCGCTGCTGGAGTATCCTGTCTATTGCAGAGACAGGAACAATTTGCTGGTGTTGGAAGGGAGGTCAAGGATCTGGGAGTGCCACTGAAGTCTGTTACCTGATCCAAGACAGGTTCTTAAGACAGCCAAGGACCAAAAGAAACATCTTTATAACTGAGGAAAAACCTTGGGGAGCAGTGGGGAACAACTGAAGCGTGTGGAGCATGGGTTGTTGCTGCTGGGAAACTGGTGTTTGGTGAATTTGGAGATAGTGGCATTATTTCCACAATTAGAGCCTGCTCAGTTTGTGAGGGGACAGTCAGGGGTTGTGATATATAAATGACCGGCTTGTGAAGAGGAACTTTGGGGAGTAGCAGTTAGAAGCTGCTTCTGTACAGCAAGGCTGCCTAGGCAGCTCTAGGATTTCAGAAACACTCCCAAAGTGCAGCTGAACAAAGCCTTTTGGACTTGCCTAGCTCTGGTTTGGTCCATGCCAACCTCAGTAATTGTCATGGCAAACCCAGGCCAACAAAAACATCAGTGAAATGCTCCATCTAGTTCTTGTTCTCACTAAATGGGAGATGTCTCCATGACTGAATTCTGAACTCTGTTGCCATGGACGAGTGTCACACAACACTGGCAACTGAAGAAACTGTTGCAGAACCTGCAGACTGATAACAAATATTGGAATCAGTGACCCACACTTAGAAGCACTTGTTTTTCTTCCAGAAAATCCAATTTTTCAAGCTCAATGGAGAGTTAACTATTCCCATAAACAATTCCTTGTGGTACACCTCCAGATGTCTTGCTCCTTAATGCCTCTCTGTGTGTTGTGGGTCTCTAATCTGTTGAATTCTCTTGGAGAAATGACGGTGAGGCTCAGTGATGAGCTGTGTGACAATCATTACTGAGTGTCTGTCTCAAAGCTGTCATCTCCTGTCACCAGGGGCTCTGGATTACCCCAGTGAGGTACTCTCACAGAGGGCAGTTGAGAATGTTCCAGTCTTTTTCTCTGCAATTTGTACTATGCAGAAAAGTCTACACATAGAAAGCAGTGAGGGAGAAGGGAGTACTACCTTGTACAGGGATTACCTGGAATTGCCTTTGTCACCCATAAAATGGGTTTAGCTCCAGCCCAGACAACTCCCATTCTCTCATCTCACATTCTCAGCTCCACATTCTCCATGGATATACCAGAGCTTGGTATCTTGGCTTTCCCCTTTGTCCTTGCTTGTCATTCAAATGTCACTGATTATCCCTAAACTGAACCTGTTTTTTTACTAGTAATAGTGATTAGAATACTTGAAAAATACTGCTATTTTCCTGAAAATAAGGCTAGTGCTGAGCAGAACTTATTAATGCAAACTTGAGAAATTGTGGGTAGATTTTGTATTCCCAAAAGGTGAAATAGTTGACAATAGCATGGCAACTGACAAACAGCAACACAGATAATTTCTGGCATTCATATCAGGCCAAGGAGAATACATGCTGCTCAGAAATCAAGTGGATAATGAAGTATTTGGCTGTGGCAGAACAATAATATATCCAGGCTGTCCTGGAGTTCAAAAAGCATTTGCAATGCTGCAGAGCTGCAGTGGCAGTTTGGTGCATATGGATATCTATGTGTGTGTGTATCCTAAAAGAAAATGAGTCTCCAATTATCTAAGCTTCAAAATGCCAAATATTACTAGCTTGTGTTTGGACTTAGTTTTAAGGCACTCTTTAAGAAATATAAATAAGCATTAATTTTAAACCAGTCCAAACTTCAGCACTGGAGGTGACTGCCTGACCTGTAACAAGATTGTGTCACCCATGAGGGCTCGTCTTCATCAACTGCATTTGCTTTCTGTAATTAAACCTTATGATGGCCTTGCTGGCTTTCCATGTTTTATATATAACTTGGAAGCTTGTTTGATCCTCTCTTAGAGTCCAATTTTTCTCACACCAGTCCTCAAAGTAAAAGGTGCACTTGAGGTCCTTGCAATAACAGGTATTGGAGAACTTTCTCATACTTTAATTAGGTACACAAGGTTGCACATTGGATGAGATCTGTTTAGCACAGGAACTTGCTGCAAATACTGGGAATGAGAGCTCATATTCAATAAGCAATTTTTTTAAAAATTTGGGCTTTATTTAAAACATTTCAGCTGTTGTTGTGTCCAGTGTTTTTGTATAATAAAATGACACAGCGACTTTACAGCAATTAATAAACTCCTTGTTTTGATACTTGCTGGTGCTTCATTGTGAGCTGCTTTGCAACGAAAGGCTGCTGGTACAGCCTGAGCTTTTGCCTCGTGAGGATAATATGTCACCTTTGTCAGATGTTGCCTCTTTTGGTCCTCAATCTGTTTCATAAATGCTTGGAAGTTCAGCTGTCTTTTGTGGATTTCTTTCTTCCCTTTTCCTCCCTGTTGCTTCTGTTTGTTAGAGATAATTGTTGGATGACCAGAAGGAGATATTTTATTGTGGAGAATAACAGGAGCAACCAGGACATATTGTCTTTTACAAAAACTTAAGAACTCCCTTTGTGAAACTTAACATCAGTTAAAAAAAAAGAAATTACTTGCCCTTTCATTTTGTTCTTCAAGTATTTCATACCTTGATGTTCTCTGCTACAGGCAGCGTTTTCTATTCTGTTTGCTGAGCTGGTGGAGTCTGAATGTTTCATAAAAGCCTCTTTGGGAGAAAGAACCAAGCAATTTCTCCTTCAGCAAGATTATTAGGGCTTCATAGCTTCTTACTCTCAGAGGCAGGAGCCAGAGGAAAGGAAGGTGGGCCAGATTTCAGCATTAGGGAGAAAAATCCCCCACAAGCAGCAATTTATTGCTTTAGCTCTAAGCTAATTTACTGAGTCATTCTCTTGGTTTAAAGGTTTTGTATTCTCATGTTGCACTGTGATTCCAAAGTTCTGAGGCCATCATAAAAATGGAGACCTGGAAGAAAGTACAGAGACAGGCGTAGGCAGCAATCCTGCTCTCTCTCCTTGGACACCCATGCCTGGCTTCCAGGGGTGGAATTTTAGTCAGAGTTAGCAGATTAGATTAGGTATCTGTCAGCTTGGTTTCCTGTTATTTAGAGCTTGTTCTTATGAATTTAATGAGTTGATGATACAATGAAAATCCATCAAGAAAAGCATTTAGCACCAAAGCATTCTTATGGCTGAAAGCTCCTGAGAAGTGAACTGCAGAAGAATATTCTGAGAACAGTGTAGTTACATGCTTGTCTGATCAGGTGTGGTCCCCTGGCTGTCACCTCATGGCTACCATTGCTAGTAGAGTCCTTGACTGTACTTCTTTAGGAGATAAAATCCAGTGGTTTTTGCTTCCCTTCTTTTTGAGGCAATAATCCAAACCCTGCAGGTGCTGTTACATTGTTAGCAAGTGAGTGTAAAGCACAGCACACAGCAAACTACAAGGAACTCGCAGTGGGAGCATGAGATGGGGCTGTCAAGTATTTGTTTTTCTCTCTTGTTGTATTAGACAGGCTCTGCTTGTTGGCATCCTGTTGACTCCATCCCTGCAGTAAACAGTGAGCACAAAGACAGGGGAGTGTATTTTGTTCCCCCACAGTGAGAGAAAGGTGGGAGCCTGCTGTGCCACATGCTTGTAAAGCTGGCATCGTTCAGGCTTTAAGTTCAGATGAATTTGCCTCTTTTTCCCAGGACTTCAGTAACAAGGGTGCCACCATGCAGCTGCCTTGTTCATCCTGCTTGTTGTTTGGAGAAGGGTCGAAATCAGAGTGTTTGGCTTTGGACACCTCAGGTGCTGCCTGAAGGGCCCAGTCCAGGGGTGTGTTTGTATCCCCTTAGGAACTGATGTGGACTCCTCTGCACTGTGGACCTCTGGAGTTTCACTTAGCAACTTATTCATTTACAAATGAACTCCTAAATTCAGTGTGGATGGTATCAATAATCCCCTAGCCAAGTTCAGCCAGTTCTGCCTAGCACACATCTAAATGCTGCTGAGATAAAACAAGCAATCAGACAAAAAACCCCAGACTCAACAGTGTGCCTGGGTGATATTTGCCATCAGCAGTGTTACTGAAGCTGGTGAGACTGTCAACAACCCCATGCTAAGAAATTTCTGTTTTACCATATGACAGCAGTAGCTAAAATAACCCAGCCCTACAGAGAGCCTCAGGACTTTATTAGCTTTGAAAATGGACAAATATGCAATAAAAAAAGGTTTCTGCTAGAATGGAAATAAACTGTGATCATGGAATGACTTGTAAGAGTTAAAGTTGGGAAGATCAGACCTGAGGAATTAAAGATTTTTTTTCTTCTGGAAATATCTTAAGTGCTTGCAGCTGTAAGTGGAGGCAACTCTTTTCAATACTGTTGGGAATGAGTAAGTACAAATCTTCATATACTATTTTAATTCTCCTCCTTGTTTTCTTTTGCCTCTTTATTTCCTGCATCTCAGAAAAATTTATACAGCAATTTGTGAATTAGCTCTAGAAATTCATAGCAATGACCAAATTACATTCAATAAAGTCAGCTCTAGTGCAGTGTGACACAACTGTGCAAGTCTCAAACTCCCTTTTTCCAGATTACTTTCTTAGTTTTGGTCTACGAGAAGCCAAATTATTTCTCTATCTGTATAACATACTATGCATTTGTAGACACCCAGGCACTGTGTTTTCCTTGTAGAACCAATTTGTGCACAGGGCTTCTTGCCAAGCAAACAGCTCTCCTGACATTTAGTGAATCTCTGAGTCAGTTTAACTCAGCATAAAACTGAGGACCTGTTAGCTGAGTAGAACATCTCTGAGGAACTTTCCTGACCCCATGCTGGGGACAACAATCACAGAGTGGCTTCACTGGTATGGAGAAGGAGAAAGAAAAACCCAACATGACCCATCTGATTGCACTCCACTTGAAACAGACATTTAAAATAGACAGTTTCTCTCAAAAGCAAATTTTAATCAATACCTTTAGAAAAATCTCTTGGCTTTGCCCTGCTCCCTTCTTGTAAGGGAATAATGCTGTGCAGAGATCTAGAGGATTTTTAGGAGCCTGTTCTCCTAGCTTTAATCATCTTGTAAAATTCCATATAGACACATCATTTGGGGTTCTTTTTGCAAGTCTATATCTTACTCTAGAAGTAGGTAATCTTTGAATCTCTGTAGTTCAACCTCAGCTGGAAAAATAGTTCACTTTATGTATGTTCTGATTGTTAGGAATGAAAGCTCTATTTCAGTGTGGCTGCAGGAATTGTAACTCTTCAGCTGTGCTGGTAAGAATGTACAGCCAAAAAAATGAGATATAAGATCTTTTGCTGGACTACTTTTGAGCTGATCTGGGATGACAGAACCTATTTCAGGCCAACAGTTATTCTAAGGTTTCCATGGAGATTAATGATGTCAGAGGAGCAACATCTGAGTGCAGTTTGCTAGAAAACAAGGCTATAATGTTGGGGTGGAGAAGTCAAGTCTTTGCATTTCTGTAAACTCACAGAACAGTGAAACTCCTTCTCTCAATGGGTTGCAGTTTGCTTGTGATTTGTGCTGAATGTGAGCTGAAGTCATGCTTTCAGTGTGGTGTAAGGGATGATTTCAGTACTGCCTCATACACCATCTCTTAGAGCTCCTATTGCTCTTCTCCTCACCTGCATATTTTAAGCATTCTTGTATTACTTTATTAAACCCTGGCATTTTTCTGTCTACTCTCAATTGTCTTAAGGCTGATGCCCAGGTTTCCTTGCAGGTCTATTTGCAATGGATGAGTATTAAAATTAGAATAAGGTACAGCTCTGCTGAGCTTTCTGAAATGTAGGAGCTGCCACACAGGACAGTAGGGGGAAACCAGTGGAGAAGTGGCAAAGCAAGAAAATACAAAAGGTTAACAGAGGCATAATTTAAAGCTAAAATTTGACCCTTAGGAATTTGAAAACTGTTACCATAACTTGCAGTTTTATAGAGACTAAAACTCCACTCCACTGCAGAGAGATTGCTGCCCAAGGACCTGAATGTGTTAATAAAGGAGGCATTCCATTTTTGCACAGGGATTTTGCAATGGTAGGGATTAGGAGACCTGAAGTTGCCTTGATGCCACTGAAATTCCATAGCTTTTTAGCAATTCCTGACTGGGAAGCAGGCTCTGCAAGCACTGCTGGTTCCCTGTTATTACCTTATTATATTATTACTATTATGTTAGTGTGTGTTTCAGTTCCACAACTGTGGTTTTGCTGTCCATTGTTTAAGAGATTCTTACAAAGATGTTTGCCAAAATAGAAGTCAAGAAGCAGTACTTGAATTTGGCAGGGTATGAGGGAACAAAGACTTTTTCAAAGTAAGATAAATGGAGGGAAAAAGTTTTAATATTTTTATGCATAAGTTGAATTCAGTTTTTTTACTAAAGCACTTGTTGCCTTTATAGAGGCAGCTGCCTGTAGAAAGGAGCTCACATCTGTTGAAGAACAACCAGAATAACAGTAATGATGGTAAACAATGTCAAGTCTCTGCTTTCCCTGGTTTTGTTAGGAGATTATTAAGTATTTCTGGAGCATCTACTGTGTTTCAGTCAGCAAACTTGGCTCTTGTTTCTTAACTGTAATTGTAACAGAAACAACTTTTGTATAGAGGGGATCGCCAGACTATGGAAACTCACTTTTATGACTTGCACAAGTTGTCAAAATGTACTCACATTTCAGAGAACTTTTTCTTTTTTTTGAAAGTGAAGAGGCAAAGCATCTCTGAGCTTGGATCCTTTTATGTCTGAGTTCAGCAGAAAAGGACTTATTTTTTCCCCCAGGCCAGTTTCTGAATTCCTGAAATGCAAAGCTTTCGCAGCAAGAGAATGGCCCACTCTGAGATAAACCGACTGACAGCTCCTCCTGAAAATCAGGACAAGTTAATACATTACACATGTTCCCTGCCCCAGTTTTGCAAATTGATTATTTTGAAAAGCTAAGTAAGCCTATCTTTATTTTGCAGGAAATGTTTGGTGCCATTAGGCAGCAATGCTGTTGAAAAGAACAAAGCTGGAACAGCTTTTGATAATGTCCTCAGAGAAATGGCCAATTGCTGTACAAGTGATACAAACAGGACTGTTTGTTCTCACTGGGTGCTGAGCACTTGAAAGTTCACACACTTCATCATGAGCCTGAAAAGGAGTGAAATTCTTTTGAAGCCTGCAATATTGGGCCATTTTGAAAATGTGCCCCTGTGTCTGTAATCTGCCCCATTATTCTACAGTAATGCAGTTCTAAGTGCTTGATGATTACCTGGAGGGTAGCAGTTCTTGTGTATTACTTGATTTCAAAAAAGGGGAATATTTGTTATGGGATTATGTCCTATGAAGCAATACAGTCTTTTTACAGGTCTGGGCATAGCAGGTTAGCAAGCTTCATGCACAGATAGCAGGAGTTATCTCAGTGTGGGAAGTGAAGCCTGGGTGTAACAACTGCAGGCTGTGATCTTATTCTTGCTATTTCCTATGGGAGATTAAGGTTTAATGAAACGTTCTGTAATCCATAACAGTGCTGAAGGACCTTTGTGTTTGTTAAATGGACAGAGAAAGTTCAGAGTAGAGGGAAGTTACTGAGAAACATTATTGTTCCATATGTTTTTAAGCACATTCCTTCAGGAGAAGAATCTTTCACATCTACTGAGTCATGCAGATGGTTGCATAATTGATTGATGTGTTATATGCAAGTATCCTCCCGTCCATCTAAATTTCTCCCTTCAAACAATGCCTTTTGACTGGATTCTGTTGCTGTCTAACCATGTTTGGCAATGTTTTTGTATGCTGAATTTACTTGACCAAATACAAAGTTTACTCATCCAAATATGAAGTAGCGGCCTGGCAAACACAGAGATAAGAATCACTAAGCTTGCAGCAGTGCATAACATCTTTTTTAATATTGCTGGGGGGGTTTATACTTTGCTACCAAAAAAAAGAACAGTCAGATGTCTGCTTCTACTTCCTTATCTTCTGATGACCTGTCACCCCTTCTCTTTGCCCATTGTGCCAGTGGTTTTGGCAATGAAGGAGCCTTTTGTAGGTACAGGCCTCTACCTGTGGACTGTTCACTAGTGGGAGGCCCCACCCACTGTTGGGAGCAGCTGATCTTGGACAGAAAAAGAAGCAAAGAGAGGGAACCCTGTGCCCAGGTCATACTTAGCAAATCCTTCAATGCTGCTTCTTGTTTTTAACAACTGATTTCTCTTTCCCCCAAAACTGGAAGGACAGATGTATAAAGCACAAAGAAAAAAGGAACATTAGATCACTGGCCGTGTCACATCTTGGTGGCAGGAATAATGGGTCTAGGAATGAAGGCTGAGGCTTCTACTGATGGATGTCTCACAGTATGAGGCTCATCATTTCAGTTTTCCACTGCAGAGACATGAATGTTGTGCCCTTCAAGCCCAGAATTTCTGCATGGAAGTGGCTGTTTGGAAGTGCACAGTCTGCAAATAGCTGCATGGCTGACTCCTTGTTTACCCTCAGCATGAATGTCTGCATGCAGAGTCCTGCAGGTGCAGCCAGCACACAAGCATTTTTCCCACGCTCTGCAGCCACTGCATCATTTTAGAACAGGGCCCTGTGAGGTGATATCTGATACTTTGGATCTTTGGGGTTTTTTTAATCAATTCTGTTTGCCACTGTAACACTGCTCATTCCTTGCAGGAGTTTTCACTTTCAGGATCGAATAAATCAGTTGCTCCAAGATTTTTGTATTGCCTATATCACAGACAATAGCAAAGATTAAAAGTTGCCAGTTCTTTACATACTCTTAAGAAAGGAGTGGTTTTAATTGTGTTGCTTCATTTGCATTTTGGTGTAGTAACATAAAACATCCTGATACGTCTGGTGTGTTCTTCAGTTTATAAAAATGAGTGGTTTGCTTCTGCATGGGAAAAACCCCCAAAGTCAGTAAAAAAGTTACTGCTATAATTCTTTCCATGTTAAGGGCCTTGAAGATGTTCCATATTATGCAGATGAGAGGGTCTCTGGCTCTCAGGAGAGGGAGATGTTTGGGGGGTGGAAGATGCAGTGAGAGCACCAGGGGCTTATACACAAAGCTTGGGAAGAGGAGAGAAGAGCTGCCTTACCTAGAGATGCTTAATAATGGTGGTTGGAAATGAGTTTCCATCAAGTTGGATTGGTGGTTAATCACAGAGGAGTCCCAGCAGTTAAGCCAGAACATTCTTCTGTGCATCCAGTTTTTATGCTCTGGAGAATTGCTTCTTTATTCCCTGGGACGGTGGGGGGTGGCTGCAAATGTTGTCAGAAATCACAGAAGATCAAGGGGGAAAAAAACCTCTCTAGCTTCAACTTTGCTATTTCTGTTTCAGTCCTAAAACCATGGCTCTGTGTCTAAAGCTTGCCTGGTTCTTTCCAGCTCTTTTCATTTAGTTACTGGGTGATTAATAACTGGAAACTCGTTTCACCTAAAGTGAAACTAGTTTTATCAGTGAACCTCATCCATAAAATTTGGAACCTTAAAAACAGATAGAAATATATAGCTTTTTTTCCTTCTGCAGTGCATGTTTTCCTATTTATTTAAAATCCATGTGTCAGCTCCTTTTTTTTTTTTTTAACTCTATGGGAAAACTGAAGAAAACAACAGGGCCACGTGAGGGAATTCCACATTTGCTTTTGGCATTTAATTTCCATAAAGAGGAGGATCCTGTTGACACATAACATTTCTTTTTTTTTTTTTCTTTTCCAACTTGCAAATGTTATGAAAGCATTAAAAGTCAGTTCCTTGTTGTCAGGGTTCCAAGATAGGTGTTTGCATAGTAGATTAGATGTAATATTTGTGGAGCTTTGAAAACAGCTTTTGGGCTGGTGTTTCATTAGCAGGATATGAAGCTGTACCATCAGAAAGGGTGTTAGTTCTCAAATATGTGTTTCCTATACAAAATTGAGGAGATTATAGACAGATAGTCACCATAGTGATTGCAGAGCCATGAGCAGATCATTAGTGCTGTAAAAGCAGAGGAATGTGCAGTTATAACTTGTTCTCTATATTAAATATTGTTCATTGTACCTAAGAATTTACCACATTTTTACCGTTGGAACCTTGGAATGAGATGGCTTAAAACTGGAGAATTGGAGTTTGGGAAGATAAAACATCACATACAGAAAAGGCTGTTGTATTTCAAAATAAAACCCTGACCTCCACTATCTGAAAAGTTGTGGAGATAACATCTACCACTTGTAGGAAATCCCACAACAGCATCCATAAAGCCTCTGTGCTGCTCTGGCACTGAAAACTTTGCCTGCCCTGGGGCTTCTGCTGGTCACAGTCCCAAAGATAGCTGGATAAACCCAGGAATAATGCCTGTGTTCCTACAGGGATACTGAACTGAGGGTTGCATTCGTTGCTTCTCTTGATCCAGCTTTTGCAGTCCACTTAAATGGGACAGTGATTAGACTCTTTGTGAGGAAATGACATATTTAACTGTCAAATTGCAGAGATGGAGCTATTTTCAGGCATCCAACTGCCCATCCTCGTGCAGCTAAAAATGGCTTGTCTTGCCTCAGACAGAGGGATGACAGGATGTGCAGGCCAACAGGCCAGGCTGTCATGCCCCTTCAAGACTGTACTGCTGGAATTCTTTTAAATACTCTTCAGCACAGAGTTCATGTAAATTAGCTAATTACCAGCCTCTGCTCGGGCTTCCATGAGTGCTGAGTAGTGGAACAGAATGATTTAATTTCCCTAACATATTCTCTTGGCACTTTTGCATGCGGAATATGTTGCTCTAAAGCATCCCTTGATACCAGATCTTTGGCTGTGCTCCAGAAGGAGTTCAAGTTAAGAAGCATTCAGCATAATTCCAGGGTTGGCAAACCTAGAGTTGTCACCTTCCCTGCTTCCTATAATTTTGCCGTCTGTAATGCGGGTTTTCCTCTTCCCTCGCAGAAGATGATCTTGCATAAGTGTTTCAACTGTGAATCAGGGATTACAGCTGGCACTGCTTATGCATATGATATTCTCTTGGGAGAGTAATTAAACTGAGGTGAAGTGATCACATGAATCTTAATATTTGCAAATTCATTACACTTAAAAAAGGACTGTGGAGTTCTCGGTTACATTGGCAAATGAGTGTGATTGCCTCCCACTGTAATTTTCAGCTTTGCCTTGTGCTTACTCTGAAATGTTTGCTGCTGTCAGAGGCAGGAGTAGTGTATTTTAATTTCCCATTGAAATTCTTGTGAAAGGGTTTGTATGTAGGGTACAGGAACATTTTGCCTGGCTGAGTGTAAATTATTTAAATCCCAAAATGTTTTGGGATGTGGCCAGATTTAAGCTAACAGGAAAAGGAATTTAGTCGAGGTTCTGTTTCTCCTCAGTAGTTGGGTCCAAATCCTGGGAACACTCTCAGTATGTGTTGACTCATTAATTTTACTGCAACTATCAAATAAATCTAAATATAGACATAAGTACTGGCAGGTATTAGCCAGCTAGTTCTATTAATTGAAACGTTGATGTCATTGAAGATTCTTTTAATGGTAGCTGCATTCTTTAGCTGTGTAGATACCATTGAAAAACAAAACATGTTTTAATCCTCAGACAGGAGGAGTAGTGTCTACATGTTATTTATATAAGCCTTGGCAATCAAGAGGAAGTTGTAGTACTAATTATGTGTAGTTGATTGCCTGTCTCTCATCTTACTACAGTGTTTCAATGGCCAGAGAGATCACAATTTCCAGCTGAGAAAATGGATTTCATTTTCATGATGCTTGGTAGTTAGACAATAGTGTTTTCTCCCTATAAAATAGCAATCATAGAACAAAGGTATATACTGGAAGTTCTGAAGATCAGTGTATTGTACTTTTCTTTTGCTCAGCAGAGCTTCCTTTTGCAGTGTCTTTCCAAAATCATGGTTTGAGATTCCATTTTGATTTGTTTCAACAGCATCAATCTCAAAAATACCAGAAGAGCCCCTCTTCCAAGGCACAGAGTAGGTGCTGAGTGAAGCTGGCTGTGGTCAGGGTCCGTAACCCTTTGTAGGTGGTGGTAGATCACAGTGTTGATATTACAGTTGGACTTGCTACTCACATCTCTTTTCAGATGGGGCAGCATGGAAATCGGTCTCAGAAAGCTCATGTTGTTCTCATTCTTCCTTCATTCCTTGCATCTTTTAAATCCAGGATTAAAAGGAGCTGGATTGAAAATTTTAGGTAGTAAATCTCATGCAAGTACTATAATTTGTTTCAGAGACCTAAACATGGTAATAAGGATTGTGTAGAAAAGTGCTTTGGTCCCTCATTTGTTTTCTATTTTAAGCAGCTAAAAGCAGCAGTCTGGCACTAAGATGAAATCCAGTTTATTTTGCAGCCCCTAAAGATTTGTGTTCCTATTTACTGGGCATCCTTATTTTTGCAATAATTTCAAATTAGACTAAATTTAAAGAGGAGAAGTGTTTCATAATTGTGTAAACTGGAAACTATGTAGCAAAAATATTTACCTCTTTTCTTTCAAACTTTTAATGGCTTGTTCTTTAAGCAAAGTACTCCCAGCCAAGTTGCATAAGTTGGGATGCTTTCAGGATCACTTCTGCCCACTGGCTCAGCATGGGCTGGTATTTTATTAGTCAGAGTATGCACATCTGAATTCCTGATCATAGGTCATACTGGAAATCAGTATTTTTAATTACTGCTTGTATTGCAGGGGGGAAAAATCATTTGAACCACTGAACTTGCCAGAAATCTTAAATTAATACCTACTGCTGAGTTTTCAAAGAGCCTAAAGGGAAGGTAGCTTCTCTAGGCATCTTCAAGAAATTGATACAGGGTTTAATGCAAGTCCAGCACTAAAGCTAAGTCATAGCTGGTGTGGCTTTGCTTTGGATTGTTTTTTGTTTGTTTTTTTTATTGTAAAACCTCTCCATGTTTTCTGAAGGAATGGTAATTACTGGTGTTTTTGTGCTTCCTGATTGTTTATGGAACAAAATGCTGGGAAGGGTTTGGAGCATCCAGTGCTGGGCACAGAACCTCAGGGGAAGTGTGGTCCCTGCACCACCTGGTTTCTCATTAATCATCGTTTACACATCATTTTATCAATTGAGTAACTTTTAGACAGATTACAGTCTCCAGAATTGATCACTGGAAAACTGATCATGGCTTAACCGTGGCTTTTAAATATTTGATAGGTTTCTGCAAAGAGAAAAGGGAAAATCCATGTGCCGTGGTGTCTGGGGTAAGAAATATGGAAATCTTTGAAGTAAAGGTTATTTAGAGTTGGAAAATCTTTTCCAGGGCAAAGGACAGTCAAACCTTGGAACAGGTGCCTGCAGAGCTGATTTGCTCTGGAGCAATAAAGGTGAAAATTTGTCACATCTATCAGGCTCTTCCAGGGCCTGGATAATGGACATGACTTTTATGAGACTCCTCCAGTTCAAGGACCCAATGTTGGGTTTGGGTTTTTTGGTGATTGTCTTGTATTTAAGATTTTTTGTGGGTTTTTGGGTTGATTTGGGTTTTTTGGGGGTTTTTATCAATAAAGATGCACAGACCTTTTATAAAAATCTTTCATGAAACTAATATCATGATTTAATTCAATAAAAAGTCTTGAAGTAATTGTACATTAACATTCAAAACTGCCTGAAATCACACACTTACTGGGATTTACTCTTTCAGTCATTTATTAAAGCTAATATCTGTATCCCTCTGCACAAGACTTGTAACCTTTGAATCCTTTAGAAGCAATTAAATTGTGCAAAAATTTAAATACGTTTAGCTAACAATGAGGTATCTTAAAACAGTCTCTCTGCATTGAAAAATCCGTGTTTGATACAGAGATATAAACTTTTTGTACATGTATGTGTGTACACATACATTTAAAATCTCAAAATCTGCTGTTAAGGCACAGGTTATTTTGAATGAGGTTGGCAGCACATCAGAAGATTAAATCTTCTGGTTGCTTTGGATCTTTTAGTCAGTAAATATTGAATTTAGAACAGCCTGCTCATTTTGTGGAGAGAAATAATTTGAAGTAAAGCTACCCAACAGGCAAGACCTTATCTAGTAGCAAAAGCTGTTTGTTAATATTTCCAAGCACGTAGAGCACAGCTGAAAAAAAATCAGATTAAAATGAAGCCAGTATTTATTCTTAAGTGGAGTTCACCACTAGTCACATCTTCTGCAGCTGACAGTCACTTTGATGTGCCAGTATACTTGATGACATCTTCATATTGATTTTCATCTGTCCTTTTCAGTCTGCCCAGTCTATTTCAATTGTTTCTCTTACGCTGAGGGATCACTGCAAATAGGAGTCTTGGTGTCTTTAGCGTGACTGAAGCAATATTTTCCAAGAAATGACCATTCTGGTAAAGCACTCACATTAAGAGTATCTAATAAAAGTGATTTAATAGAGGGAATTACAAAACTAAGCAAAGTTTAAGTCGTCTTATAAATTACAGATTCCTCTGCAGCATTTAGTTTGTGGATATTTGGAATGTACTTTAGGAAAATGGTTTTGGATCCAAGCATATTCAAAGCATGGAACAAGAACAAAAAACCTGCAAATGAGCTGAAAATCTTTCAGATCCTACATGATGAGGTGATGAATTTTACTTTGGCTCGACTATTAGCAATGACTATGAGAAATGTTGCCAGCTCTGACTGAGGAGCACCAAAATGAAGTAGAAACAGGGTGCTTATTTCATCATTAGCTTGTGTGGTAATGAAAATCTGTTAGAGGCTTCTGTGGGGATAATTCTCAAAATAGATTGGGATAAATCCTGTGATGACAAGAAGAAAGAATGTATGTGTTATACTTGGAATGAGCTTCCAGGCTGCCCTGGAATTACTTGATAGGTGCCGTGGCAGCAGGACTCTGTGACTATCAGAAAGTTGAGCTTCTAAGCAAGTCAAAAACCATAAATGATTTTGTGAAAATGATTAATGAACATTTGTGATGTTCAGAGGAGTGACTGGGAGATGCAGGTAGAATTGTGACCCCGGGGAGAAAATGCCTTCAGCAGAACCAGACTTTGAGGGACCGGGCTGAGCTTTGACTTCACACCTTATTTGGACTCGATTTGCAAGTGTAGTTAAAGATTGAAACATTTAAATGATTTTATGGAGTTTTCAGGGAACTAACACAGAGAAGTGAGTTAGCTGAGTCTCACAGGTGTTTCTGGCCACATCACTGGACATATTATCATTAAATCCCCTGCTCCTGTGGAGTGTCCCTGGCTTTCAGACCTGGGCTTGGAGTGACTGTGTCCATCCCACCCAGTTAGGATGTTAAAGCACAAATGTAGTCATTTTGCAATGCCAGATTATATGTTCTGGTGAAAATTAACCTTTGATATATAAAATTAATACCACTGCCCATCTGCAGAGTGAGAAATACAGTTATTCTCTGAGGTCATCTCTGTTTTCTGTCATTCATTGCCTTTTCCTTGTCTGTGAGAGGGGTCTGCTTTTCTGGGGAGCTTTCCAATCATCTGATGAACAATGCTGTGTACAGCCAAGTGTATTACTGTACTAGAATTTGATTTTCTAATCCCAAAGAGATGTAAAGAGGAATTTTCCCCTCATACCTCTTCATACTTGAGGTTTTTTTGTAAGAGAATATTTGAATATATATATAATATGCTGGAAATTAAGGTGAAAATATCGAACAGTACTCTTTTATTTCAAGATATTTGGTCCCTCCAGATGTACAGAAAAACTTTAACTTCAAGAAGCTGATTAGCTACATTGTCAGCATACATTAAAGAAAAATAAGATTAGCAGTCTGTGTAAAGGTAAAACCATACCATTTATTATAAGATTTCAGTGGAGAAAATGTCTTACTTTCTCTTCATTTTAGGGATTTTTTTGCTTTGTGGGTGTTTGTTTGGGTTGGGTTTTTTGTTGTTGTTATTGTTCTTGTTTTGTTTTGTTTGTGGGTGTTTTTGTTTTTTGTTTTGTTTTTATTTTTGGTTTACCCCTTTCTGCCGTTGTCTTCCCATCAGAAATCTATTCAATGTTTTTTTCGACAAATAACACAAGACCTGAGCACAGACTTTGTTACTATGTACTGCTGTGAGGCAGAAGAATGTTACAGTTGTTATTCAGGAGTAGGAAATGAAACAAATTGCTGTTAATTTTTTCTCCCTGCTTTCTGTTCTAATGTTGTGCTCAAGGCACAGAAACCTTCCTTAAGTATTCTCACTTTCAGTTGATTCCACCTGTATTCCTCCCTGTTCCTCTGGTTTTCTGCCTATTTAGGTGGTTAATGTTGCTATTAGCAATATCTGTACCTGTTGCATGCTCTTGACTATTGGTTATGTGCAAGAAAACAGCCCCCGAGGTTGCATTTAGCAGGAATTGAATCTCCAGGTTCTGTATGTTTTGAGGTAACATTCTATTTCACTCATCCTGCACAAAACAGGCAATGCAATTTAGACAGACTTGCTAATAAACATAAATTCTGATTCATTAAGCAGATGGGACTGCCCTGGAAGGAAAATCAAAATCAAAAGTTAGACCAGATCACCTGGTTCTTCATCAAGGTGTATGTCCTCTGGGTTTGCAGTTTCTGTCATCTTTTTGAAGTTTGCTTGTCATATTTGGGTTCAGCACCAGAACACTACTTTTGAAATATTTATATTGAAACCATGCAAAGACCTTTAGAAATGGTGTACAATTAAGAGTTGAGCAAAATGATCACAGCCAGACAAATTATACTGGCTAATCTTAACCCAAAGATTCCCCAGATTAATGCTTCTGGATCTAACATCCCTCTGTCCTGACTAGATCTCTATTTTTTAAAAAAATCTTTTTCCTTTTTAACCTAAAAACTGTCTTCTATGGGATTCATTCTGCAGCCATCTCAAATGTTTGGCAAGCATCTCTTTTTTCCTCCTTCTCCAGCAGAAGATGAATAAGATACAATTCTGCTGGTGCCTCAGATGGTTTGCATCACTGGAGACAGGCAAGGTGCCTCTGAGTACATCACACTGATGAGAAAGGGCTGCTCCTGCTGCAGCTTCAGAGCCTTCCTGCAGCCAGGGCTCCCTGAAACTGTGCACACTGACTGCCCAAGGAGTGTCCAAAAGGAGCAACTAAATATTGTGTGTTTGCATTCAGTTATTTGTCTCTGACCTTAATGATGTATCAGAGACAACCAGGTCACATTTCTAAGTTTTATTTGTGCATCTCAAGCTGCACCAGGAGTGATTCAGGTTGGACATGAGGAGAAATTTCTTCCCAGAGGGAATGAGTAGACATTGGAATGGGCTGTCCAGGGAGGTGATGGAGTCACTGTGCCTGGGGTTATTTAATTAAAGACTGGATGTGGCACTCAGTGCTGTGGTCTGGTTGACCCAGGGATGTTCAGTCGAGAGTTGGACTCAGTAATCCCAGAGATCTTTTCCGATGGAATTGATTTTGTGTGGAAGATAAATGCAAAAATTCTTGTTTAACCATGTGCTGTCAAGGGCTTTGGGAGAAACAGAAAAAGTTATGAAAATTGTGATGAACCTGTGTGTCTCACACTGGCTGATTCCCTGCCAGCAGAAGGCCTGGAACTTGCATCCTTTGCACCTCCCACCATCCCACTTCTCTCTCCCATTGTTCACAACAGAGGCACTGGGCTCCTTCCTGGAGGCAACAGAGCAGTTCTGTCATCTCTGTATGTCCACTGTCACCATTTATCATTGTTTGCTTATGTCTTTTACAGAATAAGAACAAAATAGTTTGTCATGGTTTGACAGGCTGTGCAAGGTGTTCTTGAGATGCATCACTTGGCTCTGGACAGTGGCTTGTTTACACTGAAGCACTGCTTGCAGATTCTTGCAAATGCTTGTGGGGCTCTCTTGGGTCCTTCCTAAGTAGTGGTCTGTCAGCTGAGCACAGGTTGGAGTCAGTGGGGAAAAGTGCCTGTTTTTCCAGGTTCAATTTGCTTCAGTTTCCTGAGTTTCAGTTTCAACTTGATCCTTAAACATGGATTTATTGAAGAAAACTTTCAGTTTTAAAGGCTGGAGTACAAACCCGGGGTTTGGATTTCACCCACGCTTTGGCTGTGGTAATCTTACCTTGCAGTACACCTGCCTGGAGAGGCTCATAGTTGGAAGACAGAAATCTATTAGAGAGCTGTGTTTTCAGTGTTTTGCTGTGTTACACAGGAACAGATACTCATTTTCACAACACATAATCAGTATTGGAGCAACACTGCTCATGCAGAGTGATTTATGGAGGTTTCAGTATCTGCAGGCTGTTCTGAACAAATACAAATGTTACAGGAGAGTCTTAGAGAATATTACTGCAGTCTAAAATCATCTCAGATTGCTTAAGGCGTTCAGCCAACCTGTTTTGGGTGGCTGTAAATGCCCTGCAAAGCAGCGTTCACACGGGTGGTGCAGCAGAAGGTATGGCTGCCCTACATACCACAATGGGGAGAAATTCCCAGGATCCCTGCAAGCACTATAAATGAGCTGGGAGCAGCCTGGCTGTAGTAGCAGGTAGCTGTGTGTGGCTGAGGAGCTGACTAAATCAGCCAGCACAGTGAGGTGGTTCTGGCACCCCAGAAAGCAGGTAAACACAGCCAGCTCAGAGCTGGCTCTCACATCTGCACGGTGTAAATGCTGAAGGCTTGAATGAAACATTCCTGAGCTGCTGCTTCCCTGCTACCAGCTCCTGTCTCACGTACACCTGGTCTTTGACTGGTGTTGGCACTCAGGGAATGCCTGGTTCCAGCTGGAAACATCACTTAATTCATGCCAGAGGATTTTGTGTGTGAACAGAATGGTGGATTGAGACATCACATTCTCCAAGAATTCTCTGTACTCTTGATGCAGGAAAAAAAGGGAAGTCTCTTAATAGTTGTGTATGAAAAACAAACCAAACAAAAACCCCCTTAATTTTTATACATTTTTGTTTGTTTGTTTTCCTGTTATAAACATTGACTGAAACTTTAAAGACATAGCACGTTTTTTAAAGAATATTTTTGTAAACAATATTGAGTATAGAGGTAAAGCAGGTCTGTGTGGGCATGCCTTGACTCCAGCTGCAGGTATGATTGCAGAGTGGGTGCTTTGCTCTGCAGTGTAGTATTGCTGATGGAATTGCCTGATGGAGCTCAAGTTCAGTTTGTGGCACATACAGTCAGAGGGGTTCAGGGAGCATGGCTGGAGCTCATATTTACAACTGTTCCTTTTTGTTAGCTTTGGATCAGGTAGTTTTGATCTCAGTGTATCAAGCTGGTTTCTTTCCTGGTTTGGTACTTCTGCTCTCAAAACCACAGCCACAGCTGAGAAAGACAGGTTTGGATAGAGATAATGTTATCTTGTGGCTGTCAGGACCAGGTCTGAAAGCAAAAGGAAGTTTGATTTCTTTAATTGTCATGGGCTACTGTCTGTTACACAGCTCGAAAAGGGCAGCCTTTGTTTCCTAGATCTGATAGTTCTGCTGCAGTGATAAGTTTGCCTGAGTAACTTATTCCTCCTTATCTTGTGTGAATTTGGATTTCCAGTGAAAAGCAGGGTTTCCCTGCTTATCACATCCAGCACCTGCAGGATCTTGTATTCAACCTGATTTTCAAGTATTGCCATTCTGAATTTTAAGATCAGGTTGTTTAACCACAGCTTCAAAAACAAAGTAAGAATAAATTTTTTCCATCTTTGTTCTGCTTAAAAATTCTGTTGTTTCTTTGTGTTCAATTTCTTAATAAATTATGGGATTTATTAATAAATAAATAAATAGGCTCTTGAAAATGTTTCAGCCTACCAGCTATGGTACCTGTTGGCTGTGGGTTTGCTTTTTAATGTTACATTAAGCAAGTTCCTGAATGGCTTTGTAACCAGGTCCTAAAGCCAGGTTTTCAGTATGTTGCAAAATTTAAGAAGTGGCAAACTTGCATTAAGATTGGGAGATTAGACCAAGAGTCCTGGGAAAATGGGCTGCAGAGTATCAAAGGTGAGAGAAATTATTCTCAAAGTCAGCCAGTTTTCAAAACCCTAGTGGTCTTTCCCATCAGCATGAGGGAGATGCAATTTGCTGCCACCTGAAATTTGCTGCTCTTGGTTGGTTCTGTCTGTGCTGCCAGTCTGTCCTTTGTGCTGGTCTCGATGTGACTCCCGTGTGACCTGGTCACTGCACAAAACCAGCAGAAAATAACAAGAGCTTTGCACCCGTGTACAGCTGTGACCTGGTTGAGATGGGATCACTCAGGCTAGCAGCAATGTGATCATCACAAAGGAAGCAGAAACAAGGGGTTAGGACTGCTCTTTTCAGTGAGGGAGAGTTGGATTGGTTCCTTTTCTCACCCGTGATGGCTCTAAAGGGGCTCAGTTTTGCTGGCACTCTGAGCAAGCAGCTGTGTGCTGCATTGGCATGGGGTTTCTGCAGGGAGGTTACTCTGGTTGCCCTGATAAGGGATTGTCTCCAGCATACACTGGTAACAACCTGGGGACACTGGTGTCCGCTACCCTGCCTGTTTACAGAGCTAATCTGTGCCCTTAATGTGCTTAAGAACACTCAGGGGTGGGCTCAGTTAGTTCACACTTTCACACACAGATCTTTATGCATGTTGGTTTGCATGCAGAAATAAGCAGTATTATTCATTAACCCTTAACAAGCCCATGCTATTGAGATTTTGAGAAAACAGTAGAAATACAACCTAGGAAAGGAAAGCTGTTACTATGAAATCTGTTATTCCTGTTTTCGTGCCAGCCACTTCTGTTTCAGGAGAAGAAATAACCTCTCTGTTCCCTGTGCTTCTTTTATCTCCCATCCAAAAAAGCTTTGCCAACAACCTGATATCTCAGTAAGCACAGCCAGGTTGCTTGCCTTCAGGAGGCTGCTGCCAGCTGCTCAGCTTAAAAAACTTGCAGACCACTCTCAGTGTTCCTGGAGATGGCAAGGGGCTTTCCAGAGAAACACCACCTGGGCCTAGTCCCTTCTCCCTCCATGTGCCATTTCACTCAGATGCCCAAAGAAGACAAGCACGCATGTAGCAAAGAAGGGATTTAATTCAGCCAGGCCATGACTGTGCAAAGCACGCTCTGACATGGACAAGGATTGTACAGAAACCAAGACTGCAGGAGAGTGCACTGACAAAAGGAAAGATTTATTGATCTAAACCCTATATTAATATTGAAGCAAGCAAGCAAACAAACCCACAGTGTGCAACCTCCCTGGTGCAAGCTTTCAATTTGTACACGTAGTTATTTCACAGAAGATTCATTTTAGACAGTGACATCTTGCTTGGTCTGTTCTCCACTGTATAGTGTAGTTGTATAGTATCCAAGGGCAAAACCAATAAAATCACCTTCCCTAGTGATGCTGAAAAACCACATTCTTGTTTTCAAAAGAGGGGAATATTCTGACCTGCTCAGTGAAAGTGGTAACTTAAGGAGAATGGAAACCAAAAAGGCTCGGTGGTGGATCCATACCTCTACTGTACAAATGCTTTTGCCCATGGTTTTTTGATGTGGAGAACCTGCCATTTTCCTCCCTTGGAACAACCTTCCCATAGATATTCCCAAGCCCTGAGTTGTTTCCCTGCACAGTGTGGCCTATTGTTTCTTTTTCAACTCCTTTGACTGGCAGTGTGCTTCATGGTGCAATCACGAAGATGAACAAGAGTTCATTAGGGTCTTGGAGGGGGATTAAGAGCATTTTAAACAAAAAATTGTCCTCAGGATGTTAGGACTGCTTTGGGAACAAATAGGGCACAGGAAGGTGAGAAGTGGGACTTTGATACATGATTTGCCAATCCAGTTGTGGCCAGTCCAGAGTGATGTTCCTGTCACATCACATTGTCCATGAATTTTTTTGGCAAATTTTGTTTCCTACAGGAGTCAGCCACAATGAGTAGTGTCCAGGGATAGTGTTTCTTCTCAGGCTTTTTCCATGGTATGCAGCTGATTTTCCAGCATACAAATCACACATGCTGACAAGAATCAGATGCACCTGTTCCTTGACCACAGCCCGCTCCACGGATGCAGATTTAGAGCCCCTAAAAAGAAAGGGCTGGAGGGTGTGGACCAGTTGAGCTGGGTAATTTCACTGCCAGAGTTATTTTTAGTGTAAACTGTGTACTCGCATCTAAGTTTAGAGTGATTGTAATTATGTTAGAAGTTTTGTAACACAAAAATAAACAGCTGCTGGAGACTGAGGGCAGCTTGGGACCACAAAACATTGAATGCACTGACTCATGTGTGGCAATGCTTTTCCTAATGTGCCCATTGGGATTCCTTGCCTAAACTCTACTGCCTGCTTCAGCAAAGTGGCTTGTTCTTCATCAATTTCAGCAGAATATTTTTGGTTATTTTCTGGGGGGTTTTGTTAAATGGGTTGTGAGAGGTGCTGTCATCTTCTTTTCAGCGATGCCTGTACTTAGATTGTAAACTGCAGAGTTTTCCTTGCAAAGAAGCACTATATTTACATATATACTATATTGTACCTATATGCTTCACATTTCCCTGGGCTGGTCTCTCAAATCTCAAGATTTTTGAAGATGCCTGCAATGGATTTATGGATATATGCAGAAAGTGTGGGCTGCAGAAGGACAGCTTTCACATTATTGTGCTTACAAGGGGTTTGCTAGCCAAGGGCAAAGAACACCCTTCCTTAAGCTTTCAGTCAAAAGCCAGTCTAGACATTTTTATCACATTAAACAGTCTGAAGCATTTAATAGGTATGTGACAGGAAAAAAAAGCAGTCTGAACTAGCTGACCAGTTTTCTTATGGGAAAAGCCTGCTGGGCTCAAGTTTTTATTCTTTGCAATGGTAATTATTATGCTGGAAATGCTTAACAGTGATGGAGACAAAGCTGGATTTAGACATGTAAAAATGTTACCTTCACTTTGTACGGGGTCTGCTGTGCTTTGGGTGTGATGCTGCTCTTTATTTTGATGGGCCCTGCCTTTCCTGGGCCTGTGTGCCACTTGTTGCTGAGCTGTAGGAGGCCAGAGTGGATGGTGGCAGCCGTAGTTAAGCACCACTTGAGAACACTTCAGTTCATCCAGCCAGTGCAAATGGCAAAACATTTTCTCTCTATCTCTGCAAGGGTCCCTTTATCAATTTTTATGATGTAACTGGTTATATCTGTTAATTCCCACTGCATTTGATGGCTTCCAAACAGACTGCTCTTTTTTTGACCTCCACCCTCGTGTCTAGAAGCAGTTTTTTCACCTTTCCAGGCTTCTTCCCCATTCATCTGTTGGTCTGTCTGCAGCTTGGGGCAATACTGCAGGTCATACTCCTCAATAGTCCTCACCTCCAGGGGCTCTGCCATCCCCACTCCTGAGCTGCCAGAATAAATGACCCCCCTCTGCCCTGGCCTGGAATGTTGGCGGTGTCACTGCCACTTCTCTCTTTTTCACCCCTCCACACAGACACCAGTGTTTTGTTCTGTTGGTCTTTCTTACTGTGTATTCCACCCAGTTCCTTCCTTTCCAGCCATATTGCAGTAACCCAGCTTCATACTTGGAATAATCTCTAAAAATAGCCTTGCCTGTGCTATCCCAAATAATTTCCATTTCAGCTTTCCCAAACTATCTGCTGTTCTTTTCTAGCATGGTGAAAATGTGGCCATCTTCCCTTTGGATTTTTAGCTGTGCTGGTTTGCTCAGGCACTTGTCATGCTGTCTCAGCCCACATCAGTGCCAGACACCCCATCCTTGCTTCCTGTATCTTTTCCTGTTGTTAGTTCCTTCCTCCTCTTTTCAATTCTCATGCTCTTCCCCAAGCATTCATTTCACTTCTTTCTGCCCTGATGGTTGTCTGGAGTCAGGAATGTCCTCATGGTATGCATGCTCTCACTTCTCCAGGGACAGAGGAGAAAGTGCTGCTCATCTCCCTGCCTGTGTGGGTGTTTCCCCAAGGACCTGTGAGGGCAAAGCTGTCCTCTGCTTGTGCTATGTGTCCCTTTCCTCCTCAGCAGAAGTGGGGTCACAGCAGCAGGTGACAAGAAAGAACAGTGAGGAGGAGGAGAGGTATCAGCTCCCCCTCTCCTTTCCTGCTGCTTGACACTCAAATTACATCCTAAAGTTAGGAATTCAGAGAAATTACATCCCCTGACTCTGGTGTCGCCAGCTTGTCCAGAAAAATCTGAATAAATGGGATTTCTCAGCATGCTGTAGATCTTGCTGTTTATTAGGAGCTGTCAAAGAAGTGTTCCCAATGGGCTGTGTGGGCCAGCAGGCCATACCAGCACTCCTGACTGGCAGGCTGGCTCTCCTTTCTGTCTCCATACTGGACAAATAGGTTACATACCAACACTTTTATTTTTATCCCTTTGGAATAGTCTGTCAAATCATCCACTTGGAGCAATCAAAAATTGAGATGCCTTTCCTTCAGAAATTTCATATATATATATATTATGAATGGTTGCACAAGCCCAAATGCATCCAGCAGGAAGATTTGGAGAGGTTGCTGGCTTGGAGCACTTTCCCACCCTGCTCTTTAATAGCTGACAGGCCTGGTTTTACCCCACTTCTTCAACAAGCCATACATTAATATTCAGAGTGACATTTGAGGGGTGCTGTTCTGAAGTAATGTAAACAGCTGAATGCCTCAATAATGGCTGTATTATCACCCTTGAACTGTTTTATCAGATAAAGTTCTGAGTAGTCTCATGCAGCCTCCCTTTACCCCAAAGAGACAACAGCTGTCACTTCGATAGCGACTGCTGTGACAGGAAACAGAGCACAATGTCAAGAGAGTTGTTTTAATATTTGATTAGTAGAAATGAATATGCAGATTGCAGGGGTTCTCTGAGGCAGGGATTAGTGAGAGAGTCTGTGATGCCATGTTTTATGCATTCCCATTTTCTGCTTGTGGTTAACTATGAACTTACCAGCTAAAGGATTGGGGATATTTTTTTCTTTATCCTTGGTCACGTTTTCTGCACAATTTTTCCTATGGTTTTCAGAGCTTCTGGGCAGTGGCACAACAACCATTTAAAAAGAAATGTGGCTGAAACAAATTGACAAGAAATGGTTACTCTGCCACCTACCTACCATAATGAAGGCATAATAACTGAAAGTTCAGAACCTGTTGCTTTTCCTCTTACTTCTCTATGAAATTAAAGATGTAAATAAATGATAACCTGGTGCATCTCCAACATGGCTGTCCATATTTATCCTGCTGGAAAGAGGGCTTCTGGATTTCCAAATTATTGGCAGCAGTTTATTTTCAGTCTTGCCCAGTTGTGATGCACTGTGTTTAGAACCAGGGCAGTCTCCTCTTCAGCAAAATTCCCACTTTGTTAGTGAGTTACCACTGGGTGTTACTGGTGATGAAAGGAGTACTTAGCATCACTAATTCTGTAAATAAGACAAGTCTTGCTAGCCTCATTCTTTAGAGGGAGAAAGAGGAAAATGGGAAATAGCAAAATGTCCATTCAGGACTCCAGAGCTGTCTGGCTCACCCCTAACTGCAGCTTGGATCCTTTGGCTCCTATCTACCCCAAAGGAGGTGTGTTTTTTCCTGAACAATTGATGATGAGTGTTGGTTTTGCATACAACAGAGTGACTGGGGTGAGAAAAATAGACAAGTTGAACCTCTACAACAGGGTTTAGACCAGTCAGTTATTAATATTTCCCCCCCATCCATTAAATGTCATTCTGATTCCCAGATCTGCCTTTTGCACAGGAGTGTTGAAGTACACACTGTGAGCCCCATACAGTTTCTTTTCCTGATACTGACTGGGAGGTATTTTTTTCTGTGATGTGAACTTGAAATCTTGGCAGAAAAATAAAATGAAACCAGCCAACTGAAATCTCCATGGGGAGCTGCAGTCTGGGCCAGCCACACTTCAGCAAGGGCAGCTCACAGCTCTGCTGCTGCACTTACTTGAGCCTGGGCCTGTCACGGAAGTGAGCAGGAAAAAAAAGCTGCCCCTAGAAATCTCTCCTACCCAGGGTTTGGATTTGCTGCTGGCCTGGGCAGAAGAAGAGTGGAGAATTTCCATTCCAACCTGCTGATAATGCCCTGCCTGCATTCCCCTACCTTTGAGATGTGACTCAGGGGTGATGATAAAGGGAGAGGAAAACAAACGGGAGGGGGACAGGCAGGCAGGGAAAAAGGAAGGAAGGACAGAAGGAAGTGCAGATGCCAGGTCATTGCTTTTCATTCCATATAATCTTCTCCAGTTTAAAGAAGAGAATGCAAAATCCTCTGTCTCTAGGGTGGAAGGTGGATGCTGAGGTGGAATCTGAGCAGCATTGCATCTTCTGAGATAGATACCAAAATCATCTTATTGATGCCAGGGGTTAAACTGCACAATGACAATCTTTAAAGTATTAACCCCTCCGTGCATTTCCATGGTGACTGTAGTTCCTAGGCTTTATCCAGGGTACCAAGAAATTTGTAATTAATTTAAACTTCCAACAAATACCTACTTTTAACACACTGCCAACTGTCAAATAATGAACACAGTTTTTTGATATTAATGCATTTTAGACTGCTGGAACAATTGCCAAAGATCACCTTAGCTTTGTCTGAAATTTTAAGCCAGCAACGTGGGTCACTCTTGTTTTCTCAGAAATCATCCAGAAAACCAGCAAATTATAATGTCATTTTCCTAATTTTAGATTTTAATGCAACATCTATGTTCCTCACAGCTTATTAGTTTTTAATATATCTGTATATTTTGAAAAAGATCCTAATAAATCATGCCCAAACTTTATTAAAGTTTGGTTTGAACTAAAGCACCTGACCATAGGAGGGATTATTTCAAACACGCAGGGATTTAGAAGTTATTACAAAAATATGATCTTGACCTTTCCTTGCATTTTATTAATACAAAGTCCGGGCCTGTGTCAGTGTTTGGAAAGAGACAACTGTGTCCTCAGGACGTGGTCACGGAGCAGCTGATATTTGTAGTTTGTTTTATTTTTGTTTGAGGTTCTACATTGTGTTCTTTCCAAAACTTTTCCTTGCACTAAAAAAGGAAAGACTGCTGATATTAATGCAGTTTGGAAGTTTGTTTTCATGGTATCTGTAGTTAATAATTCAGTCTCAGAATCTTGCAGTTGTTTTATGTCCTTGGATCCCCAAACTCTTGCATTTGTAATTGGGGTGATGCTCACTTAAGGTTGTTTGGTGTTTGTCTGTACTCCCGCCTGAACTCTTTTTAGAATTTTAATTTCAAACATTTATTCCTGTCTTCCTATCACATTAAAGTACAGGAACCACTTCTGCTTGAGATCTTTTAGAGCACAAAGCTCCAGAATGAAGCTGAAAATAAGAAACTGAAGTTCTAAATGTTTAAATTGCCCATGATTTTAATTCAAATAATTTGCACAAACACTTTGTACAGGTGTACCTAAAGTGAGAAACTCTACTCACTGGCTTAAGATGTCTTACCTATCAGCAGCAGATTAAACAACAGTAGAAATTAAGTATACTATTAATTGCCCAAACACCATATTGAAAACTTGTTTTTTAAATAAATCTGACAAATCCCATTCCTTTAGGGTTCATTGTGTAATGATACAAGGTGTCAGAGTTTACAAAACTGTAAAGAGAGAGTCTGAGCTTCAGTAAGTCAGGAAATACTTGAGACGTTTTGCAAGCGCTTTGTGTGTGTTTGTTTGTTTGTTTGTTTTATTATTCCATGAAGTAGCCTTTAACACTGCCTTGTATTGAAAGCTACAGAGTGAAGTAATTAAACTTGATAAAAGTCACTGCTGGTTAAATCCAGATACATTGTATACATCTATCACGCGCTATAGCAGTTCAGAAAGGATCTTGGCAGTGATTACACAAACCATTGTTTCCATCAGAGCCCAATTTGCTCTTTGTTACTACCTGGGGATGAGATGGCTTCCAAGAAATGGGACACTTGATATTATACTAAACAAATCTTTAACACCTCTAAGACTTCTGCCTGACTAAAGATAAAAATGTAGCACTTTCCACGTTTTTAGACAACTTCATATTTTGTATGGTGGATGTTATTGGAATGAGACAAAACAGGGGAGGTTCTAGGGAATGGCTCCTCATCACATGCTCACATTATGAAATGAAGTTCACCTGACAGATCTAAAGCAAAATGTTACTGTTAAATGCATACTGAAAAATGTGTGTAAATTAAAAACAATTGTCATTTACTGTCTTTTGATGAGTCAGATTGCTAAATCCTCTGTACAATTCACAGCATTTTGAGCATTTTCCCTCCTGAAATAATCCCTTGGGGAGATCTGTGCCTTTCCCTTTCCCTCTCACCTTTGCTTTACAAAATTGACAATATGAGCACGAAATTTCCTATCACCAGAAGGAAAGAACAGCAAAAACAACTTTACTTATTCCATGAAGTTTGTAGTTTTGTATGACTGGTTTATTATTTTTTTAACAGTTAAATTTTAGTAACATCATTTAGTTATGATAGCTCTACATCTTAGCTCACTATTCAAGTCATATCTTTTTCTAGGAATATGTATAGATTCTCTTATTTCTTTAGGAGTTCTTTTGAAAATGATTAAAATTTTGCCTTTTTTTTTTTTTAACACTTTGGTGTTGCAATTGCCACGTTATTTTTGTTTTTCCAGGCATTTCAAGTGACATCTGTCTGAAGGCCCATTTTGGTCAGGAAGGGAAACTAATAAGCTGATTTACAATGGTGGCACACAAGGACTGATCCCAATCCTATCAAAGATGTGTGATGAGTCCACATGACTTTGGTGATTAATTCAAAAGGGAAACACTGCTCCAGTGGTTTTGTATTGCTGCTGAGCAGAGAAATAATTTGCTTTCTTGGGCCTAGAAATGTCTGTAATTTAGAAGTTTGTGAGGAATTAGACCTGAGTGAATAATCTGAGAAGCTTTCCATAATGGCTTGGTTTAAATGTATTTCTAATTGTCAGAATGTAGTTTTGTTATCCTGCTGGAAATATAGCAGAATAAGTTTATTCACAAAACCAGCATGTCTCTTTATACACCACTCACTTCTCATAAAGGCAAATGCTCTCCCCATCCCCACAAAAAAAAGGATGGGTGGTAAGCACTTATGTCAAAAAAATGGAGTTTTCAAATGAATAGGAAGGCTGGGGAAAACTCTAGATATGAACAAACTAGGAGCCATTAGGACGAAAAGAAAAAACTGTGGGGAAGCTGGGAGGTGATGTTTGAGTCCTGTGTTTTATCCTAGGAATTCTACTTGTTAGAATCAGAGGTGGGGACTGAGGCACAGTTGGGACCTGAAGGCAGGAGCAGGTACTCATTTCTGAGCTCTGCACTGGGCAGAGCTGAACTCTGGGGGAAATCTCCAAAAATCAGCTCAGAACAGGCCCCTTCTTGTTGTGGTCTAACCCTTCAGCTGCCCCTGCGTGCCAGTGTGTTCCAGCAATTAAAATGAAATGGAAAATGAGACAAAATGGAAATTGAGACTGTTGCTAGACAATGCATAGTCAGGCGCCTGTTGTATGTCTGTTGTTGTTCCTGGACCTTATTTTGGGGAGAACTGGTTTAAGTTGCTTGCATTAGCTGTGGGATAATGTGTTTAAAAATAGCCTGCGGAAAAATTACTCTTTAAAATAAAGGAAAGAAAAACCCAAAACAAACCAGTGAAATTTGATTGTGGAACAGCCTGGAGAGCTGTGAAATCTTGGAATTGTTTTATAGTATAGCGTGGGCACTGCAAAAATTCAGCAGGCTCCCCCTGTTGCTTTTTGCATAGGATTCACACTATAGTGGCTTTTATTTTCTTAAAACTTACTCTGCATTTTAAGTTCTAGAGTTGAAACCAATGTTTCATGTTTAAAAACCACCCTGTCTCTGGATTTTGCTTATGTTAATGTCAGTACCTTTATGACCAAATGAATTTGACATTGAGGAGTAAATATATGAAGATATGACTTTTCTAGAAACATTTATTGTATTTGAATAGGAAAGTACTTCAAAGCCTCATTAAAAAATGAAAGGGGCATTTTTATGAGAATTTCAGTGTTGCACTGCCTGTTTAGTCATGGACAGCTGCATTTTTCACTCTAGTCCACAGTTTTGGAGGAAGCTTGCTGGACTGGGATGAACTCCATAGAAAAAACCCAAAAGTTAGAGAAGTTTGCTGATCTAGATCTGGTTGTCTTTGTAATGAAGAATCTGGTTTGCCAAACAGGAGTGATGGTGAAGGTTGTATGTACTTCAAGGTGGGGGGATGTCCTGGGGTGACTGGGAATGGGAAATGGATTCCTTTTTTTTTTTTTTTTTTTTCAGTTGCTTCCTTGTGTCTGTAAGAAAAACATATTCCTGGGCAAGATGACTAAACTCAGCGTAGTGTTGGGTGCGTGCTGCACTTGAAACCCACACAGACAGTAACTGAGGCAAGTTTAGCTGGTTGTAATTCCAGGAGGTAAGTGGTGAAAGGGCAAACACAGAGTGTGGAGCCTCCTCACCTCCCAGCAAATAGGGATTCATTCCAAAGGCAAAAATAATAATGACTGAAAAGAAAATTTACAGGTCCTGTTACAATACTCGGGGCTAAGCAAACTGCGGAAATTGTGAGTTTCTGTGTTTGAAACATGGGGGGGTCAGCTCTAAGGAACTCTGCTGTCCTTTCCAGCAGTGTCTCAACATTGACAGGATGTTTATGGGATCCAAGGAGTATCCTATCCATCATGCTAGCCAGCCCTGTGGGTTAGTTTAGAATATCACCTCTTTCCCCAAACATTTGTCTCCTTCGTATTAACAGAATCCTTTCCTCCTCCTGTTCAGCCACACCTTGTCCTTCTTTTGGTCAAAGAATGAAAAAACCCAGGATTTATAGTCCACATGCCCCAGATTTAGCTTAATACAGCCAAGCTTACAAAATAGGAAGAATTTGTGTTAATTAATGCTCTCCTGGATATGGTTAATTTTGTGTCCTCCTTCTTTGGCTACTCAAGGTGAATTTAATGTGATCCATATCATGCCTTCAAGGCATAAATCAGTGTTGAAGGAAAGGGAGATACTGCAAGAGGCATTTAACTACTGCACTTCACTTGCCTCTCCCTTGGAGTCATTAATTAAGTCCTGAGGTGCATTTATATGAGTGTTCTTTCTGCTTTTGTGAATGGTATGTATTCAGAGGAGTTATTATACTTTGAAAACTCTTAAGTCAGTAAGAAGATTTGATTTCAGTTTTTAAAGGCAGTATAAAAGTTTTCAAATTAAAATTTTGTTGCCTTTAAATTTAGTTCTTTAACCTTCTATGTCTCCCTGTTGTATCTTCACACATTTCATTGTTATTAAATTTCTCTGAAGAGGGTAATTCTTGAATCTCATCATAGTGAGGATATATGCATGCATATATTTGGAGCCATATGAATGCTACAATGTTGTGTTTGTTTGGGTTTGCTGGTTGGGATTGGTTTTGTTTTTCACTCTCTTTGAACTGCTAAAAAATTGATGAAGATTAACAGAGGTCCAAAGAGTGACATGGGGATGTTTTGTATTTTAGTTTGGTGATCTTAAAAGCTAACAGGGTTAAGAAAAAACCAGATTTTTGAGAGGAGCATAAGAAATGTGAGAGACTGGAAAGGGCTTCTCTAAAGGCAGAGAGAATTTTCTTCACCTTCTGCACAGCTGCCAAAGTATAAGGCTTAAAAACGTTGTTTGTTACAATCCCTCCAACTCCTTGCTGCGTGTACTCAAGCTGTCGTTCCCTCACACTTCATCTGTCTCAGTTCATCTGTAAACTGAAGTGACCTGTGAGAGCAGAGCTAGAGAAGAGCTTGCTAAGGTGGAAAATAACATCGGGCTGGAGTCCCCGAGACAGAACTTGATTGCCTGATGAATGATGAGCAATCAGGCGTGTTTTCTTGCCGCTAAACGAGAGGTTATGCAAATAAGATGAAAGGCTGTCAGCCTGGTTCCTGTGACGGGGGGGTGGTGCTGGGTTGCTGTGTCCTGGTCCAGACCCCTGACTTGAGAAAAGCAGCCGGAAAGTGCAGAGGGCTCGGGCTGACGGCAAGGTCTGAAAAATGCGCATTGCAGCACAAACTGAGGAGCTCCTTCTATTTAATGTCTCAGCCATGAAGTAACAAGTTCATCAGACTGTGTGAGTACCCACATGAAGGAGAAGACCCCTGTGAAGGAGGGATTTACAGAGCTGTGTTTCTATGACAGGATGATGGGCTCAGCCAAGCTAACCAAGTTGTAGTGTGTGGTGTTAAGGTAATGAGTCTTTCTGGGAGTTAAGGGTGTGCTCAAGCACTCTGTACATGCAGGTTTCAGAGTGACAAGTGCTGGAGGGAGCAATAGGGTGTGCCTTACATGGGAGTTCAGAGCAGTTGCAGAACTTGTGGGTTTTTAAATCTCAGTTTGTGTGGGGTTCAGCAACAGTGTAAAATGATCAAAGCCATTTATATAGCCATGGCACTGTGGAGGAATATTCTTCACAGCCTTAAAAGTGCCATCACATTTCTGATGTTTTAGCACAGGACGTGTCAGTTTTTCCCAGAAGGATGGGAGCATTTATTGCTGCATGAACTGTTGTATTTGAATGAACTTTCCTTCTTGAGACTACTCTGATAATAAAAGGCATTTAAATAGATAGGGGAACAGCCACCATGCCATAAAAATAGTGGTTATCACTTCAGGTGTGAATGTTTTAGGTTTCCTTTGCCCCGAGAACAACCACTAAGTTTCCAATTTGTTGTGGTTATTCTGCGTGAACTCCATGGGCTGTATAGAACATGACCCCATCATGCTACTGTGGTGGGGTGGCTGAGCTGTTACCTAGCTTCCTTCATGAAATGAGGGAAAAGCAGCTCTAGGCTGATCTAAACTGGAAGAGACATGAGGATTGTATGTATTAAAAATAAAAAATAATAAAAATTTGGCATGTTCCTTGAAAGGATCTCAAACCATTTCATAATCCTCATGAATAAGATGATATTCCTTGTTTACAGAGTGGCAAGGGCCAAATGCACAGGACTGGCAAAAAGAAAAGGGAGCTTTTGATAAGATATTGGATATAGATGATCTATTTTCTTCAAAGCATCTCTTCATTGGGAGAAAAAAGGTACAGATTAATAGTTTAAATATAATTTAGCCTTTTTTTTTAAAGATTAGGGAATAGAGATCTATTATTTTGAATTTTCATCCTGTTTTCAATGAAAATGAACAATTAGTGGTGACATGTATAAATAACTTTCAAACTGTATTGTTGATTTCTGTATCAATGACCAAAAAAGGGCAGGAGATGGGTTAACATGAAAATGTACTTTGCATGTTTTAAGTAGTAGGGTTATTTTTTCAGCAGAAAATTACCAAAATAACTGTTCTTTAAGAAAATGTTGGATGGAGTCCTTTAACAGTTCTTTTGTTGTCATTATTTTTCTTGTTAGATGTTTTATACGAATGAAAACAAGACAGACGAGGGGTATACTACAAAGTTCTTAAACTCTTTTAAGTACTTGCATTTATTCTGGGTGTAAAGTTCACCCAAAGAAGACATCTCTGTCTGCATGGATTGCCCAGGCTGTCATGCTCTCCCTGGAGTTTTATGCAGACTCTTTATTCCTCTCGCTTGGACAAATTTTTCTGGGGTTTGTGCCTGTGCTGCAGCAGCTCCAGAGCTGAGCTGGTCACACTTAACCCCTGGTGCCTCTGGGGACAGTCAGGAGTGGCTGAACATCCCCAGTTGTCAGTGCAGGGCTGGGTGAGGTCAGAGGTGTGGCCGTGTCACCTCCATGTCCCATCTTACAGCACAATTCCCTGACACCCAGCCCTCAGCCTCATCCTGCCTTGCTGCTGCCAAGGGTGTTCCCACTCTTTCTGCTCCAGTGTCCAAAGGGATAAGCAGGGTGCTGTGTGTCCTAGATGGCATTAGGAAGCAGGAACAACTACCTCACATTAAATGAACTTCAGTATTTCAGAGTATTTAGTTGGGCCATTTTCTGCCCTGTTTTCTGCCCCTTCCAGTGTAACCTGGAAGGCATTGGAAAGATTACTGGATAATTTGCTATCTTTATTGTAATGTCCATACAATATGACTTCTGGGTTTTATGTTAAATTTACAATTCTGTTCACATTTATTCTCTTGCAGAAGTGCACAATACAACTACCTAGTTTTATTTAATGGCCCATACCTCTAAATAGTATTTTTCCCTATGAATTTGGACATATATGTTATTCATATCTTGAGTTATGGATAAAATATGACTTAAAATACCCAGGAATTTACTTAACATAAATGAAATTTGAAATTAAAATTGTATTTTGCCTCTGTAGCATACAGTTTAGGATGCTAAGAAAAGATACACTCTGTAGCATCTGATGTTTTCCACTAAAAAAATAATCATTTGTCTGCATTACAGGTTGTGGTATTCTGTCACCTAGAGCTAGGTTAATCCCAGCCTCATTGTACTCTAGAAGTTACAGTGCAAGTGTTTTTCAAATAATTAAGTTCATACACACAATTTACAAGTATTTTCCATTTTAAAGATATGAAACAAAAATACTCCTTGGAGGAAAGCTCTTGATTTGAAATGCTCTGTGACTTTTTAATACTTCTGTGTGAAAGGAAAAGCTAAAAGTCACTTTTTATCCTGCTTGGCCTTTGAAATACTCCTTTTGAAGGACAGTAATTGAACTGTGCTTTTCCATTCCATTTCAGGTTTTTTTCCTGTAATCATGGCAAAACCTTATGAATTTAACTGGCAGAAGCCAGTTCCCTCTTTTATGCAAGATGGAGCTGTGTTTGATAGATATGAAGAGGTAAGAAGCCAGTTGCCTTTCATTTGCTATTCTCTTTTAAATATGCAGAATTCTAGAAATATTTCATGTTTTGCTTTCATTGTACACAAAGAAACTTTAATTTTTTCTTGTAATACCCCTAGAAATGTCCGTGGGGAGGCAATACCAATACACTTTATTGCTATATATGGGGGTTTTTGCTTTTAAAAGAAATAGCTTTAAAATATGTTTAATCCCTCTGATTTGACATAAGCCCTGAGGAAGAGAAAGGGAGAATTGGATCAAAATATCTGTAACCTGTATAAAACTCTCATCTTTGCAGAGTCATAAAGCACATTATTAAACAAAGTGAATCCTTCAATTTTTTTGTACTATCTATCAAATGGAGGGAGGGAGAATGTTGCTTTCTTTTTAATATATAAACTCAGGACCTGCCTATTACAAGGGGAAGTAAGGGAATACAGAACATTCATATTCTGATTCAAATGCATCATTTGAGAACTGGAGTGGTTTTATCTACTTTAGAAAATCAATCTGCACTCTATCTGAAATATGATTACTATGATCCTACTTTCAGCTATGCTTTAATCCACATTTATTAAAGGAATGCAAAACAGGGCATTTTACTCAGGCAGCTGAAATAAAATGCTGAGAAGTTTACCTTATACTCAGCACTGATGTGCTGGTAAGAATAATTTTATCAGGGTCTATTTTTAATCTTGTTTGAACAGGAAATCTCTATAAATGGAAGGTAAGTGCCTTCAGGGATATTAGTATTTTCTTATCTTTTGAAATGTAAGTAAAAGGTATTTTTTATCACGAGGCCTGCCAAGATAGGGATAGTTGGTTTACCCTGTATTTCCAGATTTGGGGCCAGATAAATGAAATAGATACTGGTGGACATGGAATTCCTTTTGAAAAGCGGCTCAGAAAAGCTTTATTTTCCTTGAGCAAATACTGCTCCAGAAGCAGCCTGTGAGGAGCTAAATGAGGGGGCACAGCCTGTGTTTATTCTCTTGCACCTTCACCAAGAAACAGAGAATGGGCAGATACAGGAGAGAGTTTTTAGTGCTCAAATCTCTGTGTGGCATCAGAGACACTCGTGGGCACCTGGGCCTTGGATGTGGGGACAGGGACAAGGTCAGGCATGGCTTGTTCTGTTCTCAGCAGGCACCTCTGGGGGACTCCACCTGTGGGCACACGTGGGGTCAGGAGCTGGCACCGAGGTCTTGCTCCTTGCAGCTGAATTTGCTGCCCCCAAACCCCACAGAAAGGGGTCCTGCTTTCCCCCTGTGGAGCAAAACATAGTTTGTCCATCCTGTGATCCTGCTCCAAGTGTTGCTGCAGTTTATTCCAGGTTTTCTGTGGTACAGTTGGGAGCCTGGTTTTTTTCCTCACAGAGGACTTTTCTCACAAATGTGCCTTGGTTTTCAATTAAGGAAGTCAGGGAGTTCTGGATCCTCTTTTTCTTGAAGGAGTGATTGATTCTGCACACTGTTTTCCTGCATTTAAGCTTAATTTATGATGCCCTAATTGAGGCTGGAGGTGTGTGGAGGAAATTTCTTTTTAAATTCAGCTAATCTGATTTTTTTGCCTTGCCTGGTCTCTTTGGAATGCCATTCTTTCCTGATTTCTTCTACAAATCAATATCCTTCAAGCTCTGCTTGTCAGATACTCTGGCTGCAAAGCACTCACAGCATGTACACTGGCATAGTGGAACAGAAAAGTGCTTCCCAAATTCTGCACATCAAAATTAAATGTGGCCTGAAGGTGGCATTGGAAAATTACATATTTTTTATCTTAAAGCATTTAATTTTCAATAGTTTTTTTGAAGTTCCATTTCATTTAAATTTTTTATTAGGTAAGAATTGCTGCTTCTATTAAATAAAACATCTTCATTTAGTTGCAATGAGGTAGGAAAATATTAATTATGTGCATTCCAGTGTCTCAAGCATCAACAATAGGACAAATCATTAAAAGTGATCTCTTTTTTAAAAGCCTGCCTCTCTTGCTTCTGGTTTTTTTGGGAACAGCAAATTCTGCAGGAGGGTCTTTGGAAAGAAACAGAACAATCCTTTATTTTCAAATGATAAATAATTGATATTTGTCAAACTGACTAAAATACTGGTCTGTATTTTCTTTTCTATAGGAATCTTTTGTCTTTGAAAGCAACTGTCTCTTCCAAGTGGATGAATTTGGTTTTTTTCTGAGCTGGAAAAGTGAAGGAAAGGTATATAACAATTATGTCAAGAATGTATATTATATGTTATTGCACTTGATTTATATTCTGGTTTTTAAAAATCTAAAACACCATGTTACTTTATTTACACAACTAGTCTTCATCCTATTCTTTGAAAATTGACAGAAGTGAAGCATTTAAGAGGTAATTAACTGATATAAAAGGGAAATATACTTCATAGTATTTGTTAATAGTGTTTGCCAGTAAAATTCACTGTTTGTTTTTGCTGAAATTCCCAGTGGAAACATGTCTCAACAGATCTTTGAACTTGTACCCTTTTTGTCATTTCAGGAGGGACAGGTATTAGAATGCTCCCTGATCAACAGCGTTCGTTTTGGGGCTGTACCAAAGGTAGTCCATAGTTACTTTATACTCTTCACTTAAACAAAGAGTATTTAAACTGAAGGTGAAATGCAGGATGGCATTCATCTCTTGAAATAACACCAGAAACACAGCTTTTATTTTGCAATCATAGCCTGAAGTTTGAATTTTTGAAGTGATTTGTTGTGATTGCAGTGGGAAGGTTCAGTCATCTGGTCGTTTGGATGTATTACAGGATTCAGGATGTACTGAAAGCTGAACAGACATTAAGAGCACATATCAGGATTTTTAATTATCTTGTAATAGTTTATTGTGATACTTGTTTTAGGGATCTGAAAAAAAATGTTTCATTTTCCATATTTTGTTCCTATCTGTTTGAATTTATTTTATCTTCTTACTCCATTGGCATAAAATGTAGAAAGATTTGTTTGCATCTCTCTTCACAGATTTAGGTGGTCAGAGAGGGCAGCTGGTCACAATCTGCCTTTTTAAAGAGTATCAGCAGAAGTACTAGCTAGGAGTTCTGGAGAACCCCAAAACTTTGGAAATATGCTCAGTAGTATTCAGAAGGCATGTGCAGGATTTTCTGCACTGAACTGTGGCTCTCCTTCCACCAGGCCTTCAGTTTAAAAGATTTGTTATATTTCCTGCATTTCCACTTTCACATATTAAGTGGTTTTGTGTTGACTGTAGGTGACTATCTCTTAGAAATTCTCTTGGGAATCCGTAGACTGAGATTTCTGCCCCACAGAGAAGAAGGAGCATGAGAGGTCATGATGCAGACAACCCCATGCTCCATGTGCTGACAGCCACACCAATGTACTTCAGACTTCAGCTCTGTCTTTAATAAAATATAAAAATATATACCCATTAAATCTCCAGCAGCAGAGACAGCAGCTTGTGTGACATGTCGCTAAGAAGCAGCCAAGAAGTCACAGACATAGATGACTCTCAGGAACTATGGACTTAACTAGATTGGAATAATTAACTTAGAGATTAGTACTGTTCCTCTGTTTCCAGTCCTGGGAGTGATTAATTTTTCTTTTTTGTGGTGAAAATATGAGTTCTCACAATCAAGTTCCTAATTGTTAGACGATATTGTTTCTTCAGGTTTGCACAATGTTTCTAAGTGAAAGCACTCATTTAAGATGACTGGCAAAGGTTTAAAGGTGTAAATGTACAAGGAGATGAAAATGCATTTTTACCATAGTGCCTTGCCTAACAGAAGTGTTGCAACTGTAACGAGTTATTTATTCTGTTTCACAGGATCCCAAAATACTGACTGCGCTTGAGGCTGTTGGAAAGTCAGAAAATGAGTTGGAAGGACGGATAGTGTGTGTTTGCAGTGGCACAGATCTGGTGAACATCAGCTTCACTTTCATGGTAGCAGAAAACACAGAAATAGCCAAGGTATTTCACAATTAAACGGTGTGTGGGAGTTAAAAGAAGAACTCATCAGCAGTGCTCAATTCTTTTTCCTAAGTCTGCCTGCGTGGCTGACTGAAATACCCAGTTCAGCGTCTGCTGCCTCACTCTCCCAAAGGACAGCAAACATCCATGTGGAGCGTGTCTGTGTGCTGTGGTGGGAAGAAATAGTGGTTTATCAGCCTGTGCATGTATCAAAATTAAACATGGAGACCATTATATATAGGACAGAGCACTCCCTGAGCTGTTCAGTGTCTCTGTGGGGCTGCTTCAGCAGAAGAGGTGATGATGGTGCAGTGGGCCTATGACAGAAATGCTGAAGGGAAGTGCAAGTACTGCCATTTTCCTCGTGGGTGGAGTTCAGCCCTTCAGAATTCTGTTCTAATAACCTAATTGTACCATGTGGTTCATATTATTTGAAAAAACAAAAGCAGGAAAGAAATTCTCTACAGTTCTGGGGATCCCAGTGTACCCAGGTTCTTTTCTGTTTCCCGTTGACATGGAACAGTCTTAAGGAAACAATGGTGCTTTTTTAACACGTCATCTTTCCTGAGAGCTTCAGATTGCAGTTCACATACAAGTCCTGGGCTCCACCTGCCCTGGTACTGAGCTGTAAACTGCTCTGAGAAACCTGATCAGAGTGCTGATAGTGCACTGCTAGCTGAGATCCAGACATTCATGGGGTTTTAAAAGGCACACTCTTTGCTTTTCTTTTCTGTCCGTATGTGTTTAGGGTATTTAGGATTATAATCTGTTCTGCCTGTGAGATAAATATTAAATAGTGATCAGTATCACACACCTGGTAATTCCCCTCCTTTAAAACTGCTTACTGAATGCAACATCACTAAATCCCTTGCCAGACCTGGTTTATTTTTCATTGCTTTGGATTCATACCTTAGGAAACGCTGGCAATGCTGAGTAAACTCCTTTATAGGAGAAATACTTGTATAATTTACATGAGTACACCAAATTGATTTTACTATGTGTATTTCCAGCAGGCTTTAGGGGAAATAACGTGCCAGGGTTATGTTTTGAAAGCATTTGAAAAAAGAAGCAAAGCAAAGGAGATGTTGGCAGCATTCACTTTCATACTTAACCCAGCAGCGTCTCGGATTTATTCTGAAAACAGCTGCAGTTAAGTTTCTCAGCCACCATTAGATCTCAATAACCTGTATTAGACTAATTGGTTTGTGAGAATGTTGGCCCATTACAGAGGCTGTCACAAGAGATGAGCTAATTATGCTGTCGAAAAGATCTACTGCTCATTAAAGCCAAGCCTTACAGAAATGGTGTGTCATGCTGCAGTGGGCAGCCTCTGAGAGGCCCATGGAAGTCAGACTCCTGCATTTGGGAGCCTTTCCACCAAAACATATACCCAGAACTGTCAGCAGTGATGATCCACCTCATCTGACATGATATGTTTGAGGCACGAGGGAGAGCATAAAGCAGATCAGGCCAAAAAATCAATGTAGAGCTTTCTAAGTTGCCTTCACTGGGGAATTTGGCCTGTACTGTGTTGACCTTTGATATATGGTAAATACATCAACTTGCTACTGCACTTCTGTGCTAAAACAGAATTTTCTAGGAGTTATCTGCACATAGAAGTGCTCCTGCTTAATTCTTCCTGTTTTGTTCAGGAGAAAACATCTTCCTTGTGGGACACAGTAAATCCCCTCTAGAAGAAACAAGCCTTTGTATGGCATTAAGTGGCTGTGCAGCTGGTAACTGCAGTTTAAAATAGACCTCAAATTAATCCATGCTCAAATAGAAGCCCCTCCTTTGAAATGACAGAGGCAAGAGTTTGGAGGAGAAGGGGCAATGACTGAACCTTAAGCTGCCCAGATACGTGTGAGGGCTGTAAAATAGGTGTCAGGAACCCGTGGTTTCTGCTGTCCCCCCTGTTGCCGTGAGGAACAGAGCACTGGTCTGTACCTGATTGGGATACTTTAAAATGAAGGAATTGAGTGGCAGATTCAAGCACAAAAGCTCAGAACCTTTTTGCCCAGGAAGGTTCTGCTTTCGTAGGTGATGATTTACAATTGGAAAAGAAGCAATTGTTACTCACTGAAGGCTGGGTTAAAATGGGACTAAGTAACCATGAGGAAGAAAATTGGTGGAAATTCCTGGCTTCTTCAGCCTATCCATGCAAGGAGTGGCACCACTGGGAAGAGGTTCTGCCAGGTCCCTGGCACAGAGTGGCAAAGTGGGACAGTCCCTGGAGGTGCCCCTGGGTGCTCAGCAGGGCTGGCCAAGGCATTGCTGAGCTCCAAGTACAGCTACTCCAACAACAAGAGTGTGTTTATTATCTCTGCACTTGTCTCCAAGCTCCAACTCTGGTATTTACATTCTATCTACTTAAATTTTATTGGTGTTTTCAGCTGAGAAATTGGTTTTCATCTCCACTCTTAAAACAGCCACAAAATAGGGTGTACTCTGTCTCTGATTGCAAGCAGCTGTCGTGGTCCACTCCTAAAGCAGCTCCACTGTGGTAGTAGAGTGACTGTAAAAGGTGGAATTTAAAACCTGATGTTTGGAATCCTGATTAAATCAGTTTATATAAATTATCCTGAGCTAAAATTAACACACACACACTTATATATTAGAGATGAGACCATATGTGTGGTTTTTTCTTTTTTACTTCCCAGATGGACTTTCTGTGCCCTAGTAATTGGATAATCTGTTTTCCTCAATCTAAGACAGTTGAAAAGGCCAATGAGTATTTGAGGATGAATTTCCTTGGGGCAGAAGTGATCTAGTGCTGATGTGAGGCCTCAGCCCTTGGCATGTGGGCTGCCTATCCAACACTGGCATGAGTCCAGTAAAAGCTGTGCATATCAGAGGTGAATTTGCCCTGGTGGTTGCTCTTTCCCAGCTCCAGCTGTTTTCCTTGGAAAGGACCATCTCTCCCCCTCAGAGATTTTGCCCTTCTGCTTAAAAGTGCTGTTCACCATGCCCTGCTGGCAGAGGAGTTCAGTGAATGTTCCTAATTCAATTCAAGGAAGAGCCTTAATGTAAAAATCATGTTTAGAGGCAAAGCTCCCACCAGTGTTTAAGATAATCTGGCTTTGGGAAATGCTGATGCATTCCTCTGGCAGTGCATCTGTCATGGGAACAGCCATGGGGGAGACAGGGTGGGAAGGAGAGTGGAGCAACCTTTTACACTGGTTTTCCACCTTTAGTTGGATTTGATAGAAAATAGATGTATTCTGCCTGTGTGTTACTGAGACACTGATTCACACTTTGCTGGCTTAACCTGTGAGGCACCAGAATGAGCAGAACGTGCTAAAATGCTTAATTACTCACACACTGACAAACAGCATAAAGGTAAATGCAGGCTTTATCACACAGCTGACAATATTCATGGCATGGAAGTCAAGTGCCATTGAAAACATTTCATTTTGACATTCTTAAACTTCTCCACTTCTCAGTTGGAATGAGAATTTTTTTTTGTCTGTTTAAAATGGTGCTGGTAAGACAAAGCACTTCAGGTTGATTGTTTTGTTGGTGTTCCTACTAATCAAATTCTTTGATTTACAAAAAAAATTCTGTTTCATAGGACAGGTTGGGTTGGAAGGGACTAACTCCCCTGCCATGGGCAGGGACACCTTCCACTAGACCAGGTTGCCCATCCAGCCCAGCCTGATTGACCCTGATTTTTTTTCCCTCTGAAACAAACTGTTAAACATTTGCCCAAATCATATTGTTAAAAGGGCAAATAGAAAGTAGCAGAAGATTCCCATGGGAATATTCCACAAATATATTACAGCAAAGTTCTGTTTTCCCAAAGCTTTGGTTTGTTTTGATGTTTCAAAGGAAAACTTTTCAAGGAACCTGCAAAACACTCTTGAATAGGTCTCTAGAAGCCTCCTGCTGTTCTCTGTGTCCCACTGTGAAAGTATGTGGCTCATGTCTCATAGCCCATGTGATAAACATTTCTATATCCTGACTGCCTTAAATATATGACCACAGCTTACCTGCACACAGTATGTTATTCCATGTTCTCTAGAGAAATCTTCATATCCCAGCCTGAAATTAACTATTGGTGTTTTGCATGTGCTTTTCTGCCTTTTCATGTACATTCTTGGCTGTGCCACTGTGGAATTATCAGTAAATTGACAACTTTAGCCCTGGTTCTCCTTAGGCGAGAGGTTGATTTCACTGTGAAGGCTCCACTGTGTTTCTCTTAGTTTGCACAAGAGCAGCCAAAGTGATTCTTCCAGCTCCTTTCAGAGTAGGGCCCTCCAATGCTGGAAAAGCCACCCCAGGGTAGGAAGCTTTGTTGAAGTGTGGTAGCAGTCTGGACACAATGGGCAACTCCCAGTATGGAGCACGTGAGCCTCAGCTTTCCTGATGGAATACTTGAAAGTCAGAAGGATCCCTTTAATTTTTGTAAAAATACTTGCATTATTTTCACAGCCACAACCTGCCAAAAATCAATGCTGCGGTTGGTCAGGGTAGGGAAGAGGTTTGGTCCTGTCAATCCTCAGGTCTCCTTGCTGTGGCTGCCTGGAGTGAGAGGAAAGGTGATTTTCTTGGAGCAGAGAGGACTTTTGAGATGTTTACACTGAGAGAATGGGGACATCTGCTGGCTGAGGGCAAGTGCCAGGGATTCCTGCCAGCCCACGTCTGTCTTGGAGAGAGGTGGGAAACAATTCTCTGTGGGCTTCCTGAGCCTTCAGGCTATGGAGCCCTTGGCAGCCAGTCCCAAAATCAGAGGGCAGTGCCTCCTTGCCTCCCTGGCTTTCCTGATGCCTGGAATTGATGGAGTGCAGCTCTGGAGAGACTGCAGTGGAAAAGGGAAGGTAAAATCTCAAGAGGTCTGGGTAATACTGACCCCATTGGTCAATAAGCTGTGCATGGCCTTGTCTGGAATTTCATGAGCTGTAGGCTATGGTGATTTTTAACCTTTCATAATTTTTGTCCTTTTTAACCCTGCCTAAATGAAAAGTTGATGGCTAAAATAGAGCTGAAAGGCCAAACTTGTGCACCCTGCCAGTTCTGCCCATGTTTCATCGGTGATCCTCAGCTAACACAGGTCACTAAGTGCCTCAGAAGCATTTCAGTCCCCCAGCAAAAGCTAAGAGAGAGCTTCTTTGATTGATTTTTCATGCTCCTTCTCCTTCTAGAGATGTTTGACAGTGTTTGATCTTGTCAGAGAAAAACAACACAGTGCTTGTTCCAGCCTGCAGTGTAGGTTTTAGCCTCTTGTGTCAGCCTAAGGGGGTCTGAGCTTAAGGTGCACTGGTGTTTGGTTTTCTTTCTTTTCATGATTGTTGATTTCCGAGGATTAGATATCAGGGCCCAGATCCCTCTATGAATCTGCAATAATATTTGTATATAGGGTGTCATTCAGGAGTTACCTCGACAGATTAAAGGTACTGAACCATGTTTTGAAAACTGGAAATTTTTCAGCACTAGCATCAGTAAGAATCCAATGTACCCTGATTTCTATCAAAAACATTTTTTTTCTAGGACCAAAGTGTTTCCTACGTACCTCATTTCAGAATTCCACTTGTTTTAGGATCTTCCTTCTTTGCACAGGTAGTGATTTGAAAATGTTAAGCATGGAAGAAGAGAACTGAGGATCTATATCCCTGTTATGTAGATTTACAGGTCTTTCAGCTTTATCTGTGAAATAAGGAGTGCTGTCATAGAATACAAGCAAGGCTGCTGCTGTATTTGTCTGTGTGCTAGCTGAGAAAAACCTGAGCCCTTCTTTCATCCCTCCTGCAAGGTCATCAGACAAGTGTACATTAAATCTGGGAATGGTTTGTTGTCAGGAAAGCAACATATTGCCAGCTTGATACTGAATTTTTTGAGTATCTGTGCACTGGATCACAGTACCTTAAAAGCAATTATGAAGACAGTATTAATTGGAGATTATTCTGGCTCAGAGGGACAAAAAGTCTGACTGTGTTGAATGTGTTGTTGAATTTGGTTTTTTGTTGTATTCCTGGTTGATGTGGGGCCAGCTGATAACCATGGGCAGCGTGTGATGAAACTGCAGAACCTGCTCTAGCCCCAGGCCAAAGGGAGGCAGGCAGATGCTGCCGTGTGGTGTGGCACAGATGGGCAGACGTGGCTCTGGAACTGCCACGTCCTGCCCGGGGCACATCACGCCAATGTAAAGATGATTCAGAGCTGGACAGAGGCTCTCGGGTCCTTCCTTTGCTAGCTGCCAGCAAAAATGGGATGCTTTTGTGGCTCATCAGTGTTTGGCTGTAGTTTTATGCTCTTTTGCTCTGAGGGAGTGTAATTCCTGATTTGGCATCTCTGTCAGGGAAGGGCATTAACACTGAAAAAAGGTTAGGAAGACCTCTAAAGTGGGAGCCATCAAGACAACACCTGCAAAAATAATCACTTGGGAAGCGCTAAGTGTATTGATTTCCCTCTTCACTTGTGTTTTTTTCTAGCAGTGTTCCTTTTTTGGTAGCTTTTCTAGATGAGCAGAAGTAACTCCAGTGCTGAGTGCTGGCCAGCCTTACTTTTAAATGTTAGATTTTTTTATATCTAGTGTAGTCATAATCCATTGCCTTCAAATCAGAATGGATCTGTAGGTGTTTGGCTCCAAATGCTGGTATGGTCAGCACTGCAGCAGTGGTGGTTTTTTGGCAGAAAAAAATGGGACAAAGCCTACAGCTTATTCACAATGTGCATTTGGTGTAATTTAATTGTGCAAGGTTTTTTTGTTTGCAGTGAACGTGCCACTGAGTGGCTGGGCCAGTGTTGGAAGGCTGAGGAGTTTTGAAGGGGTGCAGACCAATGCAGATCATATGAGGACAAATGTTTGTATAGCTGTGAGAGTGTTAATGCAGCAGGAAAGTTACTTTTAATTGATTTAAACAACAACAAAAACAAACTTAACAAGCCCAAAACCCCCCAACCCCAAAAACAACCCAAACAAAACACAAACCCCAAATGTAGGTAGTTGACGATAGTTGAATTTCAACAGTTCCAGGAAATTGCAGTCTGTGTAAGATTTGTTCAGGCATTTACCCTGGAATTATCACAAGCACCATTCCTTTATCATCTGAGGTGGGGGAACATTTGTAGGAAAAGATAAGTGTTTCCTAAATCTGTCAGTGGCTTCTAGTTATATCAGTTGTAATAAATAATATTATCTTGCCCCATGAGCCTTGCTTGCTTTATCTTCCTAGGCAGTCCCTTCAACCTATGACTGCAAAGTCATCTTACTCATGCAGCTGGAAAAAGAGAGATGAGAGCAGACTCTTACTGGGGGGTTGTTTTCAAGCCCAAAAACACACCTAAGAAAACTCCAAATGCTACCTTTTTTCATAAGTGATAGTTCTGTTTTTCAAATGGTTATCAAACACACACTTGATATATTTAAATGCATATTTTATGCAGTACTTGTTTAAAAGATAACTTTAAAAAGATCGCTTAAATATTAACACATATCTTCATCAGTGACTACTTTTCCTAAAGCAAAACAGGTTTAATATTTCATGAGTACAGGGATCTCCTTAAGTGTGTTGTTTATCTGTTGAATTGACATCTTAGACCTTGTTTTAGCCCCCAGGGATTTGCTGCGTGCAGTTTACAATATGCCATTTCCCAAAGAGGTTAGTGTTCCTCCAATATAAATCATGATTTTTTTCATCTGTCTTGCAGATGTACAGCACTCATTCATGAAAAGAAAAATACACTCATCTGCATCTATTTATAAGTGTCATATTCTGGATCCTGCCCAAGTCAGCTCAAGCTGCATGCACAGCATTTGGCCAGAAGCAAAAAGCTCCTTTATTCACAAGGTTAATGTTTAGCAGTGGATCAAATCCCATCTCAATTCCACCAGTGTAAATTGTCAGTTGAATAATCCCAGTGTTACAATGGCATAATTGAGATCGAACTTGGCTTGTAGCACTGCCATTTTTCCCTCTTCCCATGGCTTTTTCCTGCCAGGATCCTTGCTGGAATCCATGAGTGTTCATGTCAGGGCCTAAGCCTTAAGCTGCTTCTCTACAGCTCTGCAAAGTCGGGGTGCAGGCTACAGCAGAAAAATAGATCCCTAAAAGAGGAATTACATAAATAAGTGCTGTAATGCTGCTGCTGGCTGGAAGTCATCCCAGTGATTATTTAGAATGTTGTGCATTTTGAAGATGAAAACAAGCAAACAAGCAGGACTTGAATATGTAACAGGGTGTTCGATGAGGCTGGCATTGCTGAGTGATTGTTGTGCCCCTCTTTGGTTTGCTCTAGCTTATTAATATTTTATTTCATTCCTGTTCTAAACTGGACCAATGAAATAAGTCCTCACACTCTGGATAATGGTGCTCTGTAATAGCTGATATTGCTCCCTGCCACCAAAAGGGGGGCAAATGTTCATGTAGAATGTAAGTAGAGGCCTTAATAAATCAGTCAGTGGATCACTTGCCTTGGCTGGCAGTAAACTGATTTATTAGCACTGCTGAAATTACCTGTAGCATTTGGAAGAATGGAAAGCACAATCCCTTTGTGTAGGGGAGCATGAAATGGTAATGGGTAAAATAGATTAAATGTGGCTAGACTTTTCCATGGTGTGGGCTGTGACATGGGTAGTTTTTTCTTCAGCACAGGTTATTAACATTATTCATGGCTTCAAGGAGGAGCCTTCCCCCAAGACAAACTTTCCTACTTTTTCCCTCTTCAGTTTTCCTAATGTGGTGTTTTGGTGTTTTTGTTTTTCAGCAATGGGTAGAAGGGCTTGGATCCATCATACATAACTTTAGAGCTAACAATGTCAGTCCAATGACGTGTCTCAAGAAACAGTAAGTTACTTTCTTTCCTCCCCTTTCTCCTTTGTTTTTCTGTCCTTGTATTTTCCTTGTTGGAATTCAAAAAAAAAAAGTTTTTCATAGTTTGACATTTACAAAACAGTGTCATAAAGAAAATGGTGTTAAATGAGTTAAGAGTTTGTCTCAAGGCAATATCTGGCACCTGCCCAGGAGAAATTACAGGAGAATTTATGACTGTTCATTTGATTTATTGTAGTGTATGTTTTAATTATTGGCGGGTTTGTTTCTTCCTTGATGCATATGCAAGCAAAACCCCATGAGACTTTCTCATCTTCACACTTGTGTTAATTGCTGTACTGATTTTTTTAGGCTGCTTTTTGCCTTTACAGTTAAAGAACTGCCCTGCCTCAAGAACTAAAAGGTTACAGAAAAATGTTTTCATTGCAGAACAATTATCTGTTTGTACTTATTTACAGACATGGCAATAAGTTAAACATAATTATCTAGATCCCAATTCTAGTAAATAGTATTTTAAAAATATTTCATTCCTAATTTCAGTTGGATGAAGCTGGCTTTTCTAACAAACACAAATGGGAAAATTCCAGTTCGCAGGTAAGCACAGCTGGGGAGCTCTAGGTTTTTTTAGTTCCTAGTTCTATATTTTTAGTAAAATGCTGTGGCTTAATAGTGGAATCTAATATTAATTTTATTACTAATACATATATAAGAGTAAAGTACATAACTAGATATTCTTATCTGCTCTCGTTGGTAAGCTAGCCAGGATTTCTTATCAGCCTCGTAATTTTTTTTTTTTGCAGTCCATTGTAATGAAGATATGAGTTCTAATAGTTTTCAAAGTCACTTAGAGTTAAGAGCATCAGATTTCTCAGCCTAACCTTCCTCAAACTCTGGGAATTGTAAAATTTGATAAAATACTTTAAAAAAAGAACTATAAAAGCTTTCAGGGCAGTTAAGTAGAGGACAAAAAGGTACTTTTAAACTGTAGTTCCTTGTAAAAGAGACGTGTATGTGTCTGCCAAAAATGCTTCTGCTTTTATAGGAACCCCCAGGATAATATTTGGTTTTATCCACATGGTAAATGAATTGTTGGGTTACTTGTTGTCAGGAACAGCAAAGCCAGAACAGCATCTTTCTTTCTGTGCAGCTATTAACTATTACAGGTTTTCAGTCCTCTCTGGCTAGGCAATAATACTCCCCCCTCCTGCTCTAGACTTCATTCTTGCTCATACATTGAGCTGCTTTTCTCCTCATAAAGCACATGCAAACCAGATTTTTGGGGCATGCTGGGTTTCATAAAAAAAATTCGCAGAGGGGAGCAAGAGGGAGGGCTTTGTAAGATAAACCTCACACAACATTTATTTTTTTCAAAGAGGAATAGAGGATTTTGCATCTGTAGAATCTGCAAAAAGACAAAGGGCCTCCCATGCTGCTTTCCAGGTTTCTTTAGCTTCAGGACTCAGGTGACACCTTGGCATTGTTAAAGCTGCTTCAGTGTATTAACCTTGCAGTTCTCACATGGCCAAGTCCCTGCCTATTTCTCAAACTCAGCTGCCATGAGGCACCTCCTGTGCAGAAGTCCCATGAGGAATATCATCAGCTGGAGGATAACGATGAGGGAACAAAACCACAGGGGACAAAGCAATTTTCAGGACTTTACAGCTTTATGCCTCTGTTTGAACACAGAACCCTATTCCACAGTATGAATTTATAGTGTGCTAGCTTGTCTGAAAGTGTTTCTGCCTTTAAATATTTTACATCACGTTTAGTGAGGCATAAATTCTCTCTGATGTGCTGCAGCATACTGATTTGTGTATGCAGACTGTCTATTGCTCAAAAATCCAGTTCACTGGGTCCAGTGTATTAAATCTTTAAATTTGAATTTGCACTATTTGCAGGTTAACATAAATCAGCCCTTAGCAGTTTAATTTATTATAAAAGTAGGTTGCTGATAAATTCATAAGGGATCTACTATTCCATGAAGCTGAATCTCCTTTGCATCTGCATACTCCAAGGAATGTGCTATCTTGGTGTGGGTAAAATGTGGCAAATTTTTGGGGCTCACATGGGAAGTGCTGTGTTATCCACATAAAGGACGAGAAGAGGAATATAAATGGAGGAGAGAAAAAAAAAATCAATCTGCTCTGCAGAGCTGCATTGGAAAAGAGGGGGAATCAATCCTGATGTAGGATGGCAAGGCCATGGGATGGAGCTGCTGATCATGGGGTGGGACACAGACACCCAGGGGTCAGCCTGGGCTGGGGGATTTCACTGCTTCACCCTTTCTTCCATGAACCCTCAGTGCAGGGAAGGGAAGTGCAGAGATCAAAGGAGACAGGAGGAGGGAGATGCATAAGGAGAGGGATGTGTGTGTGAGGATGGCAAGGCAGGAAACACTGGGAAATGTGAGCTGAATGGCTCTGCTATGCAAGGGCCACCAAAGTTCCACATTTGCTACCCAAGCTTCCCCCCAGTATTCTTTCACTGGTTTAAACCACTGGTGCTTCCCCTCCAACTGACCTTTCCCTTTCACCTGTTTTAAATCCGCTGTTATTTATTCAGCCCTGCTTCCTGCTCCTCCTCCTGCTGCCTGTAGCAATTGCTGTAGCTCTGGGGGTACAGATGGGAGGGTTTCTCTCTCAGAAACAACCCCCAGCAGGTCTGTTCAGCTGTAGGAATGTGTATTACAAGATCCACCAGGATTTCATTTTTACACAGAAGTGCAGTAAAACATCGAAAGGAAAAGAAAAACCTCACCTGCAGAATCAGAGGTCTTTGTATTTCTTCCCAAGTTTGAAACAAATTTTGCAACTATCACATTCCTATAGGGAATGATGAGCCTTGAGAAGGTGACAGCCCTCAGGCTGTTGGGTGTAAAAACTGTAAATATTCGTGACTCCTTGGCTGTACTGTTGGGAGTTGCAAAGTCACAGAGATTTTTCTCAAGCTACTTTTGGATTTTAATGTATTCTGGGGCATAGATCTGTTGCTGTCGATGTACTGTGTTTGGGAGAGAAGAAATTCTGGCACTTAGCAGTGTGAAAACCTTTAGCAGAGTAGCAGTTTTGCCTTTTGGGCTTTAATAAATTTTAGCAGTCTGAGTCTAGAATTACATTTACAGCTCTTGCAAAGACATGGCATTTGTAAGATATTTTGTATGTTCAGATTTTAACACTACTGTAACAGATGAATTAACAGGTCAGTGTTTGTTAAAAAAATTTACTTGGTTTCTTCAACTTTCTGCTGGCAGAAAATAGATTTTCTGTGTGAATTGCACCCGCTCATCTACAGCCTGGTTAGAAATTAGCTTTGCTCGGTCTATGCTTCTCCTTTCAAGAAGGGAGAATTTAAATCCTTTAATAACAAATCCTTTAATAAATTCAGTCCTTTAATTTAAAAGGATTCAAACAAGTTTAGGTTCTAACTAGGAAAATTTATAGTAAAAACAGAAAAAGCTAAACGAATGAAGCTTAAATCTGTTTTTCAGTACTTTAATTAAGTTAGTTTGAAAGTAGAAATCTTTTAAGTATGTTTTGTATCGATTACTCCAGAGTGTCTGTTTTGATACTTCAGTGCTGGTTGGAAATCAAAGTTGGACAATTCCTTGTACAGCGTAGGCAGGTCAAGCAAGCTGATAAATTCAGTGGAGCCATGGTAAAAGATTGATTTCCACAGGTTGTGCTGGCTTGAGTTTTGAGGTAATGGGTGAAGATCTGAAGTAACCAAGTAATTTAATCCATCAACAAGCATGATAGAGTTATATCCCTCAGTCCCAGAGTTGGGAAGTATTTTAAATATTTATGAGGAAGTACATTGGCCTGTTACCATAAGCCCTAAACCACTGTAGGTGGAACATGAGGAGTAAACACCTGTAGGTGTCAAGATGAATGTAAATCTACTAGGATGAAGTCTCTTCTGATAGAAGGAAAAGCAATTTTATTTGCAATAGCCTTAGCAAAATGAATGTGTCATGCAATATTTTTACAATCTTTTTTGATTCATGCAATCTTCTCTACACTGCTGCTCTCATTACAAATTACTGCTATGTTTGCTGTCAGCTTTTGTGAAATAAAAAGATACATTTGGCATCAAAAGTAAGTTCCCTGCAGCCATGGAATCTTGGCACACATCTGAATAATTACTTACACCAATATTACATGTTTTACAGGACATTTATTATTGGAGTCCAATTCATTACGAAACCCAGAAATTTACAGGGCTGGAAATAGGTTGTAAATTGTAGAGCTAATATTACTCTGTGGTTTAGAATTAGCAGGAAAAATAGATGCCTGAGGATTTTTTTAAGAAACAAGTGCCTAAAGTTAAACTTAGTCTATATTTTAGTGAAAATATCTTGGTACTTATCAGCTTTGGAAAATCAAACAGCTAACTTAGATGCCTAAATAGGGACATAGAAATCTAACTGTTGTAAAGACCCAGGAAGAAGAAAAACATGGCTAAGTTTTGTTAAAATATTTTTTTATCGTTAAGGTATTTTCACTTCCTGATTTTAATTTTATTAGTATGAAAACATTTACATAGGCAGTTTAGAGTGTTTTGGAGAATAAAACAACCATGAATTACTATGGCAACAAATAGAGGCAACAATTCGTTTCATGTCTCTTGCCATGTGAAATTATTTATTATGCATGAGATTAACGAAACGTCTCAGCAAATGTTTGTCTTGCTTGATGATAAAGAGCAACACGTTCTCATCAGCAACCACAGAGTGTTTCCCAATGTACAGCCTTTGTTAGAAATATATATTAGATGCAGACTTCAGTTTCTCTCTCCAGATCAAGACACAAAAATCAAGGGGTTGTGGGTCCTAGCGTTTTAGCTCAAACCCTAAACTGTCAGGAGAGCTGTCAGGTTTGGATCCCCCTTTCCAGACCCAGAGATTATTCAGACTCATCTCAAATGGAAACAGAATAGACCACTCTCATGTTAATCATACCAAATAGCTATGTTTTTGTGGGATTTATCTCATTCCAAGTGAAACCAGTTTGCCAGTTGTATGCATGGTGAAATCATGCTTTGGGAAGGAGCAGGACACTCATCAGTTTGGGGGAAATATTTCAGTGGCAGCTGAGGCCTACCTAAACTACCTAAAGAATTTGTGTGTAGTATGAGTAAAACAGGATATTCTCAGTGGCTGTGAGCTGAGGGAGCATCCAGAGGGAGGAGAGAATGGGATTTGGCATGTGGCTGGGAATATCTTGATAGCAGCACCTGCTTGAAAAGGAAAGAGGAAGGAAGCTGCCTTTGGGAACAGCCCACTCTAGTTTAATGCCTGGAATGGAAGTCACCACAACCAGGAATGACCAGAGACACGAGTCTCCTCCCTCAGAGAATCTGCTGCTTTCTAAACAGTCATTTATATCAGCACACAGCTTAAAAGAGAAAAAAAAAAAAAAAAGCTTTGCATGGCTCTGTATCCCAGTGTATTGGGTGGAAAAAACCCTCCTTTGTTCTGTTTGCAGTTCATTATTTCGATGTATTTTCTAATGGCTGGCTTGCAGGCAGAGCTCTGCTGCTGTGTGGAGCTTAAAGCTCTTCTTCAACTGCACTATTACTTGGAAGCTGCTTACATTCATCAATTGAAGCCAGAGGAAAATGTTGGCAGTAAAAGCAAGAGGGAGAGAGAACTGATTGTTTAAAAAGTGACTAACATCTCTCCGTTTCTTTTCTCTCCACTGTTTTTTTTTTTTGTTTTAGCATAACCAGAACCTTTGCATCAGGTAAAACAGAAAAAGTGATCTTTCAGGCACTTAAGGAATTAGGTCTTCCCAGCGGAAAGGTATTTAGTGGTTTTGAATAACTGTTTTTGTATACTAATAAAGTGATGACTCATTCACGTTTTTAGCTATAATCTAAGTCATTTGCATCACAAAAAGCTTGCTTATTGTGTGTTACTTACTAATCGCTGGAGGTTGTTTACTAGAGCCAAAAAGTAATTAAATCTGTATGACACAGAGGTCCTTAAACCTCTCAGAGGAGGCTTCCCTTCTTTTCTGTCACAAACTACCTTTTGTTCATTTATGCAAAGTATATAAGCACAAAATATGCATGTAATACTTTTTTTTGTTGAATTTCTTGCACTCCTCCTGCTCTTTGCTCCTCTCCTTTGGAGAGCTGCTCTCCAGCTCTGTTCCACTTACAGTGGGAGCCTCTGCCAGCAACCCCAGAGAGGTGATGACTTGAACTTTCTGGGTTTGGTTTTTTTTAAGCTTCAGAAGAAAAATAGATTGTTTTCCAGCTCTGTGTTTATGTAGCATTATTGTTACTGGGAGGTTAGAATACAAGCACATCAAACAGATCTATGATAAAGATGAATTTAGAATTACTTTGAGAGAGTACAAAAGACACCAGGTAAATTTATACTTGGGAAGGAGCTAAACCAGTTCTCAGTCACTTATTTCTGATATAAGATATTCTCTTGGGAAAAGAGCACATAAGCTCCCTTGTCTGGATAAATGTACCTTTGCATTTTGTTGCAGAATGATGAAATTGAGCCTGCAGCGTTTACTTACGAGAAATTTTATGAGCTCACCCAGAAGATATGTCCCCGAACTGACATAGAGGACCTCTTTAAGAAGATGTAAGTTCAAGTTTGTTATAATCTTGCTTTAAAGACATTTTGCTGTATTTTTAGTCCCTAACTAATAGTGACAGAACACTGTAAAATTTATCTTGAATCCTAGTAGCATCAGCAGTACTTTAGAACAAGCTCCAGTCTATGTTTTTCCCTTTCCTCCCTTCTCAGACTGTTAATGTAAAAGTTCACTCTGTATTTTAGAGCAACTTTTACATGAGTTAAAGGAAGTACCTGGGACTTTTTTTTTTTTTGCATTGGCTTTACTAACTACTGTAATTTTTAACTTGCTCCTTTAGGTGATTAACACAGTATGTGAACTAATTAAATTAAGTAAGAAATTTGAAGTTTGAAAAGTCTCTTTACCCAATTTATTCTCAGCTGGAGGACTTACATGTTGTTTTATGAAGTAATGTTTGTTCAGTGATAGGAGGATATGTTGTGGGAGGTATGCTGTGCCCAGCATAGACAGTTAGTATGTTTTCTGTGACTGTTAATTTTGAGATTATACCGCTACTTTCAAGTAGAAAATAGTAGGTGGTTTTAAAAGTATCAACAATGTCAACATGTAAATCATACCTACTGTAGCATCGTGTATAAAAACTTACATTCTCTAATAAATTCCTTTTCAGCAATGGAGACAAAACTGATTATTTAACGGTAGACCAATTAGTGAGCTTTCTAAACGAAGTAAGCTTTTTCATACATTAACTACCATACAAGTCTGTCTGCAGTGGCTTGCTTCTTCCAATCTTCCCATTGCATGCCCCATGCCATTATTTGCTACGCTTCTGATCTGCTGATCTTTCCATTTTGGTAACATCCAGGTGCAAAAATCAGCTCCAGCCGTGTGTGGTGTTGTGCTTTCTACGTGTTGGCTTTGCAGTTGCATCTGTTGATTACTTGCTGCTGTGTTGTTGTGGTGTGTGTTCTGTGTGGTTTATGCTTTTTATGCTGTTGAATTTGATGCAGTTTCCACTAAAATACACCCAGTATTTTATTGCAGGCAATTATTTTACTTGTAAGCCCCAGCTAAATATATCTGCTAGTCCTTCTAGAATAATAGAAAAACTGAAGTAGGCGTTTACAAACAGGAATTTGATTCTCCTCAGCAGTATTATTTCAATCTGTTACAAATCTAAGAGCTAAGAGGATATTTTAAGAGTTTGTATATGATTTTTAAAATGCCATGTGTGCAGACTAAGAGGAAATATTTTTATTGCTGTATTTCGAGAATACGGTTGTTGGCAGAAGTATTAGAATTTCTTAAAAGCATCATGAGTGTGTGAAGTAGTTCAATAAACAGTGTGGGGTTTGCTCTTTTCTATTCCTAAAGCACAATAAGTTATAGAAAACTGACTCATTTGGAATTCTAGCAATAAATGCACTATGTGGGTTTGACAAGAGCACACCCATGGAAAACAGACACATCCTACATGGTTTTGTACCTGTAGATTATTGTCATACCAAGTGTGGGAAGCTGCCAACCTCACTAAGTGACGTTTTTAGGTGCATTACAAAAAAATTTCTCCATTTAAAATTGTTTTACTAGTTATAGTTTAATTTTATATATGTTTATATGTGTATGTTTATTTATTGGTTACTTCAATATGAAGATCCAAGTTGTAAGTTCCCTATACACCACATTTAGAATGTAATTTTATTTTTCAGTACAGAACGTGTGCCTAACTCTTCACTAAACCTGAATTACTTGTAGAAAGGGTATTCAAAAAGAAAAGACAGAGAGAAGATTAACAGCTTGATTACATAATTGGAGTTATATACTTGGGCACTTAGTTCATACTAATTGGCAAGTTGGAGCACAAGCTTAATCTTACTGCTGTGAGACATCTTTTCATCACAGCTATTTACACAATTCAGTGTCTAAATGTTTACAGGGCTGGGGTCAGAGCTAAGGCTTGTCATTTTTGCTTCTGCGTTGGAGAGGGAAAGGATAGGGCTGTGATTTAAATTTTTAATTATCACTTTAAAGCACCTCAGCCCCCTGTAGTGCTAGATACATTTTACTGCTCAAAGGACACAGCCCTATCCCCACTTTAAACCATGTTAGCTTCTGATTTTTTTAGTTTCACTCTTTGTTTTCAGGTAAATTACTATTTTATCATTATTTTAAAATTGATCTCTAATTGTTTTAAAGTATAGTTCTTTGAAGCCTAAACTTCTGAAGAAAAGCTGCCAGCATTGGTAAGAACCCCCTATCTCCAGTAACTGAATGAAAAAATAAGATTGAGTTGTTGTGCTCTCAATTTTATGTTGCTTTAGCAGTTCTTTTTACACAATTAGAAACCTTATTTTATAGGTAGTATTGGGGAAAAATGCATCTTGTTGACTACATTCATATTGACAAAATGCATTTTGCAATTGTAAATCCTGTGGTTGGCCCCTTTCACTGGCGACCAGAGCTGGGAAAAATTACTCAAGTGTTTTTTCTAGAGTGGGACATTTATTCTGAAATTAATGAAACCAATGCCTTTGGTCTGTGTTGGAGGTCTTTTGGTCTCCAAACAGAGTTTAAAGTTTTGGCCATAATTTGAAAGGCAGAAAATTACCCAGAATTTGCCTCCCGAAGGGATCATTTCTCTCCCCTTGGCAGCTGGCCAACACTGCAATTAGCAGTGGTGTCTAATGCTGGCAAAAATAAAAAGGTTATTATCATTACATAGGAGAGGGGAGTTACTTGGCAGAGCAACTCTTCATGAGACTCTTTAACTTAAATTATTTTGAAGTAACCTCCAAGGCATGCTGCAGAAGCTCGAAGTGTTATGGGTTTTTAAGAGAGCATGAGGATATGTTACTGGGTATGAGAGGAGAGTGAGCAGCTTTCCTGGAATTTTTCCAAACTCCTGTCTCTCTTTGACTTTTAAATGCTGCTGGCTGACAGATGATTTAATTGTGTGTCAGTATTAAAGCTTCTGGGAAGTTTTTAAAAACTTAATTGTTGTCATGCACTGAGTATTTTGTCTAGATCTCCCATTTTTAGAGTCAAATTTAGGAAAAAAAAAAAAGGAAATAGAGTAGAAAAGGGACTGAAATCACTGCCATTGAGATTTGCTCCTGCAGTTCATTTACAGCAATAAAATAACAATGCAAGTAACAGTTAACACGTAATTTTCAGTAGTCTGACCAAGACTCATCCATTCTTTTGGGAGGGAGGTATGGGGAGATCCTTTCCTATTCCAAATTCCTTGCTCTTCCTCCCTCTCTGTCTTCCACTTGCTTCCTCTTCCTCCCTCCTTCCTATTCACTCTTTTCATCCATCTCCCCAGAGGACCTTCTCACCACTCACAGGGCAAATCCAGGAGGCAGAACTGGTTTCAGCACTTCCAACTGGTGCATGTCTCAGTTTGTACCCCCTCCACGGTGCTGGAGGCAGCCTGGGGAGGCTGAATGAGCTTTCTCTCTTTGCAAAACCCCCTGGGCATCCTTTCTCCCCGTGTTTTTAGTCAGTTCATCTTCGTATGGTTGGGAATGCCTAGTGGAATGGTGCCCTGTCTGGAAGGGTAACTAGAACAATCAAACACAGCTTTGTTGCATGTACAAAGTTAGTCCTGGGGCATTTCATCTTGAGATGAAATTTCACACTTTAAATTCTGGTCTGCTTTTGTGTCACAAGTACCCTGTACCACCAAGCTCTTTGGTTCAAAATGTTTCCCCAAGGGACACTAGAGAACATTATCACTTTTCTAAAGTAGATCTTTAACTGTTGCCAACTTTATTTTTTAAACAAAGTGAACGTAACAATACACTTTTGTTCCAATGGAGGATTGATTGTGAGCAATGATCATTGCTACTGGAAGGATATTTTGCTCTTAGCTCCTTCTGATAACTCTGGGACTTTTTCTCAAGAGGAGATTTTTTGCTTTATCCAATTCATTTTCTTCTGTTTGCTCATTACTAACTGTAGAAGAAAGTGAGTGGGGAAGAGCCCTTTTCTTGACCTTCCCTACTATTTCTTACCATTTTTTGAGGTGGTGTATTGTCACTAATGGTGTAAAGCCTTGTCCTTTGTCACTGTGGATCTGTTGCATGCCAGTGCTGTGGTGTTGTTGGTGCGTGCTGCTGAGCAAGTCATGTCCTGCATCCATCTGCTGTCGTGTCATGTTTCATCTGAGTTTTACTGGGGCGTCCCAAGAGCCCATCTGGCCTGAACAAACCTGCAGTGTTTAGATGCTGCATTACTTGAAAGAGCCCTCCTTAATTGCATGATTGAATTGGCATTGGTTGTAATTTCTTGGAGTTAATTAAGCACGTGCGCCAATGGATTGGTTGTAAGAAAAGAGATTGGATTGGATATTACTTTTCCCATGAAAAAAAAAAAAAGTCAAAAAACTTCCCACATAAGGAATTACAGCAAATGCTGATAGTGCTGTGTAAGCCATGTCAGCACATCCCATCCACTCCAAATTATTGATTGCCAATATGGGGGTGGCCTGTTACATCTCTGAATTGTGCTGAAACTAAAGCTTGGAAACTGTGCATCTTCTGGGGTAAAAGAGTGTTTTCACAGTCATATTTATTTCTTTGTTTTGTTGCATCTGCTTACATGTCACTATTCCGTCAAGTCTGGTTTTAATTTTCTTTTAATGGAGAATCAGGCACACAGTGTGCAGCTCTAATCCAGCATGGAGAAAAAACAAAGTTACATAGCACACTATAAAGTGAAAACATAAAAATACTGGATTTTATTAGTCTATTAGAAATCACTGCTAAATTGTACCTAAATGTGACATATATTATGAAATCCCAATATTGTAAATTATTGTGAATTGAAGAGATGATGCTGTGAAATTCTTGTGCATATTTCTTCTAAGAACCTATGCTGGTTTTTGAATAGTTAAAAACACAATGTTTCCATGATTCACAAATAATCATCCAGTACTTGCTTATTTCTAAACTCAGATTTCAAATTCTGTGTTTATAGTATAACTTTATTTTACTCTTTTGCGTTAGCTGTAGATATTTTGTAAGACTTGCATTTTTGCAGAAGAGATTACAGTGCCACCAGTCAAGTCTATCACTTTGCAAAATAAACGGATTAGAGAGAGAATTTAGGAAGGGACATTTAGCTATTTATTTTCAACATCTCATTGCACGGATCCCATGTGCAGTCATTATTTTCATAAGCAAGAGTAAGACCAGTTATATGATTGCATTGGATTTTTCTTTTTTAAAAATATTTTTGTGATCAAACTGCCTAGGTTTCTTATGAAAGATAAAGTTCATTTTCTACCTAACGCTGAAGTTGCTGTTTAATAGTCTGTAAATTTTAGGGCTGCTTTTTTTTTTCTTTTTTTTTTTTGTAAATGTCCACTTCTTTCTTTCTCATCTGCAGTAATGAAATGCTCTTGGATGATAGCCATGCACTATATTGTTTTGCTGAATTCCGTTGTTTTCTAACCTTAGCATCAACGAGATCCTCGGCTCAATGAAATTTTATTTCCCTTTTATGACACAAAAAGAGCAATGCAGATAATTGAGACATATGAGCCAGATGAAGACTTGAAGAGGAAAGGTAAATAGGGGAGGGAATTCAGGGTTCACTGGGTTTAGGTGTTTGGGAAATTTGTTCTGAAGCGTTCAGACTTTTAAAAGAGAGTTTACAGTCCCTGTGGTCAGGGGACAAGCACTTGTGTAGGGTACTGGACCAGGAAACTGCTCTGCTGAAAATAATACCTCCCTCTCAAAATCAGATTTTTTTTAGAAGGATTATTACCCTGATCCAGGTTAGAGTGTGGCTACAAATCCTGATAGAAAAGGGAGAGGCTGGATTGAGTAAATACAATTTTTGTATTTACAGAGACTCCTTCCAGCAACAAGGCAACGTGCAAGTGGCTGTGGTCAGGGTCTCAGAAAGACTGCAAAGCTCTGCAAAGTACAGATACTGTGCAAACATACAAAAGAAATTGCCATATGCATCCACCTTCTTATGATATAATCTCTCTAGCGCTTGAGGGCATCAGCCTGGCTCAGAACATGGTGTTTTAAGTGGGTGAATTGAAAAGTGTTCTCTCTGAGCAGAGTTGCAGGAAGCACCTGCAGGGCATCCTTGAACTGCTGTGAGTGTGGGAGGTGTCACTGACTGAACTTATTTCCCAGTTCTTACCTGTTCTGCTGCAGCAGAACCTACCTGATCAACTGCAGAAATGAAAAACATTGCTTTCCCTACCTGAGCTCCCTGTTTTCCCTGGGTTGCTGTTGTTGCGACAGGCAGAGAGGGAACTGCAGCTTTGCAAAGCCCATCCTGACAAGGATCCTCTTTCACAGACATTTAGACTCATAGATCAAGGTAGAAGTATTTGTACATCCAGCAGTGCTGCAGCCTCTGAGGGAGAGGGATGTGCAAAGCAGGCAACAGAAGGAGGGAGCATCTAATCCTGCCCCAGTAAAGCCTGAGGCTTTTCCTCCCTCTCTAAATGAAGTAAATTCTCAAAGTGTTAATTGATTTTTGTCAGCTCTATCCTATTTTATTTTTAATTTTTTAAAACACTCATCTTTGATTCTTGGTGCTAGCATATTTTAAATATTTTCCAACACGAGGAAGGTGTGCTAACGTGGCTGCCACCTGTTAGGATGGAAGGTGTAAAAACATATTTTCTGAGGGTGGAAATAAATCTAAAATTGGAAAAAAATCAACCATGGCTAATTATTTAACTTCTTTGATTGATTTTATTTCTATCAGGTTTCAATAAATGTGGAAAACTCTTTGCAGGGATGGGGTTATGGAGAATAACAAGAAAACAGTGGAAGTCACTTCTGAGTGTTCCTCAGTGCTGAGGGACCTCAGCACTGGCTATTCTCTTCAGCTTCTTTCACCTTTTTAGATAAAACTTTGCTGTTGAGCAAAATACTTGAGGACAACCCTTTTTCTCTTTGGTTTTTATTGTTAAATCATGTAGTTTAATAACCAAGGCTGAAAAAGGCAGCAGCAATAAGCAGCTGACTCTTCCTCAGTCACATTCCAGTGACAGGAGTGAGTAAAGCTGAGTGGGTTAATGCTGGGCAGTTCAGTAACCAGAGTCTGCTCAGGAACACTACAAACCCCAGTTCTTCCACCTGGTGAGTGCAAGTCAAAAATACAAAGTCTGAGCTGTTGAACACACAGAGCTCTGTTAAGTTGCTGAGGTCTCAGCTGTGCTCTGTCTAGAACATTCATCCAGCTGTGACATGTCTCCACAAGATGATGCACTAGGAGCATGGATCATCTGAGATATGCTGTGCTGCTGCTTTAAAGTACGTGGTGATAACAAAATAAAACCATTCTTCAAGTCGAAAAATTCCCTTTTGCCCCCTTTCTTTCATACTCAGGATGAGCTAAGAGGACTTGAGTAAAACATTCTGAAACAGTTCACCTCTGGCTGACACCAAGCACAGAAAGTTTAAGCTCCAGTAGAGGATTTTTTCAGAAAGTTGGGAGTAGAATGGAAACTGGGATCACTCCACTTCTCTGTATAAGAGAAAAATAGACTTAAAGAAAATAAAAATAGGACTGCTGCAACCTTGCCTTAACAATAGCTAAGTGCTCATAAATTACTTCAGAGAAAGCAATGTCAAAATTAGTGCCAAGTAACCATTCCCTGCAGCAGCTCTTTGTGAGTAATCCCTTCTTCCCTATCACAGATAATTTTCATTTTTCAGACTCTTGGCCTCTTTAAATCTGCTGTTGCCATACTAATTATTCTTAATTTGGTGTCATTAAAAATTACCCCTTGATTTGTATTTTTTTTTGCTTTATTGAAGCACAGACCCCCAGAGAGATGAGAGAGAGGTGTTATGAGTTCTGTGTTCTGAATTCCTGTATGTCCCATGTTCATTGTAGATTTCTGTTTTCATTTACAAAGGTAGGGACTAGGTGTATTGCAAACAGTAAACTGGGAGGTATTTTAGATTTTCCTAATGTTTTGTAAATGAACCACTGTGAAGATTTTCAGGTTCAAATCCCCCTGTTTCTGTCAGTGGGGAACAGTCTCTGTACAAGCTGGTTGACAGTGATGTGTAGCACAGGACTAAATATGAAAGAGGGGAGGAAAGGGCCATGGAAGCCTGGTCCATGCAAGCTCACAATCCCTGACTTAGAAAGTCCCAGAGATCAAAATTATTGGGACTGTTTTTAGAAGATGTCACTACTTATTTACCTTCTTCACCTCCTTTTGCTGCTTTAGTTCTGCTGGTGGTGAGTGCTGGACCTCAGATTGAACTGGTGGGGCCCTGATTTTTACTTTGGTTATCTGGGAACATAATGGCACATTTTGCACCAGCTGCTGGTCAGCCTGGAGCAGAGGAAGGGGAGAGCTCTTTGCTTGTAGGAACCTGTGTAAATGACAGGTTCTGTGCTAGAATTCCTGCTCTCTGACATGGTTTGACTTCGGTTAACTCTTAATTTCTGGTAGTAACTTACCCTGCCTTCTTCTTCCTTCCAGGTGTCATTTCCAGTGATGGGTTTTGCAGATACTTGATGTCAGATGAAAATGCCCCAGTTTTCTTAGACCGTTTGGAATTATATCAAGAAATGGACCATCCTCTGGCTCATTATTTCATCAGTTCCTCTCACAATACCTATTTAACAGGCAGGCAGTTTGGTGGCAAGTCTTCCGTGGAGATGTACAGACAAGTGCTTTTGGCTGGATGCAGGTTGGAAGCAGGAGATAATAAATATTTGTGAATCTAAGATTTTAACTAGAAATATTACATAATGTACCATGGTGTTGCTATATAATAAAGCAGGAGATAATGAATATTTGTGAATCTAAGACTTTAAACTAGAAATATTACATGTATTACATTACATGATGTACCTTGGTGTTGATAAATTGTACAATTGAATGTATAAATATATTAGTGTGGCAAATGAAAGCACGTGTTTGTTTAAGAATCTTATTTTTCTCACAAAATTCCAGGCAGAGGAATGTAGAAATTGATACAAAGAGAGAGTTTGTAAGAAAGTTAACAGAAGTTTGATCTCAGAATGACAGCTGAAGAATTTCAGAGAGCTTTCTGCTTTATAATTATGAATTTTATATGTGAGACTTTTTTAATAAGAATCAGGAAATTTATGATTTCCTGCTTAATTTATTGACTTACTAAAATGAGAAAAAGAAGAATGACACAGTGCTAAAGACATTATTGTCCAGATGAGAATATATTGACTCACACATGCCATATTTAAGGTGGTATATCCAAAGTTATAGAAGTCTGAAATAACACATGTACAGCTTAAGAAGAGTTGTGCAATGTCCAAAACTGATTTGCAACTTACTGCTCTGACCATCACTGCTAAAACATGTCCCAGGTAACTCACCAGTAATAAAACACTAAGTTTATTTTTCTTGGATCTTTAGGTGTGTGGAGCTGGACTGTTGGGATGGCAAAGGTGAAGACCAAGAACCAATAATAACACATGGAAAAGCAATGTGCACAGACATTCTTTTCAAGGTAAATGCCTGGCCTCTACACCTGGCAGCAAACCCCAGGGGAAGCCCTGGACAAGCATCCAAGCAGGGCACCCTCCTCTCCTGAGCACTGGAATGCTGCTGCTGTGTGATGGACTGACATGGGCAGGATTTCTGGCCCAGACTTTGGGGTTCATTTCTGCCTTGCATCACCCAGCCCTGTGCTCTGTCTGCCTTTCTGCAGAAACTGCAGGGAGCAGGCTTGCTGCTTTTGCCCCACTTCTTCACATCCTGGGACCCTTTGCACCACAGAGTAATGATCTTCTTTGTTGTCTGAGAAGTTCCTTAGCTGTGGAAAAAGCCTGAAGGTGCAGGAGTTTCTCTGGGAGTAGGAATTCTCCCTGGCAGAAGAAGATGGCAGCAGATCCATTGATGGTTGTGAGTGAAGGTGCCATCCTGCTGCAGGTGCAGGGAGGCTCCTGCAGGGAGGTTGTTGTGGAGCATCAAGAGCACAGGATTTTTTCTCCTTCTCTCTTTATTTGCACATTTAAGACAGCCCTCTGTTTCTTAGGGTGGAGTGGATAATAAAAAAATCCCTTTTATTATGTTTTTAATTTGGTCCATTCTAACTTGTGTCCTATTGTTGCTTTTTTTATAGGATGTAATTCAAGCCATTAAGGAAACAGCATTTGTTACATCAGAGTACCCTGTCATTCTTTCATTTGAAAATCACTGCAGGTATGTAGTGCCCTCTTTTAATTTTTAAATGGTGCATTGTCTGAGAGAGAAGATAAAGTTTAAAATACTATGATATAATACTTGAAAACTGTGGGGGTATATGCAGGCATACTGAATGTCATTTAATATACTGTTAATATACTACTCAATCTTTATGTAGCTTAATAATGGTAATAATTTTATCTGTAATAAAGCTGTGAGATGTATTTGGATGTTCCATTAGCTGTGTGAGATACAGTTGTTCTACTTATTTGGTGTTGTTAAATCTATCTATGTCAAATAATAGACTTTTATTGACAGTATAATTACAGTAAAGTAATACTTCTCAGTTGAAACAAAGTGGGTAGTATATAATTTGGGATGTCTACATTACTTGGTATTATTCTTTTGTGCTGAATGATAGTGATTTCTTTTTTATATTTAAAAATTAACTGACATAATCCTTTCCAGCAAATATCAACAGTACAAGATGTCAAAATACTGTGAAGATCTTTTTGGAGATCTCCTGTTGAAGCAGCCTCTAGAAACACACCCAGTATGTTGCATTTTGCCAGTCTCTCTATTTTTTTGTATTAGCTTTATTTGAAAGAGATGATAAACTGAAATCATATCACCTTTAGTGCTGTTCACTGCCAGTCCTGTGCTTTCAGAAATCACTAGTGGTTTTGGGTGGCTGTGCTTTTTGGTACAAACTGGTCTTGATCTGGTTTGTTTAATCTCTTCTGTACAGGGCTCTGGCAAGCAGCCTGGGGAAATCCTCCCCACTTGAAGTGTGACGTAATATCAGCACCCACATAAAATACACCACATACATTGTCTTTGCAGGTCATACCTCACTCTGAAATTGCCAGTCACTGTTTAAAAACAATTCATTAATTATAAATTGCATGGTCTCAGCTGAAGAAACCTCTTCTTTCAGCTGCACATTGCATGTTTCATGCTGCAGGTCAGGTCCTGCAGTCTAGGTGGCCCCACTACTGTGTTAAGAATTAAATTAATCACCAAGAGTTTCCCGCAGTCTCATTTGGATTGTCAAGTGCACTGTAATCCACATGCTTTGTTCTCTCCTGCGTGGCAGGAGATAACAACAGACACTCCTTCACAAACACAGTATTTGAGACTTAACAGCACTTGCTGCTCCTCCTCCAGACCTTCCTCACTCCTTACAATGATCTCACTGTGTGCCTGCAGCCACCCAAAGCCTGCAGATGCTCTGTGGTGCTGTGGGGGACCACAGCAAGAAGGACTCAGATTTACCTTTCAATAGCCATGGCAAGGGGAGCTCCTGGCATTAGCATCCCTAGAGCTTTGCCTTTCCTGGCTTTCCCTGCGTGTAGCAGGGTCAGCAGCACACAAGGCTTGGTGAATGTCAGGCTTTTGCTCTGAAAAGTCCATCCCAAAGAACTGAATCTGCAGTGTCCCCCTGTGATGTTTGTAGCATGCTGCCACATCCCTCACAAAAAGCTTCCAGCAGCTCTCTGGAAAGCCTAAAATAGAGCTGGCCAAAGGCTGCCATGCCTCTACCTCAGGGGCCAGTATTTAGCCTCAGCTGCCTGTGCTGTGTAGCACTGCTGAGCCTTCTGCATTTTGTGTCCTTTCCTCCTCGTGGGTGAATTCAGTTCCCAGCTGCTCCCAAAGCAAACACTGCAGAGATGGCAGGAGGAGCTTGGAACGTGTCCTGTGCAAGTGCTTGGATCCTGATAACCTGGGC
>JBBMKD010000145.1:839113-875807 GCA_037834095.1 Argya squamiceps | reverse complement strand
TAGGTTCATGAGAACACAAAGCTTTGTAGCCAAAAATACTCTCCCCTTGTTCAGGTAGGATATACTCCTTGAGGAAACAGAATCAGCATGTATGGAACAGTGTACAAGTGGAGGATTTAATCAGAAATACTAATTAAAGGCAGCAAACAGTTTCCTGCTCCAGCATCTGATATTTTACTTTGCATCTCAGGTGCAGAATCCTAATAAGAGGTGAAACATCAGTTTCCTTGCTCAGCAGTATTTTTGCAGGGCTACATTCTGTGTCTTCACTGCAGGCTTTTCCTGCATTATTTTCCACGGTTAACCCTCAGGGTAGGTTCTCTCTTCCACCAACAGCAGTGAAGGCAAAACAGAACAATAATTCCCAGTGGGGTGGTGTGGCAGGGGGGCTCTATCAGGCAGCCAGCTGGCAGACAGGGATAAAGTTCTCTTTATTCCACTCATACCTGACAATTACAGTTTATCAGTCTGTGCTCAGTAGCTTGAATATTAGTTGATGGTAATTAGATACAGAATATTGGAATTCAGAACTCAGCTGCTCTGGCACTGAAGGCATTAGTGCTGCTTGATACAGAGAAAAGCCCATGTGTGAGGGCTGAGGTACCTTGTCAGATCATGTTCCTCTGTCACTCACGTATTTTGGCCACTTCGTCCCTCCTGCTTGGTTTCCTTTGGATCTTTCTCCAGAGAGAAGTATAGGTGTGGAAAATAGCAGTATGTCTGTAGCAGTACCAGAGACATCAGACCTGCCTTCTGTGTATCTCTGCAAGTCAACAACTTTGGTTCTTCAGGACTTCTATGCATCCTCCCACTGAAGTATCATTTCACTTCTTTGCTTTAGGGCAGTTTCATTTACTAAGTCAGCTGCTCCTTAACTACCTGAATGTTTTGGGGTGTTTTGCCTGGGTGGGTTTTGTTGTTGTTGTTGCTGTTTTGAGGATTGTTTTTTTGTTTCCAGATTAGCCTCTCATCTTCAGCACATGTCCTTGTAACTTCTCTGCTTCTTTGCTGATCAGTGACTTGATCTTTATTCTGTAGGAATGTACATTCAGTGCCAAGACAATATTTATCTAAGATCCTCAGTACTGGTAGCTTTTAATTGAAGGCAGACACCAGACTGCTCCGTTGCAAATAGCATCTTGAGACAGGCCTTCTCCAATTTGGACATTTCAAGCACAGTTTACAGCACTCTTAACCCTCGGTTTTCAGAGTCTGGCAGTTTGCACATCCAGATCAGATGATCTTTATTGTGGTATCTTTATCTGGGTGTGTTATTCTTTCATTCTTCTCTGAAGCTTCCTGTCCCCAGCATCTAGTGATAGCTCTGGTTTAGGCTTAACTTTCTGGCCTCCTTCATCCTATTCCCATGGCTGAGTTTCAGATCTTGTGTACCCATATTTGGAATAGACTACAAATTTTTGAAAGTGTATGGGACAGATGAGCCATGCAGGAAGGTGGAAAAGGGTTTACTTTTTGCTAAATGCATTATTTTTTTGAGGATTTTTTCTCCTTACTGTGAGTGTTTCCTATTGCTTTTTCTTTGGGTAATGTATATATATTTTTTTTCCCTTAGGCTGAAGATTCTGAGCAAGAAAACAATAAAAAGGTGACACAGGATGTAATGTAGTTTATTTTATTGTTTTATATATAACTTGCTTATTCCTTACCATGCATTCTCAGTGGTTTAACAATTTTATGCTCAGTTTCACCGCACCTACTTTTGAAAGTGACTCTACCTCCTTTTGTCCTTTAGGGCTTCTTCTGCTATACTTTTATACTGGGCTGTCAGAAAATTTGGGGACAGGCAGGAGTGCATGACCTTTGCCTGCTTAGAAGTATTTGATCTCAGTCTCCAACGTCATGCACTGGCAAACCACTTCTCTGAGTGGTGTTGAGATGTACCATCCCTCCTTTATTTTTTCCTCTGCCCTTACCCTGACTGCGCTTTGTTTTCCTCTCTCTTTTTCTTCCTTTTGCTTTCCCTTGGGACTTCTGCATTTATCTTCTCCCAGGAATCCCTTCTGTAAGACTCTTCCCACCTCTTTCCACTCTCCTCCTCCTCTTCTCTCATTCAAGCTGCTCCTGTTCATAACCACACTATTTTTCAGTCTGTGTTGTTTTTAAGTGGGTTCTGCTTCTTTTCTTGAGGGGTGGGGAGGTGTAAATAACACGGAGATCAGCTTTTCTCCCTTGTCTTCTCTATCCTCTAAAAGGGTCGTGTGCTGTTGTAACCATTCCTTTGTTTCTGTAGACTTTAAGAGACATTCCATCCGTTTCCCCCTTTCTTAACTTGTAGTTTTAAAGTGCAGAGTATAGCCCTACACTAAAAATTAAAGATTTGCCAGGGAATAAAATAAAATCAATGGCTAGTACATTGTCTTGGGACACTGTCTTTGAGCCAAAGTGTCACTACTACAGTCACAGAGCTGTACCTGCAGGGTACCATTGCCTGGGCACTGAGGCATCATAATCCCTTTGACTCCCTTTTCACTGTGGTTAATTTAGTTGTAGGATGGATGGATCAAGGTAGGCAAATATGATTAGCTGTTCTGAACAGTCAACAGGAGGCACTGTAAAGAACCCTGGGTTTTAGAAGATGGGTGGTCAGTTCTTCCTGAGTTAATGGCCTTTCAAAAGTTAAGACATTGAAAATAACTGATTTCATTGAGTAAATTTTGCCTGAATTTGACCTGAGTTCTATTAACAGTTATTGACTTAGTAACAAAAAAATAAAAGCCTGTTTTCTGCTAACACAGGGATGTGCTGTTAGGCATATTTTGGGATCAGATCTGTGAACCCTCAATATGCACATTTCTGAAAAGCAGTTGGGTTGAGCCCTGATGATCAGCATTAAAACGTGGTGTCAGCTTGATTTCACGGGCTGCTGGAAGTTTAATTCAGTCTAAAATGCACATACAACAATGTGTACCTGGGCTCATTCTGCTAACTCAGTAATTCTATGCAGTCAGAAAATTGTGTTCCTTGTGACTATAATCATCTCATACCAAGGCATAAATGGTTCCACTTCACATGTTTTTCATTCTTTGAGATGTGTCTGCACTGCCTGGCAGGCAGAGGTGCCATAATGCTGGAAAGTGGGTTCACTTTTCCCTTCCTCGCCCTTCTCAGGGAGTAAATGAGTTGCAGTAGTGTAGATTCTGTGAACTGCGTTTTTCACCAAGCCCAGAAAGGGCTTGGTAGTGCTTCCTCATTTCCCGAGTCAATGATGAGGGAGAACTTCTGGCAAACATGAGCTGCAGTCTGAAAATAAAAAGCAGCACTGCAAGAATGTTTAAATACACTTCATACTACCCAGCAGAAGGTCACTGTCAGCCTGCAATCAGATTTTTTGGTCACTGGTTCAGTGGTAGGAGAACAGCCAAACAAGTATGTGTGGGAAAAACATGATGGATTTGCAGAGATTGCTTAGCTTGACAGAGATTTTTTTTTTTTTAGTGAAAAGAATGTATTTCAAACTGGTTTAGGGAAAAGCAAATATCGGACAGTTAGAGTCAATTAGAAGTTTCTAGCAGATGAGATACTTGTAGAAAACTCTACGTTCTGTTATAAATAACATGCATATTTATAAAGATGTCTATGGATTCAGGTTTTTATCAGTTGAAGTAGATAAGAATGTGAACTTGTGTCTCTCATTGGTCTTGTGACATCTGTTTGTCTAGTGAAGGCTGTGGTTCCTACATTTTGGTTTGCTTCTGTTAGTAAAGATTAATAGTGGAACCTATTTGTGTTTTGATGTTGATAAAATTCTACTGAGTGCCAAGTATACACAGTTTCTATCAGAAAATGCATATTAAATCAGTTTTTGGAATTTATTTGACAAAGGTAGATCATCTCCAGCATAGTTCTCCCAGCATTGTTCAGGCTGTTGGAATATTTATCTTTTATCCCAGTGTTATCCTACTAACTTCATGTAATATTTACCCACTGCTTAGGAGCTTCTCTATCATCAGCCCTCTTGCATGCATCCTGTAACATTGAGAGTCTTCTATCAGCAAGAAAATAAATTTTAGCTTGTGACACTAAACTTCCACTTTTCTTGTATTAATTTGCACTGTCTTTAACCTTCTGCAGATTTGGCTGTAATTTTGTCCCACCTTTGAAAAACCCACCCAACAACAGTGTTTGCACACAGAAATGGTGATTGTTCTTTTTAATGTGTTTTCAGGGTTTAGTAACTGTGGAAGATGAACAAGCGTGGATGGCATCTTACAAATATGTAGGTGCCACAACCAATATACATCCATATTTATCAACAATGGTCAACTATGCTCAACCTGTAAAATTTCAAGGTTTCGATGTAGCAGAAGGTAACACAAAAGGTTGAATGAAATACAAGTATTTGCTTAACCTAGGTAGTTTTTTAATCTCTACATTTCCTGAATTTAGGAATAAAGGCGTAAGATTTTTGTAGTTTAATGACCAACATCAGTATATTTGTAGACCTTGTTTCCTTGAATGTAAAGTTAGCATGTTGTTCCATTAGTCATCCACACGGAGTCACTAAATTACTGGGAGAATATGAAGCTGTTGAGGTTGGTTCTATTCCATGGGCCTTTCCAACTGAAAGGCATTTTTTTAGTTCATCTCTCTCTGCAATAAGGTGAGCACAACTGTCCCATTGGTCAGCAGTGAGCTGACTAGACAATGCACACCAGACAATTTGTCATATTGGTTTGCCTTATCCACCACACAACTCAGGCTCTGAATAACAAATAGTCCTAAACAAAAAAAAAGGAAAATTTTGTTGATTTCCCAAGGAGTGAAACAGAAAAGCGAGTCAGAGATACTATGAAATTTCTCATCACTGTAATTTGATTCTATGAAATTTCTCGTCAGTGTAATTTGATTCTATGAAATTTCTTATCACTATAATTTGATTCTGTGAGTAATAGATCATGGGGAATGAGACTAAAAATTGCTGTGTCCTGCTGTTATAGTGCATGATTTTGAGTTGTGCTTCGTCATTACTGAAGTGTTTTAAAATGTCTTGTCTTTTCTTTCTAGAACGTAATATTCACCATAACATGTCCTCTTTCAACGAATCGGTCGGACTGGGGTATTTGAAGACTCATGCCATTGAGTTTGTGAAGTATCCTTTCACCTCCTCATCCCACTTTTCTTCCAATTCTATAATAAACCAGTGCACCTTTCTAGGTTTATTGTTGCATGTCCACAAAGGAAAAGGGGAAGTACCTCATGCAAGGAGAAATAGTGAGATTAACATAAAAAACCATGCTTTGATGTTGAAGTACTGAAGATACCAGGACACGACTCTACATTTCTATGATGTTTTTATTTCATTTTCCTTGATGAATTCTATAGTTACAATAAACGACAAATGAGTCGGATATACCCGAAGGGAGGCCGCGTGGATTCCAGTAATTACATGCCTCAAATTTTCTGGAACGCTGGCTGCCAGATGGTCTCACTGAACTATCAGACCCCAGGTAGGCAGCAACGACCAGTGAACCTCAGTCCTAAAGAATGGCTTGGGCAGTAACTCTCCAACAGATGCCATGGATTTGCTTCTGGCATTTTTTGAGGAAACAGACATATGGCTAAATAATACAGCGGGGTGGAATTACAGAAGCGTAAGACAAGGAGCAGTAAAAAAAAACCATGCACAGAAGGAAAATTCAGTCCCCTTTTATGGAAAAATAATGGAGTACTGCATCTTCTCACAGAAATGGTTTTTATTGATAATAAGTGTTAATTACAGGGAAATCAGTGCTTTCACAAAACACAGCTCTGGCACGGTTGGGTGCATGTCTGCAGAGCAAAGATGGAGTGCACAGATTAAGATGGTAAAAAGTAATGACTGTGTGACAAATGCATTTCTAGACCAGTTATTGTGGAGTGTTAGGAGTCATGTGCTCAGCAGCAGAGGACGAGGTCTGAGATCCCAGCTGAGAGAATGATGCCAGGGAATGGAAATGCCTCTCCACAGGGTGAGCTGAGAGGAAATGCATTGTTCCTGTTCAGTGAAGGTGTGAGTATGGCAGGGCAGGCTTTTTGTGGTTTTGATTGGATTTTTAAATTTATCTAGGAATGTCTTCAGTCAAATATATAACAGACCCGTTTTCCATTGCCTTTTTCTGGCTGTGGCAGTGCTTTTGTGCTTGCTTCCCCCTCCCTGAATGGTGTCTTTGGTACTGCAGATACTTCTTATGGTCATCCCCTGAATTCTGTCCTGCAAAGCCATGCCCCAGGTTCACCAGCTGAGGAAGGAGAAGGGGTGCATTGGAATATGCTGCTTGTAGAGTATTCCACTGGACGTGCCAGGGAGGCTGGAGCAGAAATACAGACCTCCCTCTGCTCCCAGCACTGCCTCTGCCCCACTGCATGTCATTCCCAACCCCTTTATATTGCAAATTAAGGGTAGTAATTGTCTAAGTGGAAGTGAGCAACTTTCCTGTATTTCTCTTCTGTGATCCAGCTGTGCTGTCAAGATGAAGATGGTTTGGGAAGTAAAGGTTACAGCTGCCCAGTAAATCCAGTAATAACTGGTATGGGCACATGAAAATCTTGTATTTTGGATATCAGAGCACCAACAGAATAGGTTTTGTTCCCTTTGAAGGTACAGTCAGTTGGGCAAGAGAAATACATGTTTTGTTGCTAAACCAGGAGATTATATTCTTGCATAAGTAGAAAGCTGCAGGAAAATATTTCATTTTTTACAAAGTTCTGGAGAAGGTTGGATGAGAGGGAGATTGTCACATGTTTATGATACATCTGTCTATACAAGTGCTGTAACAATACACTCACTAAAACTCACATGCTTTTAAATGTTAAAACTAATCAATGCTGCTGTGATCTTTTGGGGTTTTTTTTTTTTTGAGTTTGTTTCATTCAACTAAGTCCACAGAAAACCAGTGGTATATGCACCTCACCTTTAAAACATCAGGGTACAGACAGCTTCATCAGAGGTAGTTGTGTGTGGTCATTGTGACAGAATACATTCTTCAAGGATGTCTCCTCTAGTATATTTTTTATTCTGAGGTCAGTTGCATTGTTAAAGCTCCTGTATTCCCTCTGTTACTCAAAGAGATCTCCAGAAATGGAGATATCTCTACTGTAGATACCAAAAATTAGATGAAGGAAATCCCATCCCAGGCACTTAACATGTCCACAGTTGTTACTTTTCTGCCTGCCAAGTGTGTTTGAATTCAGGGAAAGACTGTTTCCTAAGCACAGCATGGACTTCAGCATGCTTGGTAAAGCAAGGTAAGTTACTCCTGTGAAAAAATATGAAGTTTTCCTGTTGCTTCCTTTTATTTCTTAGTTGTGGGTTTTATATGTATTAAATTAAATTTTTATTTAAACTTATTATGCTGGAAAAACAGTTGTATTTTCTTATCTAGTTCATGATCTGCATTGTTCAGCAGGAAATTTAGTAAATTTTCTCTCTTGACAGATCTAGCAATGCAGTTGAATCAAGGAAAATTTGAATACAATGGATCATGCGGGTGAGTGATATGATTTAAACTGTTCTGTGTATGAAGGTCCTTTACTAAGATTTTCATAAAATTTTGTCACTATTAATTATTACAAAATGGAATATAGGATGTTAGGTGAAGAGTAGGAATTAGCAGAGTTCAGGGAGTTATCCCCCATAAGGAGGTATTCTAATGAATATCTTTTTAATTGTGCCTAGTTTTAAAATGAGATCGAAGAGGCTTTGTGTTCATATCATGAAGATCATGAATACTGTACATAGTTATTTAAATAATTCCATCTCCACCTTCTATTCTCAGCCTTTCTTTGAAGATATGCCTCAGAATGGGGATTCACTGCACACATCACAGAATTGCCAAATTTACTTGGACAAGTGGAATCTGAATACATAGGGAACATATTTAATCTGTGTACTCTTAATTGGAGCACAGATTTCACAGAAAATACTGAAGTGTTTCATCTAAATTCTTGCTCGTGATCTTTGCATGACAAAGGATGTTCAAGTGATGTTGATTTTTCTCAAATGTTGAACATAGACCTTAATAGGATGGACTGATCATTAGCACCAGGAGAAAAGGAGAAGTTTAATGAATCATAGGAAATGACAGTCCTGAAACACATTAGAATCTGCAAACTCTTCCTGGAAAGGGACTACTCTTTTACTATTGCAGATCTCATTCAGAAAGAATATCTGAATAGATGGAGCTTGGTACAATTCCTCATTTACAGAATGGACACACAGTGCTCAGCCATTCCATGCCTTTCTTGTAGTTGTGAGCACTCCAAAAGAGACTCTTGGCTTTGACAAAGGTGCAGCCTCTGTCATTTCAGTCAAAATAACAAGAATAGAAGAAAACAAAAGCTTTCTTATGGCAGAATTTGTTTCCTTTCTTGTTGGATCTGTAGTACCTGAATACTTTTGCCAAATTCTCTGAAATTATCAACTAAATTCCTGGATTCTTATATCAGTTTTTTGATAATAACGTAGTGGTAATGCATGGTAATATTTTGATATGCATTGTAAATGTGGTGGTGTTTCAGTGACAGAAAGGAAATGAAAAGCTGAACATTTCCATCTCTCTGTACTCCTCTTTTCTCAGACTTGCAGCTTTCATGCTAACAAGACCATTTCAGCATTTTTTATTTCAGCAGGCTGAAAAGAGAGGCTAAGGATAGTTAGTTCCCTTCTGCCCCAATCTACTTTAAATTAGTGAAATATTAAGAAATCACTTTTCTAATGAAAGAAACACATTTTTAATGGAAGAAAAAAGAGTAATATTACTTTCAAACAGAAACCATGTTATTTAAAAAAGGGTGAAAACATCAACATTCTTTCCACTGGAATTTTTCTAGCATTTTTTAACTTCTGAATTCTGTCTAGGCCTTTATAATATTGTGTACCAATGATTCACTAGAGAGCCTAAGGGTGGATAAAAATTAATCTTCTAGCAGCTTTGTGTGTCAGGCTTGCAGAATTAGCAAGATTTTTCTAGTTCCACATTTTCTTCCATCAGTGGAAGAGAATGTCTGTAACGTGCAGCCTTTCTGCAGTGATCAAGTGCTGTTTCCTTTTGAGGGCAGAATCCTTGGCTTTTGGTGCATCAGAGCACATATTGGCTTCATTGATATGTTGATCCAGTGTGAGGTCCTCAGGGAGGTATTGTGAGTGTTATTGTGGTGGTACCTTTCATGCTGCTATAATTAACAATCTGTCAGCACTGACATTATCAGTTGTTTCCCCCAAGGTTTCATAACCACAATGAAAGAATTAGCTTCAAGCTGAAATTCAGTGGATGAGTCTTGAACTCGAAGGAACTGCTTCATTTAGAAAAATAAAATTGAAGAATCCCTCTGTGCTTTTCCAAAGTGTTAAAGTATTAAAACAAATGAGAGCATCTGTTTTATTGCATTGTAACTCCCTATATTTTTTAACTGTATTATTCAGTTGCTTTGTAATATCCTTGGTTATATTACATTTACTTTTATCTTAAAATCCCAAATTGATTTTGTCTCTCAGTAGCTGATAATTTAAAATGAAAATTAAAATTTATCTGTGTTCCAGACAACCGTAATATTTTCTTTTACTTCCTCACACTTGCAGCTGGAATGAGTCTGTATTTTACAGTGCTGTAGGAAAGCTCATTGTTTAAAGGCAGAACATCCATTTCATATGTATTTCATGCAATCTTAATTTCCAAACAAAAATAATTTTCTGTTGTTTTTTTTTTCCTTGAAATAAGGTATCTACTAAAACCAGATTTCATGCGGCGACCAGACAGGACGTTTGACCCGTTCTCTGAAACTCCTGTAGATGGTGTCATTGCTGCAACGTGTTCTGTGCAGGTAAAACAGCAACAGACAGCAGGCATCACATCCAAAAGCACATTTAAAATCATCAGAAATAGGATATATACAGTAAATGTGCTTGGACTGGGTAGATTTCAGCAAATTGTTTCTCTCTCCTTTTTTTTAATATTGCTGGCTAAGATGCCTTTGTTTACTTGATCTGAGTGGAATATGATAGAATTAGAAATTGTGTGTTACTACACATTGTCATATTCTAACAGCCTTCATGGTCTTTCTGAAATACTTGAGCCCACACAAATGGATAAAAGAGTGAAGTTCATTCCCATGTACAATATGAAATTGCACAGCATCACTTGTCACCACAGAGCAGGGAGGATTCTGGGCACACATGGACAGGATATTTTCAAAATGAATAGAGAAAAATGGCTGATGTGAGGCAGGCCCTTACTTTGGAATTATCTATGAGTAACAAAGTCCATAAAACTCCTGTTGTAGTTTTAAAACATGGGTAGATATCAGGTTTTGGAAGGAGACTGAGGATTCTAAAACAGGTTAGAGACCAAAAGGTTTTGTGAGCAAAAGGCTACAGCTTTCATTTAGCATTTTCCGTGTACTGCATTTAAATTTCACACCATGGAAATTTAAATTTCCACTCTGGCCAAGCATTCCTCATGCATTCTAGATGTTGAACTAAGTTCCATTTTCACCTCTAGAAGAATAAACATGTTTTATTAATGTTGTTTTTCTTAAATGGGAATGAAAACACAGTTCCTCCAAGTAGGAAGTGGGATAAGGTAGTTCCTAGGTCATGTATTTTGACAGTTACTTTTGTTTTGTGACTAAAACTAGTATAAAATTTCATATAAGTTTTGTAATTAAGGAGTTGAGTGGACCAAAAGCCAGCAGTGTTACTCCTCAGCCACATAACATTTTAGATCTATTATCCAGAGTGTTCCCTGAGAGGATGTTAGGTCATGGAAACAAAAGGATTTGGAATGAGTTTAGGTCTGTGAAATCATGTTTCAGTTTGTTTCTTCCCTCTTTGATTGTAGGAATGAAAGCATTAGCTGTGTTTTTAAGCAGTGGATCATCTTGATGAAATAAAATTTTTCCCTGGAGTAATCACCTGCTGTGCCTAGATTGATCTTGACTTGGAGTGAAATGGCAACAAATTTTCATATATATAATGATACAGAGGAATTGTGTGGGTTTTCTGGTGTTTTCACTTTTGAAGCATCCTGCACTTTTCACACATAATATGGAGTCAGACTGAGACATGATTAGTTTCAAACCTTCACCTAGAGTGAAAGCAGAGCAATAGTTTCCTTTCACCTCTTGTGGTCAAGATTTATCACAGAAGAAAGTGCTTCTGAACAGAATGTTTGAAGTTGTGGAATAGCAGGGCCAGCTCTGGTTGTTCCATTCGGTGTTTTCATACAGTGAATGCATCTGTGAGACACTGGCTGGTTGGGATGACTGACAACTGGTAACCACAGTCATTTCAGATGAAGGTTGTATTTATATATCTGATCACAAAAGCTTTTCTAAAGAGGTGCACTTTGAAATATACCATTTTCATATGAGGAACTAAACTCATCTGCCAGCTATAAACCATTTTTCAGAGCAATGTCCATAAAAAACGACCACTATTTCTGACATCTTTAATTTGTACTGCTTTCCCTTACTCTGTTGCTGTGTTGCAGGTGATATCTGGCCAGTTTTTGTCAGACAAGAAGATTGGGACCTACGTGGAGGTGGACATGTACGGGCTGCCCACGGACACGATCCGCAAGGAGTTCCGCACGCGCATGGTGATGAACAACGGGCTGAACCCTGTGTACAACGAGGAGTCCTTTGTCTTCAGGAAGGTAGGATGTGGGATCTCTGCCAAGGACACTCTGTGGTTTGCTTGTGCCCCATGAGCTGCCCTGCCCTCCTGAGCCAGCCCTCCCTGCTTCAGCCTGACTGCTCACACGGATGAGTGCTGCTCCCATGGAAAAGGGTTTGTAGGGCCCCTGTTTACTGCAGTAAACAATGTAAAGCTGAAATCAGCTTTCAAGAGGCTGCTTGGTTTTGGTTTGTTTTGGTTTCTTTTTTTGTTTTTTATTTTTAAATTTTGCTTTGGTTTTGTTTTTCTAATGGATAACCTCTGTAGCTATCACATGATTTTTTTTGTTGTTTTTGTTTCCATTTGGCTTTTTCCTCCCCTTTGCTTCCTCCTCCTACTTGGAGGTAGCCACCTCCTCTGTGACCATGCCTGTGTTCAAGGTATGCAGTCTGCTCAGAATGAGCCCCGCTGGTGGACACCATCATTCCCTGGAGATTTCTTCTTCCCTGCCCTGGCAGTGGCTGCTATCTTGCACTGTTCCTTCAGCCCAGAGGGCAGGTGAGATGCTGCATCCAAAGCTAAGGTCAATGTCATTACATGGAGAAGTTGGAAGGGTGCTGTGTTCCTCAGGCGTGTTGCCTGCTCCCTCCTTCAGTAGTCCATGTGCATCATGTACCTTTTTCTTTAGTTTTTTTTCAATACCAAAAGGAAACAACCCTTTTTTTCTTGGCATGGGGGATTTAAAGAGAGAGACCATTTGTCCGTGTTCAGTTTTAATCTCTCAGTCTTTATATATATATATGATACACACATATATATATATTTATTTTATTTTATTTTATTTTTCTTCTGTTGCCTGGAGTTTCATCCAGACTACATGTGTTACAGTGCTGTCTTTGATAACATCTGTTTTGCTTACACCTGTTTTGTTGTCACACAGAATTGTTGCTCTTTTATTCCAAAGTTCAGACTTTTATCCAAAGTTCAGACTTCCATTCCAAAGTTCAGACTTTGCCGAGTGGTGATAATTCTTCACACTTGAGTATATTACACACTTAATCTGCTTTCCCAACAGCATAGCAAGTTTTTAATAGAAATTTAGTTGATGCAAGAGTTTTTTCTGAACTCATATTCTGGAATGGCTGTGACTTCAAGTGCTTTTCTCTGTGTGTGAGGAGGCACAGGGAAGATGCTTATGTACAAGCAATTCTGCTGCCCATGACTTGCTGGCCATATGACCAGCATCTGCTGCTGTTCTGATTTCTTACATCAAAAGGGCCATAAATCCCTGTGCAACCTGTGTGCTGGGACATGGGTACAGAGGCTGAGGCCAGGATTTCTCATCACTACTCTTCAGTGAGCAATCCCATGGTCACACGTTCTCTTGTACTCTTAGGTCAGCCAAGAGATAGGTTTTCTTCACCTCAGGCCCTTATCATACTTAGCAATGTAATCAGCATACACTGAAGATCAAGCAGGTGAGTGGCAGGAACACAGCAGGAAGGATTCCTCTAGCTGGAGATACTGAAGACATGGGGTGCTAAAACATCCTGAGAGGGTGGAAGTGCCTACCAGGATACCACAGAACAAATTAATGGAGAGGGAACAATAAACTCAGTCCCCACTTCTGCTCCTTGGCAAATCTGTGTCAAAGACCATCATGTAATGAAAGATGTGCTGATCTGTGACCTGTAGGGGAGAGATCTTACCTGCCCTGTTTGGGTTGCAGTGTTCTCCTCTGCCTGATGCTTAACCCTACACAGTTGTTCTCAGGTACTGTGTTTGATTGTTCTTCTGTCATGTTTTCTCATTTTTATTTTAATTAAAATAAAGTTTCAGTCATTCTAACCTGGGTTCTGTGTTGTCCCTCTGTTGTGTGAGGGGAGGAGGGAGTAAGTGCTGGTGGTGACCTGTGCTGGGAGTATTAAGCTGTAGTTGGGTAGAGCAGGATATCCATGAACTGCTCACATGGTTCAGAGACCAAAAGCAGCTTTTATTTTGTGCCCCTCGAGGCTGAAAATGGAAGTGACAGGGGGAAAGTCTAAGGGAGAAGGCAGAGACAGTTTACTGAGGTCTTCCCTTTTATCCCACAGGCACTGGTGAATAACACCAGGTAGGGAGGGAGTGGGGAATCTTTCCCAGGGTGTGATTGAGGTGGGCTGGCAGAGGAGCTGCACCTCTGTTAGTCTGTCTCCTCCTCACTGCTCCATGCACAGAGGCAGCACCTTTGCTCCTGGGAGGGCAGGGGATCTCTTTGTTCCTGTCCTGGTCAGCCCAGGTGGGGACTGCCAGATGCAGGAGGCTGCAGCATCCCTGCCCCCCCTGCATGCCTTGAACCCTGCCCCATGTCCTGAGTGCAGCACACCCACCTCTGCTGGCAGCACAGCATTTCAGCAGCTCAGACATCCCCATCAGCCTGTGCTTGCCCTCTCCTTGCCCTTTTGGATGCATCCCAAATCCCATCTTTCTGTCATAATTCCTCCTGATCCAGCACTACCTGCCCTTTGATTGCTGCTGTATCTGTCATTTCCCATGCAGTATTTACCTGCCTTCTTATCACTGTCACCAGTCTTCAGTAATGAAAAATAAACATACAAAATATTTAGCTGGTGTAACTGTGAGCTGCAGGATTTACATAATCTGTAATCTACCCGTTATTTAGGGTGAAAAAAAAAGCTTTTCTAGGAAAGATTGATTTTGAAAAGTGGGGTTTGCAGGGAATGACCTGATCTTTCAGTGATGATAGTTTCTGGCATCCAAAGTTCGCACACGGGAGGCGGGGAGGGAGCTGCTCGGTCAGTGTCACTGAATGTCTGCATTTTGTGGCTTTCCAGGTTATCCTCCCTGATCTTGCTGTCCTGAGAATAGCAGTGTATGATGACAATAATAAGCTGATTGGTCAGAGGATCCTGCCTCTGGATGGGCTGCAAGCAGGTTACAGACACATTTCCCTTCGGAATGAGGGCAACAAACCACTCTCTCTTCCCACGGTTTTCTGCAACATTGTGCTTAAAACATACGTGCCTGATGGTTTTGGAGGTGAGATAAGCCTTTATCTGGGTGGGCTGTGCCTCTTGAGTGTTGGTGTGCAAGTCCTGAAGTGCTCCAGTGTCACTGTGCCAGCCAGAAGCACACATGCAGTGCTGGAGGATAGAAAGAATCAGTATTTCTAGTTTTCTATAAGTCCTTGGAATCTCTGGATATTGAGTTAAGAAATCTGCTTTTTGACCAAGTGTTAATGATAAAAGCATTTATCTATTAAATGACAAAATAATGTGGAAAATAAGCTACTACTACTCAGCTTAATTTGATTTTCTCTGTTGACAATTTAGAAAGAGTCTTTTTTTAATTGCATATTGTCTGACAAATATCTGTAAGGTTAGGATGTACTTTATCTATACTGATTGGCGTATAAGTATTAAAAATACATGCAGAAACATAGTTTTTTTCCAGCAAAACCAGTTCTATATTCTTGGGAATATTGGCATGTTTTTAGAAATGGCCAGAGAAATAATTCAGCATCCAAAACCTCCCTGCATTTTTCTCTCCCAATTTTACATGCTTTTTAGTGTGGTTTAATTGGTTTTTTTGGGTTCTCAGAAAACTTATTTTAATATGAACCATTTCCACGATCAGGTTGGCAGAGCTGGGGTAATTTATACTGAATGGTGGCAAATTGCCATGTGTGTGTGGGAACAAAGAGCTGAGAATTATCATTACACCACTAAAATCAGTGTAATGCCTGAGTTCCCCCAGAGGGCAAGAGCTTCTTCACCCCAGATGAAATTTGCTTGTACATTGGACAGTACATAAAACCATTTAAAACTGTGACACAGGAATTGCACAAAATGTCAGTGCTCTGATTCTGCAGCAATTACCTTAGGGGTCACTGGTGAAAGATTATTGATCAAGCCAATGTTTTTCTCTTCACAAAACCTATTTCAAACCTGCTGCCATGCAAAGAAGGGCTGCATTTCTCTGAGTGTGATTTCCATTGTAGAAACTGGAGGAAGGGAAGGTTGAGCTAACCTATCTCCAAGTCTGTGTTTGCCAGTGTGTATCCAGACTTAAAAAAATTACCAGGCTGAGGCTTCATTAACAATATTTCATGGGAAAAAGGTGTTACAGAAGCATTTGTGTTGTTCACATGTGAAATCCTGCTTTCTGGCAAGTCAGCTGGAGTTTTGCCACAGGCCTTGCAGTACCACCATACCATTATGCAGCACATTTCATCCACAGTATTTAACTGCAGGGACTTTGTCTCAAGAGAAATGTAAGCTTCTGCTTAAACTTGAGATTCTCAAGGGTAATTGAACCATCAATCTAAGAGACATGTTTAAGTGTGTCCTTTAATTCTTACCTGAACTGAAGCTTTTGACAGTAAATGACTCAGTTAAAATATTTTCTCAACTGAGGATGTGCTTCTGATTTGGGATTGATGTTTTATGATACCAGACTTTTTCTGAGAGTAGAATTTAAACTTAGCACTGTGTGCTGGACTCATAAGGACAAAAGATTTGTTTATTTTACTTTTCAAACTGCATTCTGCACATGCAGAAGTGAAAGACTTGTTTCTCAAAAGGAATTTCAACACCAGTTTGGAATTTGCAAGTTGTGTGCTACACTGTCAGCACTGCTGTAGATGGTTTATTTGATAGAGGTAGGAAAACATGGCTACCCCTAAGTAAAAATATTGTTACAGTGAAATGCTGCTAGAACAGGAGGACTGGTTGTTGTAGTTTACTGTCAGCAATGGCAAAAACAGACTCCATACTAACAGGAACTAAATGAGATCAATTATAGTTCTCCTCTCCCTTCCCAGATAGTCTGGATGTGCCTCATGTATTTTCCTCATTGATATAGAACAGCAGGATGATGAACAACTGGGAAATAACTTCTGACACTCAGGGGGAATCATTAGTATTCTGCTGGCATGTGGTTTTTAATTACTTATCATCTGCAGTGAACTTCTCATTGTTTTATGAGCTATCATTAGGATCTCCATGGTTGTTTTAGCAAACCTGTAGGAAGGTAGAGTCAGTAGCTGCCTACTTTCCTTTTTCTTTCTTTTTTGGTTTTTTAACCTGTATGAGTAAGATTTTAAAATGTGCCCTGAATAATAACTAGAATGGGTGATGCATTGTAGGCTTTAAAAGATGTGTGTTTTTCTTTTTTTATTTTATAGCTTTGTAATTTCTTGTGGTTTATTTGCATCAGCCCCTCTGTTCCCAATAAAACCACAATAATGGCACAAATTGATGCAAATGAAGCAGCATTCTCCAAAGAGAAGCTTCTATTATAGAAATCTGTAGTGAGTAAGCCTGGCTGCTTAGTTGAGTGGTTGGTGCCCTCTGTAATGCAGTCTTCCAACGATTCTCAGGGTTTTATATTTAATTGCAGCTCTCCCACAAAATGCTGCTCCCCACCCCCAGCTCAGCTCCCTGGGGAGAAAGGGGAGCACAAGCAGAGGACAAATGAGAGGCAGGGATGAGTCACGTCCCCCTCAGAAGTGCTGAGCCTTTGGTGATGTGCTTGTGTGGCTCCTTACACAATCCACAGAAGTCCTGCTCTCCCAAACACGTTAGTCATTTTTACCTAGAAGCTCGTGATAATCAGGTTCAGTTTTGAAGTGACGCATGGTGCTGGCAGGGTAGCCCTGGGTTTTCATTGAAAAGTGCGTGCCAAGGACAAAAAGACATCCTTAATGAGTGAGGGAGAGGAGAAACAGTCGGTGCTGAGCCACAATCCATTGCCATGGCTAAAAATAAATTCTACATGGCTTTTGTGAATGTGAAATAAATTTCAGAAGACATCAATGGGTCACAGCAGTTGTTGGAGATGACCTATTTGTGCAGACAAACAGATCTCAAGGGTAATGCTAAGTGTTTAATACAATCTGTGTGGGAATGGGAGACCTGTCTGAGCTGTGGCTTCAGAGGAACGTTCCACAGAACAACTCAGCTTGGGAGGGAGATGATACAACCCAGCCCCCTACTTTGAACATGAAGTTTCTTGCCAACCCTTTTGATGGGTTGGATACTTTCACTTTCTTTTTTTTGACTGTTGGAGTTAAGCACAGAAAGAGGTTATGTGATATGCAGGTTAAAAATTCCTGGGACTTTGTCATCCTGTAAACCTGTGCTTGCACATTTGTCACTGCATCTGGAAAACAGATTCAATAGTGTGTCTGGCACCCAGGGCTGTGATACCACTGGTGGTGCTGTGTCATGTGCAAGATTGAGATGTTGGTCATTCCTAGAAAAGTCATTTCACAGCCTGTCATGTCCCAGACATGGAGTATCACAAAGGCTACTGAGAATAGATTTACCTGATTGCTTTAATCCACCTGAAACTGCTCTTTATCTAGGAAATATAATGGCATTTTCTGCCAATTCCCTGCAATCCCATGTCAGCCAGCACCCCTCAACCAAGGGACAAAGTTAGGGCTTTGTGGCTCAGGAGATCCCATCCTGGTCTCAAATTCTACAGTCATTACCTGGGAGGAAGTTAGAGCAGTCTGACAGAGTCATTGGGTTTTTCCTAAATAAAGTACCTGGATTAATACCACACCTTGGTGCATTATGAACTGTTCCATCTTCCAGGTGCTATGGAAATAAGCACTTCCAGTCCTGCCAAGTTAACTACAGAAAGCTGGACTCTTGTTGCAAGCCATGTCTCATAATAACAGGAATAGAATAAAGCCTTTGTAAAATACTAATTTCCAGATGTCTCCAAAGCTCACAAAAAGTTGATTTTTTTTCTTATAGATATTGTGGATGCTTTATCAGATCCAAAGAAATTTTTGTCTATCACAGAAAAAAGAGCAGACCAAATGAGAGCTATGGGTATTGAAACTGTAAGTAGAATCAATGACAAACACAACCCACTTATTTCCATGCTGTGTTCTTTATTTAAAGTAAACTGGCCCTTCTCCAATCAATGCACTTTATCATTTCTCATTTTCAAATATAAGCTTCTTTGTCTGGTTTATGTCATTTACTGAAATACTCACTGGCTTTTCGTGGATCACATTAATACATCCTTTAGGAGGACAGATTTTAATAAATGGGGATGGAGTTGTATTTTACTAAGTAGCTATTTGAAATAGGTTATAAATGCTTTACTATAGTGTTGTTTGAAAACATGTTGCAATTTTATTATGTTTAAAGTAAGCCAGTTCAGCAATTTTCCCAACTTTTTACACTACAGGTAAAACAATCAATTTATTATGATGTTTCTTTCAGAGTGATATAGCTGATGTACCAAATGACACCTCAAAGAATGACAGAAAAGGAAAAGCCAATAATCCCAAAGCCAATGTGACACCTCAGAGCAGCTCTGAGCTTCGACCAAGCACCACCGCAGGCTTTGGCTCTGGCACCGACGCTAAGAAAGGTACACAAAAGTCACTCCCTCTGTTCTGAAGTGATTCAGAAAGCTGCAGAGAGACACTCATTAGTCAAGTTTAATTTTGGAGTTATATTCATTCTTATCATTTTGCCTTTTGGGAGCTGTCTTTGTCTAACTGCAAATGAATTTTGTGTGTTACTAAAATGACTGTATAAAGGTAATGCAGCTTTGTTTCCCAGAGTGACCTCTTTGTGTAGTTGTATACCTGTAGTATACAGCTGTATTTTTTTTAATATATGTGTGTATATTATACCCATAACCTGCATGGCTCTGGGAATAGTTTACTAGTAAAGATTCCTGGAGGAGTGCCAATAGGAGTGACTGTTATCTGGCATAGTCCACAGAAAATCTTCTGCTTTTTTTCTCCCCTCACAAATCCCTTGGCAAGGTTGCAGATTTAAGTAACTAAAGGTATTTAGAATTCACTGGATTCTGTAGAGATTTCCCAACAATTAGAAATGTTTTCACAGTGTGGTTTTTACTCTGAATAGTGATTATGGAAATGGCATGTTTATTGTAAAAAAAATAATTTAAATGTGCTAATTTATAAGTGAATAAGTATTTTTCCCTAACTCTTCACCGTTCACTCTACAAAGTCATTTTATACAGTCAAATGGGATTATTTGTTTCTCCCGTATCATCAAAGGTAATGAAGATTAAGTGAGAAAACAAATTTGTACAGCTGAATGAAAGACAATAGATATTTCTGTTAATGGGCCCCAAGAATTAGAAGGGGATTCACTCAGTCATCCACCTTGGCCCAAAGGTATTGATTGAAGGGAAAAGGAGCACAGAGGGCTCTTGTTCTCAAATTTGACCCGTGGCCGAGTACACACTTGTGAAGGGATCTCCTGAGAACCCAAATGCCATTTCTCTGGAGTCGCTTTTGGCAGTGAATCAAAGCTTCAGGTTGTCTCTGGCACCTGAAATCTTTTAAAAGTTCTTCCCTGGTGTAAACCCCAGGTCACTTTTTTTTTTATGCAGTGAGGCGTTTTCATGTTTTATTTATCATGACCAAGATGCACAAGTGTTAGTTTTATTGTGATTAATGAAGCATGAAATTTGCTGGGGTTGACAACTAATTCCTGCTGGCCATGGAGTCAGACCTGGACAACTAAGGAAATGTTCTGTGTAGTGGCTCTATGTAGTAAATGTTTTAAAATAAAATCCTGAGCAAGTCTGTTTAGAAACCCAGCAGCCTGATGCAGGCTTGCTTTTAAACTGAGGTTTCAGTACTGAACACTTTCCTGACTGCAATTTTTATCTGTATTCTTGCATGTGAAGAAAATAGGGCTGCTCATTTTTATAACCCATGTAATGATCCTTATTTTGTGTTTCTTATATCTATCATTTACTAAGATCTGAATAATTCTACCACTGTTAAAGTATACAACTCATCTTGCTATTAGGAATTACTTGTGCAGCAAAATGGGGAAGGCTTTCAAATGCACAAGAATGTGGGGGTTGTTTTGGTCTCAGATTTTCAGTAAGAGTTAAATCACTTGTGTTTTCAAAAACTTCAGCCTCTAGCTGTGCCTACATCTGCTCATGTCTCATTTACTAGACTAATGTTGATACCATATACTTGAGCAGAGTCTTATGCTTCTAAGAAAAGAAAAATTCATATTCCCTGAGGAGATTGCCTACCTCTCCTCCTCCCCTCTTTTTTTTTCTTTTACAGTGTCTGAGCATTTTCCAGTTAAATTCACCTTAAAAGGCAGAAAGTCCTTTTAAAGCCAAAAGAAATCTTATAGTCGATAGACATTATTAAGAGCACGTAACTAAATATATTTGCAGTGTATTTATACACAGGCAAACATTTCTGTGTGAAACTTCAGAAAAACCTAAAAATTACAACTCTCATGGCATTGTATTGACATTTTTATTAACACTTACATATAGGGTATGCTTAGCAGTTTTTAAAAATCCCTTATTATGTCACAAAGCATTTATTAAAGCATAAATATTAAATGAGATCAGTTTTGTTTGCATTGCAGTTAAAGTGATCAAAACATTGTCATTCATCTACATAGTACTGTTAGTCTTGTGTGATGGAAATTTCATTAGAATTTTCACTTCTTTGGGTTTTCTGTTTCTCCTTCATTTTTAAACTCTTCTTTAATCTTGGAGCACACTTCTGCTCCTTTTCCCATAGCCTGGTGTTAAGCAAAATGCAAATTTTATTTTTGTTACCACGCAGGCTGCAAGTTAATTTTCCCTCTTGTGTTTTAACCTGAGGAGAAGCACACCTAGCCTCAGTTTTGTAGCCACGTAGAATCCTACCCAAGAAACCTCCCCACTGGAAGAAGTGGGACCAGAGCAATCTCCAGCTAGAGACCAAAATCCTGAAGTTGTTTTAATGTTCATGAATGGTTTGCTGTGTTTGTGAAAAGGAGCTTTTTTCAATTCTTAGATTGCTGTGTTTTGACACTTCAGTCCAGAGCTGTAAGAGATTAAAATACACTCATTGATTAATTTCTTTTTCCACAAGGCAATTGATTGAAGAGTGCATGGGAAAAGGAAATTACTGGATCTTAGCTATATCTTGATGAATAATTTTCTCATTAACCTGTGATAATTTTTTATGTGGTGAAAAACGTTAATTAATTAATTGTTATATTAAATGTAGATTGTTGTGGCAAAACTCAAATTTTAAATATGAGGTATACTAGTATGTATGAAGTTTTAGATAAACTGTATCAATACCTTCCCAGGTATAGACCTTATTCCTCAAGTGAAGATAGAAGATTTAAAGCAAATGAAGGTAAGTATTGACACAAACTTTTCAGGATGTGTTCCTAATTTTTTGTTTTAAGTAGCCAGGATTTTACCTGGTTAAAGTCAAGATGGCCACAGAAAAATTGATCCACCTTCTCTTTTTTCAGGCTTATATAAAGCATTTAAAGAAACAGCAGAAAGAGCTAAATGCCTTAAAGAAGAAACATGCCAAGGTATGATCATTAAGAGTTCTCTGAGCCTAATTGAAAATAGTTGCTCACTAGCACAGGCAGTTCTTAATTAAATTAGAGGGGAAGACTAAGGAATGGTTGTTGGACTCCCAGGAAAGACATATGTGTTTTAAATGTCCTGAAATATGCTGCAGTGAGCACATTTTTCCTTTGGCAACCCTTTGTGTGTCTGCCTGAGACTGAGTGCACATTTGTTTGACCCATATAAACATCCAAGGCTCACCTTTTTCAGGTAATGATTTTGTCTTGCTCCCTCTTGCACGACTTCTTGACAGGTAGCATGGAAAAACAAGGCAGCAATGATGGGAGGGGGTGCTGCACTGAAGGCAGGCACTGGAGAAACTGCAAAATCACCAGAGAGAACTGGGATGTGTAGCTGAGAAATGAGAAGCCCTGGTCCTCCTCATTTATATCTGTGTTAACCACTTTATAGACAGCTTTTTCTTGGCAGTAATACCACAGTTATGTATATCATTACCACAAATATGCTTCTGGTAGAAAATCACAGCCAATTTTGCCCTTCCCTCTTTCATTAGAAAGCCATTTCTCTTGTTACAGAAAGAGTGATAATAAGGGAAGAAAATATCTCAAGTTCTGAATTTTGGCAAACATGCAAATCCATTCTGGGCTTTTGGGGCAGTAGCTCCCTTGCTCTCTTTGCTTACCAATTCCACTGCAGATCTGATGTTGCCTGGGCATTTTTAATATCAGTCTTTGTGTTTATTTTCATGACTGTTGTTTGGACATGGGGACTCTCTGTACAATGAAGTATGGAGAAATTACTTTCAGTAATTGGCACTTTTTTGGGTTCTTAGTATTGAAAGGCATATAAGAAAATGAAATAATTACATTTCAGCCTCCTTACTCACTGTGCAGGGCAGAAATGAGTTATTTATGCATTTTTATGTTGTATGCAAAACCTATGCTCAAAGAAAACTGTCTGTCACCCACACTTTTTTTGGTATCAACAGTTTCTAGACCTTAGTAGGGCTGATCTTTTTGGGGGCTTCTAATTTTTAAACAGTATTTTATCATTTCATTGGCCAGCAGCCAGCAATTTGCTATAGAAATGGTCCTATGGCTACATAGAAAACAGACATACTGAGGGGTGTCTCTCCCTCAAACACGTGACCCACAGGATCTCTCTGAGCCAAGACTGTGCTTGCTAATATTAAAAAAATTGATCCATCTGTTCAGGCTTGCACTTGCTTCCTCTAATCTGAGGGAAAAAATTGCCAGCCATAATCTAAAAACTCAGCCCTGCACTCAGAAGGGCTTTCAGCATCAGCTCAAGCACAGCTATTTCATGTCTGAGCCAGCCTGTGTCCTGCTGCACCTAAGTACAGAGTGTGAGTTTGTCCTAACAAGAGCCAGGGCATGCCTGGCTAAAGGCTCCAGCAAGGGCAGCTCCTGCAATTCAGAGATTCTGAGCAGGAAAGTGCAGCCACGTTAGCTCAGAGGTGATCTCAGTGCAGTGCTCAGTGTGCTCATCACTGTTCTCAGTGCATTTTGTCAGCTGGGATGGAGCAGGAGAGCTCTGCAGCTGGTTGGCCATGATCAGCCTCAGGAAGCCTGTGTTTGAAGCAGACTGAACCTAAAAGCACCAGAAATAGGCTGGCTCTCATTTAACCATAGACACTCCAGAGATCTGGAGAAGCAAGTGAGCAGAAGGGAATTGTTCATGCTGCTTAAGGAAAGAAAAGTCCATTTTGCTTTTCCATCTAAAATTGGCTTTGGAAAATGCATTATGGCAAACAAAGATTAAGTGGTGCCAGGCTTCCCAGCCCACAACACTCTGTTGGTGTTGTTCTTTGATGTTATCTTCCATTTACTTACTTCTGTTCAGCATTTCAGCCACTTTGGCTCCAGCAGCTCTGAAAACATTCTCCAAAAATCCCTCTTTTGGGATTACTGAAGAGCAGATGATTGCTCTTGGGAGCAAAGAACCTGATCCAAACCTCAGTCCAGTAGGAATCTATCAGCCACTGGGGCTGTAATATTCCTTGTGTTTGACTTTTAAAAAACAGTGGCAAATTCATGTAATTGTCACCATTTAAAAAAAAAAATCTCTTTGTTAGGAATAACTTCTCTTGAATCTTAGCTCTGGTAACCTGTGCTTTTGGTAATTTTAAAAGAATGTGCCCAGTCACTTCTGCATGCACATTCTGTGCAGAGATGCTTTTCTTTAAACAATGCATCCATAGAAACCCCTGCATTTGGCTGCTTTTGAGGTGGAGTATTTCCTGCCTACATTCCCCGAAGTAACTTTAATCTCCCAGTATGAATTAATATTCATATCTTATATTCAACCACAGAACAGCTGATGTGTCTGAATGGTGACCTTTAGTTTATATCTCTTCTTTATCAAGTTTTATAGTGAGTGCTGTTTAGGGGAATGACCTGGGGTGGCATCACAGGTGGGAGGAGAAAAGGACATATCTCAGTCAACCAACTTCACTTTTTAGCAGCCTGCTTTTATGGGTCCTCGCTTCATTTTAATATTTTTCAGAGCTGTCAGGTAGTTTCTGTCCTTTTTGGGCTAGACAGGAGAGGAAGGATAGTGAGGGATTACTTTGATATATTCTCTACCAGCCCAGCAGCTCAAGAGAGGATTGTGGTGTACAGTTCCAGCAGTTTCAGACACAACAGGGATGGTCACAAGTGCCCCTTGAATTTAATATGGCTCTAGACAGTAACCAGAATTGCATAATTAATCTAAATTCCCAAATTCATCTCCTGCACATTCATATTGACATTGAAAATATGTACTGTTTGAATTAAAGCCTAGTAAAAAAGAACATTAAAAAATCTCCATTTCACAATGCAAAAGCAGGAGTACAAAAGATGGTGGAACTGTAGGCAAATAAAGTTCTGCAAAATGGATTTTTGAACTGGAAATGTTAGTTCCTTCTTTTTATTTCCTCTGTAATGAGAATCCTCCAGACTTCAGCTTTCAGTTGTGCTCAGTATTTATGTTACTTTAGAGAGATACTGGACAGTAAAAACAGTTTGTATAATGGGGATTTATTTCTTTATTTCTTCCCTTTAATAGACTGAACTGTGGTTTCTGCACAAACACACTCACTGTTCCCAAAGGAACAGTATATGACTCTTTATTCTTTTCCCATGGATACTCTCGCTGTGATTTCAGTCCTTTTATTAGGTGGCCTTTCAGAACACTGGCAGAACTGTGGCTTCAATTTGTAATGACATGTAATTTGTGAAAATGTTATTATGAATTACGAATATATTCATGTGAAAGGTGTGAAAATTCAGTGGACTTGAGGAAATCCTGAGAACTTACCTAAGGAGACTTTTACCTGCAAACTTATTCTGAATCAACTTAGAACATGTTAGCAACTGAAACTTTGCATTTGAAAACAAAAGACACTACAAAAAGCCACACGTTTCTTAGAATTTTGACAGAAGTTTGGGCAGAAGTCTCATGCTTTGCAGAGTTTTCTCTTAGTCTTTTGTGGCAAGAATTGGACATTATTGGGTATTGAAATTGCTCATTCAGAGGGGACTGGGTAGTATGAGAGGTGCTCTCAGTCACTTCACCTGTGGCTGGCTGATGTAGTCAAGCACAAGTCACTCTTTTCACTGTCCCTATTTTTCCCTGCCTGGTTAGTCAGTGTAAACACCCCCTGGTGAGGCTGACATGTTTTAATATTGACAGAGTCTATTTGTTTCCCTTCAAATCCTCTGTGGAACAGCAAATTCAGTTCCCCACTCTGACTACAACACTTGGAAGCTGTGTGTGTTCCCTGGGGAAGTGCTTGGCAGATGTTGGAGTGCTGGGGTACAGCCCAGTAACTGGATTTTTGAAAGCATCGCAGCATTTGTATGAATGTTTTGGTAAAAGTGAGTGTAAAAGTATTTAATTAGCATTTTTAGAGGAAGAAACAGTGATAAGCCAAAGGTGTATAGAAAATAATAATAAAGAGCTGTAGAATAGCAAGTGTGGAATAGATGCAAAAAGAGCTATAAAAAATAGAGATAAAGTCCTGGATGAAGCCATTTTGATTAATGAGGTTCCTTTTGCCATGATTAGATAAAATGCAGGGCAATTGGGTATTAATAAAATAACATAAATGAAAGAACCATTTTTCCTATTGTAGTGTAAATTCAATATTTGCTGCTCTCTGTGCTGGTCAAATATTTGCATCATTATGAGCTGCTGTTCTGATAAAGGAAAATATAAAGTTAAGTTGTATTGCACAGCTTGCTGTCACTTGCTAAAGGAGATGTCTGCCACAAGGTGGGATTTCTAAATGGTGAGCGTGCTGCTGTCACTGGGGATCATGGGCCAGATCTTCAGAATTGTACTTAAATGGACATTTACTCCAACACAGGACTTTTTTTCCCCATCATTGCTTTGTTTTAAAATGTACCACATTTATAAGGTTCACTGCAGGTTTTAATTTTTCAAACAAAGAAGAAATGTTTTAGTGCTTAGTATTAAACTGGAATGTTTAATACCACATGGTTAGACTAGATTAAATTCCGTTGTCAAAATTGTTTGTTTGTACACTGATTTTTTTAATGCTGTAAGAAAATTGAACATCAAAAATCCATCAACCTAATGGTAAGGTCCTGCTGTTTTCCAGGAGCACAGCGCCATGCAGAAGTTGCACTGCACACAAATTGACAAAATAGTGGCTCAATATGATAAAGAAAAGGTATCATATGAGAAAATGTTAGAGAAAGCAATCAAGAAGAAGGGGTAAGATATTGTTTTAAGTTATTTTTCTTCAGACTTAAAATAAATTTGATATCTTCTGCTTTTGTGGTCTGGAATAAAGCATTCCTAAAAAGGGCATTGCAGCTTGAGCCTGCCTCATACATCAGCCTGAGAATGAGCTCTAGCAATGGGCCATAAATGTTGGACTCTCTCTGCCTTTCTCTAGTCTTCTGCTCTCAGAATTTTAAAAGTAAAAACAAAGGATTTGCCTCAAATTTTTATTTGTGTGGTCTGGTCTGGTCTCACTGCACTCCTCAGGGAATGTCACTGTTGTGTTCAGTGAGAGCAGACTAAAGTCCTCAACAGCTCTAGTGACCAGAAAGTAACAATGTTTGGATTTTAGGGCAAATGCTGGCTTTTGAATCCTGAATGTTTGAAAATAATAGACTTTTGCTGTGCTGTTGAGTTGAAGTTTCTTTTTGACAAAAAACTTACAAATCCTCAGCTGGGATGAGTCTTAGTCCTTTGACTGGAATGGAGTTGTTTTGATTTGCACAAGCTGATGGCCTGGGATATTATCTGTGTGAATCTCCTCTTTGTCCCAGAAAGGTTCCTGGAAGGTGCTGATGACTTTAATAGAATGTCTAATTCTAATTTGGAATTAAGTAGCAGGACCTGCTGTTGCCTTGCTGTTCATCTGGCAGCAGTTTCTCTTTCCCACCTTTCACCGTGACACTGGAATTTCACTGAGACAGCAGGAATTGCTTCAGTTCCATATCCAGCTATGCTAATAGTTGCTCTTAATTTCATATTGTTGTCATCTGGCAACAACAGCTGGCAGCAACTGACTCATTGGATACTGAACATGGATGCCTGTTTGGCACTGGATTCTTCCAGGAATACTTTTTCTATAAACTATTTGGAATGGTGTGGGGTTTTGAGTGCACATGTTGTAAACTGGCAAAGGAACAGAAACAGAACTGTCAGAAGTAAACAAGGTAAGGAGAATTCTCCTCACTGAATTATTGAAAGCTCACAGTTCATGCTGTACTTTTTTTTTGTTCAAGACAGAAGAACTGTAAGCACACAAATACCTATAATCTAAGGAGTTTCTTCCAGAAAATTACTACCTCTCCAAGCAGAAAGGGGACAACTGCAGGACTAATTAATTAATGTGGCTTTGATTCTATTTCATTGAATATATCACAGCAGAAGATTACTGGTACAGCTGGATTTTTAATTACAGTCAGGTTATTTACTGCAGTGGCAGAGAAGTGAACTCTGGGCATTGCCCCATAATTACGTGCATGTGGGGGCAGAAAGGTTTCCCTGTGCTCTGGTGTTTAAGAATCTCAGTGTTCCTGTTGGCCTGAAAAGGAGCCAGTGCCTCTGGCTGTCCAGACAAACAGCCAAGGAAGGTGTGTCAGGAAGTTAAAGCTGGAAATGGCTGTCTCTGTGCAATAAATATGGGGAAGTTCTGGATAACCATTCTGTCCAGATCACCCCAAAATGGGAAAAGTATCAAAGCAGTCCAGAATTTGATTCCCAGTTTGAGGTCACTTATTGGCTACTTGCAGCATTTTTTCTTAATTTTATAACTCTCCTTGCATGGACCCCCAATCCTTTATGATAGTTTCATATAATGAGTTAAAATAAAATTGGAAATGACTGCTCCAGAAGCAGCTTCAATAGCCAAATACTGTTCCTTTACCACAATTCCATACTTTCCATGGACTCCAGAGCTCTGTCACCTAATGACCCTTTCAGTTTTACAAGACTGTGCACGTCTAATTAACAGCCAAATCCAAATCAATATCTGACAGACTTTCTGTGAAAATACTTTTTAGTGCCATAGCAAAATATTTTAAGGGCTTCCTTCAGGGTGAGCCCTGAAAGCCCATTCTGCAGGTACTTATGCCCACCCCAGCTGTGCAGGGTATTAAAGGACACGCGTAAAAATGAATACATTGGTTGGCACTTACAAATTTTATTGAACTTAAATGATCTGATTAATCCAGAATCCTAGGTTCAATGAGCACAAGACATGCTCCATTTCCTTAGCTATCATTATGCAGCATTTGCAAGGAATAAAAGTTGTAAGAGAACTTGTAATACATGTTTTCAAGGCATTCATATTGAAATTGTCAAGTTATTTCCTGATAAAACGGCATTTGTTAGGTGTAAAGACAACTTTCTCTTCTGATCTTGTTGTGCACCTTTTCTTGTGGTCCATTTCCACCACATGGTGTGACAAATGCCAACTGCATTTTGTTCAGCAAAGTAGGATTTTCTAATCACATGCTAATTCACTGACAGATGGACAGGATTTTGTTCCCCGTGCTATTTCTGTCATACACTTGAAATGCTTAAAAATCTCAGAGAGGCATATGGGGATAGGTATGGTTGTGTTCCCACTCTGAACTGGAGTGAGGGCATGCAAAGATCCTTCTGATTTATTGGGACTGTCCAGAAATCCAAGTGTATCTGTGTGGGTGACCCTGGATTGGACTGTCCCTGGGTGTTTGCCTCTGCCACTACAGCTGGGGGCAATTCCCATTGTGCCCAGTGTCCAAACTGGCTGGAAGTTGCCTTGGCATATGATGAAAGCTGTGTCTCCAGAGAAGGGATCAGCTGGTGGTTTGGATGTCTGGGATTCTGAAGAATCCAATAATTGAACTAACTAAGCTGTTGGGGGATAAAGTCTCTCTGATTCACACCTAAAAATCAATATCTCCTGTACTGAACAACAAATTAAGTATTCCATTAGAGCCACACACTGATCAGTGTAATCAAAACCATTCCCTTTCAGCTGTTGGATTTTTTCAGGGAGAGGTAACAGTGGTCAGAACCTCTCTCTATGACTTTAGATTGCTTCCAAAGTGTCAAATCAGTGTCAGAAATACCTAAAAAATTTCCCTTGCTCTGGGTAGAAAATAAATGACTGGTCACCCTTGGAAAACAAGACACACTATTTTCAGTAAGGGCTTTCCTGGTGCTGCTTGATGGTAAAATTTTCTGCTAATTTCCATACGTTTAGCAGTACTTTGATATGAAAATAGGATTTAAACTTGTTAAGAGTTTCATAAATTTCCTTTTCTGGAGCAAACATGGATTAATGTTACTGCAGTCAAGCAATGACCATCCTTATTAGGGCCAGCTGCAACTGATAAATGAATGTATCCCTGTCCAGACACGGAGCTGCATCACTTTACATCAGTGGATAATCCAACACAGAACTATTACAGTGGTGTCCAGACAGACTTCTCTCAAGATCCTGTTTTATTCCAGGCCCCTCCTTTGCAGCCCATTCACTTATTCTCACAGAGGGACACCTACACTTTCTATAGGTGTTCAAATTTAGTACACCCAAATCATCCTGGGAGGAAATTATTCAAATTACATAATTTTCTCTGTCTCAAACGAAATATAAGTAGCCAAATTACTTTTAAAACAGAGTCTAAAATCATGGCAAGGATAGGCCTGTAAGTTTTCAGGCACAAACTGGTTTCTCTTGGCAAGGTATTTTAAGCCTGGAAAAGGAACCAAGTATCATAAATGGAGATGCCTGACACATCCTCGGCAACAGAATAATTGCTGGGCCACTCTAGAATTAATCATGTGGTGTTTGAATTGACTGATCATTAATCCAACAACATTTTGTAAGTTGTGAATGGATTGCCAGAAGAAATAATTTCATTCCAATACGGTGCAGCACTTCAACTTTGATTAACATTTTAATTAGTAAGCGCTGACAGAATGGGGAGATGTTTAACTTGTGGCACACATTTGCAATTTTTCTTTTTTTTTTAGAGGAAGTAATTGTGTTGAATTGAAGAAAGAAACGGAAATTAAAATTCAGACACTAACATCAGATCACAAATCTAAGGTAAGCAAACAGCCAATTTTAACACATGCAACTTCTGAAAGATTGATTTTGAGACCCAAGTGGTAGTTAATTTTCTTGGAAGCATATGAATAATTTTCAGTAATAATAACATGTTGAAAAGAATGGGAGTAATTGAGTGTCTAAAAATGTTTCTTAAAAAAATTTTTAAAGCAACATCAATTTCCTGCTGTTTTGAAATTTTTGAGGAAAGCACCATATTCATGCCTTGTGAAGTGAAACTGGTCATTTGTGTCAGCTCCAGTTAAACAAAGAGAATATGTGATATATGAAATTTGGATGCTAAATACATTCCCAAAATATATACATAAAGAAGTTTCTATTTCATTTGCAATCATTGTTGCTGTGGCCTTGGTAATCTGTTTCTTAGGGAATGAGGAGCCCAAGTTGCTCTTGAACCAAATGCCTTCTTATTTCTAGTGGGCTTTTTTTCCCCCCGTTGCTTCATTGATTTATTTTCTCCAAGGTCCTGGGGAATAAAAGTGCCCTGGGACTCAACCTCAGCTAATTTGGGAAAGCTATTCTCACACTGATGGCTCACATGGAGTTTCTCAGAGCTGTTTCCTCTGTACTGCTGTCCCACTGCTGTGTTCACTGACTTCCTATTTCCTTTGGAAGTCTTATCCAGGACTTGTTGACATGTTTTTGAATGCTATCCAGCCTAGAGGGTGGCAGAGACACCAGACAGCTCATCCATGTACAAAATCATCTGGAGGGAAGACACTGCTGGAGACTGACCCCAGCAAAAGCTGAAACCTGTGAAAAGAATCAGACAAGAACTGAAAATACACACAAACACAGTGACATCCTTGAGGCTAGAATAAGTTAATTTTTATCTTGCCTTCTTTGAACGTTATTCTCTGGTTTTATTATTCCATGGAGAGAAGATCCTAATTTTCTAAACAAGGTTTGCTTTCTTGTTGCTGCCCACTCAGTTGTAGATGTAGCAAACCCCTCCAGGAATAAAACTTAAAATACTCTCTTATCTCCTGATCTTCTTCCCCTATGAAAAGTCTAGAACCCTTTCCTTAAATAAAAGCAAATATGTTAAGTTAAAAAATAGAAAAATTCATTCCTCTCTTAGTGAAACAAACTCTCTGAGGAGCACTAGCTCCCAATCATCCAGACATAAGCTCCAAAACTCATTTGGAATTACATTACACAAAAAATTTATTTGCTCTGATCTCTCTCTCACCTGTGTCACTCATAGTCTGGAGTTATGTGTCATTTGTACACAAGGAACATCCAAATGCTCATTAATCTTCCAAATCCAATAAATGTGACTCATGTTCTCCCTTTTCACAAATACATTCTGTTTCTGAGTCCTGTTCCTTCCAAAATCCTGCCTTCAAACTGATTGTCTTTAATTTAATCCATACCTGGAAAAAAAGATTGATTTTTTTTGTCCACTCCCATGTCAGGTTTTAGGATGACATTTTGAAAGGAGACTTAAATGTAAGATTTGAAATATAAAACTTCAGTATAAGACTTGAAATTCCAGACTTCTGATTATTGGATAATTCCCAAAGAACTCTGCAAGCCATCCCCCTCTGAGGATTCCTCTAATGGTTTTCAATGTCTTGCTCACTGTGGTTACATCAAAATTGTCCAGATTATTTACCAACCTCTTTTGTTTCAACTGCTGTGTGTGGGCCCTGGAATTATTCCTGGAGATCGTTCAAAGGTTTGCAAGCAACGGGTCGGAAAACAGTGCTCAAGACCATAGGGAAATTAACTCTTATCTTAGATGAAGGTAGGTGCAATTAAATTAGATTAAATTCTGAGATGCTGAATGCATTACACTGATATAGTGGGAGTTTGATTAATTAACAGTTGTTCAGCATTTCTCAGCATTTGGCCCACTAATTTTGATATCAGATTGGAAGGTAATTCATCTTTAATTACAGCTCATGTCCTCCAGTACAGCTCTGTGCCACAACGTGCCTGTACACACCTTTAGCACCAAAGAGACCTTTTCATCTACAAAACTCCTCCTGTTCTTGAGGAAACATCCAGCCCAAGTTTGACATAAAATATTGAAATTAAATCTGAATGTCCCAGTGTGTACTTCACACACAATTAACCTAGCAAATGCAAATTACTCTCCTGCATTAGCAAAGTAGGTCCCCATATCAAGCGGGCAGAGGATGAAAAGACAGAAAAGGAAAGATTACTTCAAAGATCATTCCTGCTTGAACTTAGTGACTAAACAAACTTCTTACATATATGCTGTGCAAAAGAAGGTTCCTTATCAGGATTTTAATTAGTCTCTTAGGCCCAGTGTAGGAACAGATGAAAGGACAGGCTTGCAAACACAGTCTGCAGAACAGGAAAGAGAGAAGTTAGCTAATGGTTATTTTCCTATCCTTTAGGACAAGCAACACTGCCTTAATAGCAGAAACTAGGACAAGAGCACAGCCCAGTGAAAATTAAATAGTCATTTCAACTATGCTGCTAATAAATTGGAGAAAAGCAGGGATGTTCTCTGAATTTACTACAGCTGGACTTTGAAGTGTATCACAGATCTGCAGCAAAATTGGATTTCAGATGATTTAATGGCCATGAGTTCTACGTTTCTCAGAATCCAAGTCAAATTGGGTATTTAAAGTCTTGTAACTGGTGTTTGGCACATCCCTTACATCCTTCCCGTCAGGTTATATCTTGCTGTACCTGAAATGAGACTTCTGCCTTGGTGGAGATGTAATAAAAGGAAGTTTCTCTTTCACATCCCTAGAGAAAAGCTTGTTTTACAAGGAGATGTGTCTGCTTCTTAGACTGCCTGCTGCTTCTGGAATTAGCAGCACATCATAGCACATCTGTCCACAAACACAGGCAGGGTGGTTTTCTGATTATTTCTTCCTTCTTAGATTAAATACTTTATCTAAGTATTACCACACTGTCACTTTGCAGGGTTTTTCTTTGGGAGTTGGACTCAGTAATTCTATGAGATACTATATGATCCTGTGGTATCAGTGTACCTGAGGTTCAGAATTCCTGCCTTCAGGTTTATAACATTCACCATTTAAAAATAATCATCACATTATTCATTTGCAATGAGCCCTTGAATCTTTGTTCCTCTGTCTTTGTTTGGGCTTTGTAAACTCCTTGCAACTAAGTCACAAAATACTTGTTTTCACCATGACTTCCACTATTTATTTCACTATTTTATTGTCATGATTCTTTTTCACACAAAGTTCATTTTGCATTTTCTCTACGGTGTAAGGAGGCCTTAAATAAAAGCAAACTCCTCTTTGTTTAATGGAATGCCTGTGGTGATGGTGAAGACTTGACCTCCTGCTCCCTGGGCCACATAACAGCATTTGTCTTTTTGAAATGTTAATAATTTCTAACAGTGTGACTGTGGGAGTTTTCTGAGGGCACAGTCCCTTTGCTGCTGTGCTCCAAATTACACCCAGGATTTTGAACTGATCTACCTGGACTATTTTTAATTCAAGTCATGGATGGAGCTGACTCTATCTGGAAACTGTGCATTGAAAATAAATAAGGAACGTGTTTTCCTAAAACCTTCAGCCATGACTTTCACCTCTCCAAAGTCCATCCTAGGTCTCCCTGGGGGTTGATAAGCCAAATGAGGTCACTGCTGAGAGGAGATTCTTACAACCTAACTCAAGTGTCTTGGTGCTTGCAGTCCTGGAGATGTAAGGGGGCATTTCCAGAGAGTGTCTGAGAGATAAATCTTGCTTTGGAACTGCCCACGTTTTCACATCAGCAGTACAAGGGGCTTGGGCTAAACTTGACCCAAACTGAAGTGCCTTAGGCAGTGCCAGAGGTGAGCTGGAGTGTCTGCTCCTCAGCCTCTCAAAAACTCCATCTGAAAAGTTAATTTTTCTTCCTTCACAACAGCCAAGCATTTATTTGTACTCATTTTAAAACTGAATCCTCATGTTTTCCAGTCTCTGAAGGCAGTACTTATGAACACCTTATTAAAAATACTACTCCCACAAACTGCACCACATCCTTCATATCATTTCATGGTTGACAGGTTCTGGGCTTAGTAGTACACTTCCCCTCATACACAAAAAGAAGCATGGCTCATTTTGCTGGAGGCACACTGACTCTTAAGCACCCTGGTGAATTGGGCCTGTGTTAGTCATACCAACTTCTGCCTCAAAAGGCTTTTGTTGTTTTCTGTAGAAAACTCCAGGTTGCTCTCTATCAGCTGCTTGTACCTTTTTTGATATGAGACCACTATTTAGCTATAGTTAAGTGCAGATCTGGCTTTAAGGTAGTAGTAGTCATCCTGATCTGTTCCAGAATTATTCACTTCTTGATTTCATTGGATTCCCTCTTTATTGGGCAGCATGAGCTTTAGGTAAGAAGCTCTTCAGAGGAGCTCCAGGGCAGAACGGAGGCTGGGACTGATAAAATCTCCACTTTCTTCACCTTCACCACTGTGTGCAAGACAATCTGTTCTTCATTATGCAAACCCCAGCTAAAATATTTAGCTGGCGTTTGCATAATTTTCTCACTTTCATTCTCTTACCACTCTCTCACTTTCTAAGCAAAATGGTGGTAATTTTTGTTAAAAAGGATCAAGTTTGCTTTCATAGAAGATGACCCAGATGCTATTGGTTGTAGTTGAAATGATTACCTGAAGATGGATTTCTTTAGAGGCACATTTTGTATATCATTTATGGAAAAGTAGGATAGCATGTCAAAATACCCAAAGATAATCATTAAAGGTTAATAAAACATATCTTTCTATTAGCTTCTTTTCAAAATCAATGAGCGCAATATATTATAATAACAACTGTGGTGATTTAGGCTTCTTAATGCTGTCTCTTGGGAACATTCCAAAACTTTAATCTCATTATTCTTGTGAGGCTTGGGAGATAAGCAAGAGAAGAATACTTGTCAGATTCCCTGCTGACTTAATGAATATAAAACAAAGATACGTGGCCCATCTTCAGATTCAGGTTGTACTAAATACAGGATTTCTCTGTAAACGCTCTGTGTTTTTGAAACTGTCTTCACGAAATCAAAGGCTATTTTTAAGCCCTCAGAGAAACTCTGCTCACCAGGTTTTTCCATTGTTAAGTTCAGTACTTTTAATACATATATTTTTCTTGGCAACAAAAGTGTGAAACAGTTTTTTTATTAACTCAATGTTAGAGAAGGTTTTAAAACAATGGTAGTACAGTGAAGAGCCTATTTATTCAGCCAGTCTATTCATGACATTTTAGATAATAGTGGCCTAATAGTAGGGGTTGGTTTACATCTGTTTTTGTACCACCCAGCAGTGTCTTCAGTGGCTTTGCTATCTGTGAAACAACTTCATTTTTGCAACTCCATTTTTCACAATTTAGCTGCGTTTTTAGAACCTGTTTTATGATTGTCTTTACATCACCTTCAGCAGCAGGAGGAGTTGCTCTATCTGGGAGCCTCTAACAAAGCTGGTGTTACTTCCTCACAGGTCAAAGAGATCGTGGCGCAGCACACCAAGGAGTGGTCCGAGATGATCAACACGCACAGCGCCGAGGAGCAAGAAATCCGTGACTTGCACTTAAACCAACAGTGTGAACTACTGAAGAAACTGCTCATTAATGCTCACGAACAACAAACCCAGCAGCTGAAATTTTCCCATGACAGGTGAGCAGGGCAGTGCTGCCTGATAATGAGGGCTTGGTTTAAGTCTGCTCTGTATAATGCTTTAGGTTTTTTATATTGACAGCTTCTGTAGTACTGCCAAAGGAACTGGGCTGAATGCATGGTAGAAGTAAAAGATGCAACCATACAAGGTTTAGGTAGTGTCCTGGTTTGAAAGACAGGTGTCTGCCAGGGAAGGCGGGAATCTCTTTTGTAATGGAAAATGTGACACTCTTCCCTCAGAGCTATGATAATTCCAAAATTACGAGGCTGTCAGGCAAAGATATGTGAAAAGGAATAACAGTTGTTTACTGGTGTGTATGTGTGTGTATAACAAGGCAAACAGACCAACCACCCCCCGGCACAGCAGCACCGGGCAGGGCCCAGCCCAGTCCCGGCCTCTCCCGGCCCAGTCCCGGCCTCTCCCGGCCTGGGCTCTTTCCCCTGCGGTGCAGTTCCGCTCACAGCCGCCGGGGGGCGCTGCTGGCTCCCGGCCGGGCAGGGCGGGT
>JBBMKD010000145.1:822474-839013 GCA_037834095.1 Argya squamiceps | reverse complement strand
GCGGCGATGGCGGGCGGGCCGGGCAGGGAGGGGAGCTGCTGGAATGGCCGGGCCGGCAGACCCCAGAGTGGTGAAGGAAATGTAGCAGAAAACTCCTCAGCCTTAGCAGGAGCCATGGTGTATCCGGGCAGGCAGGGGGTGTGGGGCGACAGTGTAGCAAAAAACCTAGAGAGGTGGTGGAGAAAGGGTGGGGCTGGGCAGCAGCAGCCCGGCTCCCAAACATGGCTGGGAGAGGCTCCCTCAGAGACGCAAGGGATTCGGGGTCCTGGGTTTCCCCTGAGGCACCCCAGCAGATGGTGAGGGTCCTTTGCAGTGAGGTCGGGTGTTAAAAAGGTCCCAGTGCAACAGCTGCTCGCTTTTGGTAGGAGAATATGGTGGGAGACATATTGCCCAGTGGTGGCAAGTTCTTCCCACAGCAGCCGCAGCCTGTCTCCCTTCGATCCCTCTGGCAAAAAGAGCTGAGCCCACCTTCGATCCCTCTGGCAAAAAGAGCCCAGCCCAGCCCCTCACCCCCCAGCCAAAATCTCCTGCTATCTCTGCTCCTCCAAAAGAAAGCCCCTCAGCTGGGAAAGTCCACCTCCACCCTTCCCACACCTTGGCCATTTCTTTTGTTTCTCTTAAGTATCTGGTCCTGATCGTCTCTTAGCAACAAAAAGGACAAAATTCCCTGAGAGAAAGAAAAAAAGATGGAAAAATAATCTCCAACAGGTAGATCTAGGAATGGGCTTCTTAGCTGATTTAGATCACCTGAACCTCCTTAAAGGCAGCAGGGGTGATGAAGCATTGGTACTTTGCATTGACTTTACCCAGAAATTTCAATCCAGAGGCTAGAAACTCAGAAGTATCAAATATGGAAATATCCTTTGGAGTCAGCTGTGGATTCGTGTTTACAGCACTGGTGGCTGTAAGAAAGATCCATGAGAAGTGAGGTGAAAAAGGGTTACAGGATAAGCTACATTAGACTGATGTGTTATCTTCATACAATATCCTGCTATAATCACACAGAAGATGATGCATGACACTAATGCTTTTGTAATTAACCATCCTGCCTATTTGAAATCAAATAAAATTAAATGCACATTATAGTCACAGGGCTAAAAATGGTGGTAAGTAGAGGAATCATTTTTTTATCCTATGTTCTATTATCTGAGGCAGCCTAAAGCATATGGACATCAAATATGTGTGTACACATAATATATATATTCATATGTAGATTGTAATTGTCTTCAGCACCTTTCACATAAAAAGTGTGGGGGAAAAGAAAGAAATAAATCACATTTGAAGAAGGAATTGAAATGATTTTTTAAAATTCCTGAGTGAAAAAACAGCTTATCTTTGCATCAGAGAGAACACATGCTGGGAGCTGCAAGCTTTCCATCCAACAGAGAATTGTCCCAGCAAAGGGCTTGTAGTGAGCTCATCTTTATGTTAATCTCTGTGTTAACCCATCTATTCAAGCTGTCCTGCAAAACATACCCAGTCAAATATGAAGTCCAGAAATTGTTAAAATTATTATAAAAATTCATCATTCAAAAATGATTAGCCAGAGAAAGGTGCAGCCCTTGGTTCTGTACCTCTAAATCATACTTGGCTACATCAGCCCAGGAAATCACATCCCTTTCTCTTTATTTGAGTATTTTTTTCCATCCTACTGGAAATTCATCAGAATGCTTGGAAGATAATTTACTAATATATGGCCTGTAAAAGTAATTTTTTGAAAAAAAATTCATCCTGATAAATACCAAGTACTCTCTTTGCTCAGCTTTCCCAGGAGTAACAACCTTCAATATTCTTTCTGCTTTATTCATTGCAATTTAGTATGTTTCTGCTTATTAGGGAATTATGTGCAGGCAGGGGACTTTCCTGTTTAAAACAAATTTAAGACTGTGTCTGAATCTATGAATATTTCAGAAGAATTTGGACTGTGAAATATTGAAATGTGAATAATAATGCCCCAAAGAGACACACTTCGTCATTTGTAAACTTTTTAATGTAATATATTGTATGTAGGAAGACATGTATTTATCTCTAGAGGCCAGGAGACAATTCAGGTACATCCATAGGAAAAAGGGGATCTGTGTGAGGGCAGCGTGGGAGTGGAGCAGCTCTCAGCAGGCTGTGCTCACCACTTCCCTCTCTCTGAGCTGGGTAATGAGCTGGATATCACAACAGAGGGCCCAGAGCAGGGAGCAGAGATCAATAATCTAAAATGATGCAGTTGCCTGCTGTAGGAAAGGTGCTTTCCCTCCATGTGCAGCACAAAAAGCAATTTCTGTCTGTGCTTTGGGCTCATTTAAAAACAAAGCAGAAGGCAGCAGATACTACTAAAAACCTGAAGCTTATTGAGCTCCAGGGGTGCCGAGCCCCCTGCCTGCCCAGACTGAGTTACCTTGGCTGATCTGGGTATGGTGATCCTGCAGCAGTTCAGAAATTGGGGACTTGAGGCTGTTATTCACCAGCATTATGTACTCCAGATAAAATAACCTGAGAGAGAGAGAGAAAAAAAATTGTATGGTGTGTTTTTTTAATAGAAGAAGAGATTTCTATTTATTCAAACAATGCTGGTGTCAGAAAATGACATGTTAATGCACTTTGATGTCATCTAAATATATATATAAATTCCAAGGGTAAATTTACATGCTTAAAGTTAAGTATCCCTTCAAAAGACATGTTTGTATAAATTTCAGAGGTGCAGTCACTATGACTCAGTAGGGAATCAGCAGCTAAATCTTGTAGTGCCACAATTTTCAGAATCCCTTTTTTTTTTTTTTTTTTTTTTTTAACTTTACCATCCGGGCTTATCCACTTCTTCCAGTCCCATCAATCACCACTGCTTGTGGGAGGGAGAGTGTTTTGCTGGAGACAACGTGATGTGTTGGCCCTTCCAGCCACCTCCATGGCCAGTGCCTCATTTCTAAATCATCAGTGATGCACAGTTATCCTCTAATCCTCTTAACTTCTTCCACTCTAAAGTTGTATCTGATGCAAACAGGCTAAGTCAGTGTGAACACCTACACTAACTTTTTTCATATCCTTTGGCACAGTAATCAAAATAAATTATTTCAGCACTCCTCGTAAGACAGTGTGCTTGAAAATCATTTCAATTTCAGTATAGAAAATAAAAGCTTTCATTTGGAGAAAGGATTGTTGGAGTGAAATGTGTTCTCAGCACATCATTTTTTTAGAACCCAGACTAATTTTTGCTGTGATACCACTGCTTTTAAATCTGCATCCAGGAAATGTTTAACCTTATGAACTCTTGGAGAGGAAAAGCAAAAAGGCACCACAGTTTTTTAATAAAAAATTTCCAAAAGCTCTCTTGTTTCACAGGAAAGGCTAAAAGGTTCCCTGAGCCAGAAGGAGAAACCAAACATAAGCCTGACCATGGCCTGAACCACTCTTTTCAGGCCCACAGGCCCAAAGTAGAAGTTTTAAAAGGAAGTCTGTCAGCTCATACTACAACTAGCAAATATTATTACTGTTAGTATTGCTGTTACCTTCTGAGTGCAGGATTTGTAAATTTTTTTGGCAGTTTTAAAAGTCAAATTGCATTTTCTAAATGGCTGATAGTAGCTCATACTAGGACAACTCGTATAATAGGGAGGAAAGGGAGTATTTCACACCCTTTTACAATATTCAAAGTGTAAAAATGCTTTAAACTGGTCTTTCAGATTATATTCTCTGGAATAAATGGAGATTTCTGGATGCCTGCTCAAACTGTGTAAATTCTACCCAAAGGAAGCGAATTTTTATGTTGTTTGTTCTTTCCTCTTCCTTAATACTTCAAGGAAAAGGTAACCACAGTGTAGAGGAACCCAGTGTCCACATCAGCTGCAACTTGGTATTAATGACTGTGTTTGGTTTTGCCCAGGGAAAGCAAGGAGATGCGTGCCAACCAGGCTAAAATATCCATGGAGAACAGCAAAGCCATCAGCCAAGACAAATCTATCAAAAACAAAGCTGAAAGAGAGAGGTGAGTAGCCCTTCCTGACAAGGGAAGAATGGTGTCAAAGGCTGATAGGGGAAGTCATGGATTAATTCCATTAAACCCATGCTTTTATGGTGGAAACAAGGTCTAAATTGTGCTGGATATATTTTTAGATGACCATTTTGGAAAAAAACTGTGACCTTCTCATATTTTTCCTTTTAATAACTCTGATGCCCTGATCATCTTTGACTGACTGGAGTAGATCCAATCACACTTTTAAATTTTAATCATTGTACTTCAAGAGCATTATATTTTTTCGCCTTTTCAGTGAAATGAGGGCCTGACTGAGAAGGGAGTAAAAGCAGAATCTACACGATGAAGTCTTACAAGCCTTCGGGGTTTCCCCTTCACTTTGGCCTTGCCATCTGGCTCGTTCTTTCCTTTTTTATATCCCCTCCTTGGCACTGGGTTATTTTGGTCCCAAAGCCTGAACCTGTTCCTGCTGAACCAAGTCCCCTGAGTGCTGCACACTCCCAGCTCATCAGCAGGATGAGTTGTCAGAGCCCTTAGTAACCATTTGCTTTGTTGTGTCAGACCTCACTGATGACTCCAAGATAAACCTGTTCCCAGATCTGAAAGCAGGTCTGGTTTGAGGGCTGATTCAACTGCTGGAACTATTTTTGTTCTCTGTCATGGCAGAAATCTTAGGAAGAGACACTTAAGTTATGTAGCTATTAATTGTATATTTATATTTTTGCATAAATAACAGCTTTATTGAGAAGCTTGCAGTATTGATAAGTGTAACTTTGCTTATGATCATCAGATGATTTTTTTCTATTATCACTCTTGACACACAGAGCACTTTTTATATACCAAAACTGACAGCAGAGTGCAGCAAGGGATGCACTAATTATTTAAACAATTTTTTTGAAGTTTTGACCACCACTCTTGAGTAAGGAAAAAGCAAACTTCATTTGCAACATTCAAGTCTTCAATCATACTGCCAATATACTTGGAAATCTCTAAGGGTAAAGTTCTGTAACCAGAGGAGTGTACAATTTGCCATTAGTCCCACCTGGTACAGATAATCAGAAAACAAAATACACCTTAAGAGTTTGTGGTTCTCTCTATTGTAGCTTTTGGGTTTCTTTTTTTCCAATGAGTCTTTATGGAGAACATTTGCATTTTTTTCAGGCGAGTCAGAGAACTGAACAGCAGCAACACGAAAAAGTTCCTGGAAGAGAGGAAAAGGGTAACTATAACCTTGACAAGTCACTGGACATTGTTTCTGGATGTTCTTTTTCACTCCTCTGTGTTGAGAATATAGCTCTAGTAGAGTTTTGTCTTTGCTTTGTTGCACATACTTGTGGAATAAAAAATCTGACATCCATACAAGATGAAGCTGTTTAGAGTTAACAGAATTACTGTTCATTCCTGTGTGTTTGCCAAGTCTGTGTATTATGTGCAATATGTATAATAGGTCTATTAATTATATAAATTAATAATATAATAATATTAAGATTGGGTGATGTACTAGCCTCCTGTGATGTTTTATGCCACCTAAATGGGGCAAGATAACATATATGTGTGTATTTTTCAAGCAGGTTTTTATTTTATTTGTTAATAATGTGTTATATTTCCCTTCCCCCCCCATTATTTTCTCTCAATCACAGCTGGCAATGAAGCAGTCAAAGGAAATGGATCAGCTGAAAAAAGTTCAACTTGAGCACTTAGAAGTCCTGGAGAAGCAGAATGAGCAGGTATCTTGTTTTAAAGGCTTAGGAGAAAAAGCAAGCTAGAGAAAACAGTAAGCAGAGTCAGGCTGAGTAGAATCCTTCTGAATGTAAGTCCTTACCAAAATGGGGACTTTTTTGTGGTCACCTACTTTGGGAGTCAGAATGCAGAGGTGAGGTGACTTAAATGATGATACAGCACCAGATTTGTTTCTGCTGAGCCTGTGGGAGCTGAACTGCTCAGCCAGAGTGCCCTTTCAGCCATTCAGCCACACTGATACTCGTTAGCCAGATATGACAGTCATTAAGGACCCAGCAGATCCATTTTAATTACTCCCCAAAAGCAACTCAAGCAAATCGGTTTCCTTCATTTTGGAGCTTACATTTCTAGTACTGATTGAAAAATTAGAGGTGAAACGTGCCCAGAGCATCTCTGAACTCCGAGAGACAGTGAGTTTGGACTGAATTCTAGAGATGTACAGTAGCATGGGGAGTTTTATCTGTACTAGTACACCCTTTCCTAATTAAAATACCTTATTATTTTCTGCTAGTTTATAAGCCCTTTTTTTTTTTTTAATTGAAAAGCTACTTGGCAAGGAAAAGAAAATTCTAATCTTATTTCTGGTGGAAGCAACACTGTGTTCTGAGCAGCTCCCTTGCTGAAAGGTTGAGCCAGAAGAGCTGGAATAATTGCATGGACTTGCAGTACTGCACTTAAAAATGTAAACTGCAAGGGGAATATACCCAGCAGTTCAGTGAGGTGAGAGAGAAGGGAAGCATTTAGTACCCACTACTTTCTATTTAATACCCATTACTCTCAAGGGTTATGTACTCACTTCTTTGTTTGATAAATGTTCAGAACTTGAATTCTCTGGAAGACACCATAATACAAATTAAAGACAACAAGAGAGATAGGGAAGGGAATAGTACAGGCAAATCAAGTATTTCCACTGTTAGGGGAGAGTCCTACAGCCCCAAAGCTATAGCCTGGGTAACTTCCAGGGGGTGACAGCACTCTAAGATCTCAGTGGCTGCTACCACTGAGCCCCAGCCACCACAGCTCTGCTGATCGCTCCACCTCCTCCTGGATAACAACCACGAGTCCCACTCTGAGCCCTCACAGGGTTGTTGTGGGTGCCATCTTTAACATCCAGCATGAATGGATCTGTCAGTCAGTCTGCTCCTGAGCAGTATTTAAAGGCAGGGAGGCAGGATCTGGGGGAGGCAGAACCTGGAGGAGGAAACTGGGCCATGGCAGATCTGTAGCGTCACTGTGAGAGCTGACAAAAAAATGATGGTCTTGATCCAGAGCTGTGGTGTTATCAGTTCTTTCTTTCCATTGGCTTCAGAGAGTTTTGGATCTGTTTTGTAAAACGAATAAGGAGAGGAGAGAATGATTCTGATTGTGCTTTTGACCATAATGTGATAACCATGTTCTGTATAAGGGAGCTGGGATAATTGTGTGTCACTGAAGGGTCACCTCTTTGAGCAATTAGATACATCCTCACCTGGGCTTACAGCTCTGCAGCTGAGGGATGGCAACAGCCTACCTGAGCTTGCTCATTTGCCATTTAAGTCAGATAATTCATCAGTTATTAAATGGAATAAGCTCCTCTGTGTGCTGGTTATCACTTCTGTGTGGGCATGTGGTGGCCTCTGCCACAGGGGTGGTCCTTAACAGCTTTTTAACTCACTCTAATTTGATCCATCCAAGCAGATATTTCCATATGTGCTGTTTGGACCATTTCCTTGTAGCCCCAAAAGTGCACCAGTGCAACCCCCAGCTGGCTCTGGTATCACTGTTATATACACTGATGTATGAAAGTTAATGGGGTCCAGGTGGTATTTGTTTAATGAGGATTTTGAAATGCTTTTTTTTCCTGATCAAACAAGGGAAGAAAATTTTCATGCAAATATACAGTGGAGAAAAGTAGAATTATGGGTGGAAACAGCCTTTAGTACAAACTGTTATAAATTTAAATTTGTTTTGGTTTATGTATGTTTTTCTTGCATTGATTTTTCAATCTCACTTCAGTTTTCATTCATTTAATTTGCTTCTTGTTGTATTACTCGATTTTGACATTTTTATTTTTGTACAAACAGCTTTTGAAATCCTGTCATGCAGTGTCTCAAACACAAGGTAGGATGGACGTATAATAAGCAAACTATTATTTCAGTGTGCTTTCCCTCTAAATTAAATCATTATCATTGGAGCCCTCCTTGTAAATGCAACCATTGGGAAGTGCCATTGACATAGTGAGCACAGTGCTAATCCTGTTTGCACACAGATATTTGAGCCTGACACAATATTAACAGCATTTTGTGCTTTAGCATCTGAAATTCAGATGAATATGAATGGTAATGCACAGAAGAAATATTTAGAGATTAACCTGTACATTAGCTGCTGTTATTGGAAGATCTGCTTAGAGTTCTAAATTGTGTCTGCAAGAGTGTCTGTTGATCTAAGAAAAGTATTTTAGTGTTAACACACATATGATTAAGTGCTAATGCTGGTAGTCAGACAAAGGGTATCCACATATATTGGTATGGTAATAAAACAAGTAATTCCACGCTAAGAATAGTCAAATATAGAATAGATGGCTGGAAATAGCTTCCTAGTGTCTGTGGAAGAGCACTTTAAAATTCACTTCAAATTCCAACATGTTACAAGCTCTGGCAATTACACTTAATGATGTGGCTGTGCTGATGGGGCTTCCTAAATAATCATTACTCCAAGAAATCCCTATTAACCCCTGTCTTTCCAAGGGAAAGAGCTGCACTGGGCTGGAACATCCCCTTGTACAGCACTCCCTGATCTGAATTACTCCTTTGAACTGATAATATCTTGCACTGCTCTCTGCACCCACTGTAACATTTATTTATGGACACATAATAATGACAAAACCTCTCATTAGGCTAGGGGGAAAAAAAATCTTCTTTTACTGCATGTGTTTCCTAGCTTGTGTGAGATCTCAGTAGAGAGCACCCTGAAAGCAGAGTCCCTTGGCTGCCCCTGACTCCATGGATCCACTGTAGGTTCCAGAGGCTTGTCCTGTTGTGCTGGTGTGTTCACATCAGAACGCACTCTCTGACGCAGCCTCAGAACGGCAAAAACAAGATCCTGCTCCTCTGCTAGATGCTAATGTGGTCTTTGAAGCCAGGTTCTGTTAAAGAATTCCATACACAATACACTGGGACATGGAATATTTATAGGACACTGTGCCTGTAGTCAAGTCACAAGCCTGAAACGTGAAATGTGTGAGTCACTAAGAAAAAACCACAGGGTTTTGTTTTATTTGGATGTTTCATTTCACACACAGGCAAAATCAAGCCATTTCAGAAGAGGTTGTCCATATTGATTTATTTGTTATGTTTCCATATTTTCATGTTAAAATTCTTTCTTCATTACTTTCAAGCTTTTAAGTCATTTAAATGGAGAGTGTCAATTAATTTTTAATCATATTTATGATAGTTGCTTTGTTGTTATCATGATTACTTTTTTTTCCCAAGAAGATGATGAGGATGATTAAGCAAGTGCAGGGCTAGATTTTTCAAGAAGGCAGGTATGTCACATCTGCATAAATCCACGTTTACCTTGAAAGGGAATAGAGGTGCACCCTCATTACTTTAGACCTACATCTGCCCATTTTCACATATGCAAATTTGTGTTTGAACATCCAGAATAGGTGACTCCTTAAACAGCAGCTTGTATAGCAAAGTTCCCTGTCAAAGCAACTTCTGCAACTTCTAGGGGAGCATAGTTTATATAAATCAAGTCCCCTAACCATTATTCCCTGCATGAGGATATACTGCAATTACGCCAAAGAAAATAGCGGCTTGGATTGTCTCTTCCTAAAACTCATCCTAATGCTCCTGAGTTTGATTGTATAGATGGGTTAGATTACCCTCTGGGTCAGTTTATTCAGGGTCCTTGGGGTATGGATTTAAATAACTTCCCAGACTGAGAACCCCCAGGGAAAATGGAGATACTGACACTCAGTTCCTTTAAACTGCAGAGTTCTGAACCAAAACATGTTAACAGGAGGAGAGAATGTGGCTGTGTGTGCCTCTGAGAGAGAGAGAGGAAGGGAATTTAAAAAGTGCCCTCTGAGAGAGGATTCCCAGGCCAGGCACCATTTACACACAGAGCTTTAACTCTGCCTGCAGAGCCCGAGGCAGGCAGAGTTTATAGTGAGGTCTGGCATGTATTCATTGCTGAATTTTGCATAATGCATTTGAATACAGTTTCAGGTGGATTCAGGGTGTGTAAACCCATGGAGTACATAGCAGTATTCTAATCCTGAGGTAAAAAACACTCCCTCTGTAATCATAAGGATCTCCAGGTCAGACAAAAATTATTTTTTAAAAAGATACTATTAAAAAAAACCCAAACTACTACTTAAAAAATCTTGCTTACTGCAGGAGAGATGTTACACTGATGGATTTTTGTCATTCCTTGTCTTTATGAAAGAAACAAGTCCAGATCATAGATGAATTTCTGACATTAGTACATTGCAGTACTCTCACAACAGCAGTAAGAATACATTCCCAGACATTTCCTATCTGGAGAAACAGTAAATTGGCACCTGCCTAACTTCTTCCCCAAAACTGAGGCTTCTGCATTTTATCACACATTTCTTTAGAAAGTCAACCCAGAATAGAACAAAAAAATATTTCCTAAGAATTTGTAGATATAAGGATTACATCCAATTTTGTAAACTGAGTGACATGGGGTGGGGGGACGAGGGGTGTAAAAATAATGTTACCTATTGTTACCTATCTCTTCAGTGTGTTTTGACTGTGTTTCACTCAGAACTCGTGTGAGACGTGCTTCATTGGGAGCAAAAGGTCTAATGCAACGCTTCATGCGGTTATTTTGGATTGCAGGCAAAGGAGATGCAGCAGATGGTGAAGCTGGAAGCAGAGATGGATCGCAGGCCAGCAACAGTGGTTTAAAGCCTCAACAAGCAAATTGAAGTTGGAGAGCACAGCATCCTTAAAATGAGAGCAAAATTCAAAATAACATTGCTGAGGTTGAAGAGTGGGCTTTTGTTTTGGTTTGGTTTTGGCAGGGGTTTGTTTTGGGATTTTTGTTCTTAATATATCAAGTGTAGCTATGGACCACCAAGTCTTAAGGTTTGCATTGTTTCTTTTTTAACACTGGGCACTGAATTTCCTTTGTTGGATTTCCATAAGAATTTCCTTTGTTCAGAAAAACCCCGACCCGAAGATGAAGAGAGTTTTTTAAACCCTGTCCTGTTCTCCTTTCTGTATCCCACCAGGCACCTTGCCTGCATCAGAATCACACGGTCAGAGCCTCGAAACACAGGAGATACCTTTACCATCATCTCAGATGGCAACAAAGCTGTAGTTCGGGTCGTGTAATTTCCCATTTGTGTTCTCATGTGTGATGTGCTGTGCAGAAACCCCACGCTGCCAGACCCCGCCGTGCCACGCCTTGTCAGATGCTCGGCACCTGACGTCCCTGAGCCCACTGAACTGGACCTTATGCCAAGTAATAATTAGGATAGTAAGGAGTTGAGTTGGGGTGATTTTAAATTATATTTCAAGTGGGTTTTTTTCAGGTAGTTGAAAGGTAACTGCGTATATTCAAAAGTACAACGTGTACACATTCATTGGCCAAATTCATCGGCTGCAGCAGTAACTTGACAGGGTATTTCTGCAGCCTAATGATGTCATTCACAAGTGCCATATCAGCTCTATCATGTCTGAGAGGAGCCAATATCTATCCTGTAGAAGTTACTGCAGATAACCTGAGGGAAATACAGTGTATTTGTGCCAAAACTGATCAGTGCTCTAAGGAACTACGTATTAGGCACTTTAAGAAAAGTTTACATCCTACATTGCTTGTATAGAAATTGCATTTTGATCCTGTTGCTGCAGATCCCAGATTCTACAGTTCATTGTAACTTAAAAGATTGTTTAAATGGCTTTTGGCAAAAAGTTTGTAACTGTGAAAATGTAAAAAGTATTTATACACTTGGGAAACACAACATTGTAGAAAATCACATACATGTTGCTACGTGATAAAATTAGTAAACAGAAATGCTAAGAGTATGTTTGCATGTGATACAAATGCTACTAAGGCTGTAATGCCTACTATATGACCACAGTCATGCTACTAGCTGGTAAATACTGAGTAAATGTATGGCACAGAATATTGTTTGATTAATTACAAAGACTTTTAGCATTACAAGGTCTCTATATATATGTGTGTATATTAATTACGTGGGCATTCTTGATACTTGTAGTAAAAGAGAAGTACATAACTAATTTAATTTTACACAGAAGTATTTATGCAGATTTTCAGAATTTCATATCAGGAATAACCTTTTTATGTCCATTAGATATAAAAACAATTTGCTAATGTGTTAATTTGCATGTTTCCAGAGCTTGCTGTAGTTATATTGCAAAACAATGCATGTAAGCATTCGGCTTGGAATTTCTCCATGCTGCCAATTCAAAGATGACTGCATGGAAAACTGGTAGTTTAGAACAAATCAGATTTCTGATTTCAATGTACTAAGCACCAATTACTTTGTTGTATATGCTTGTACAAACAAATTCTACATATTCCTATAAACAAAATAAATGAAGAGAGATAATTATGTTATTGTCAGTCCTGAGATGAAACTTTCAACTTCTCTAATAAAAACCTTAAAAAATCAAATCCTTTAGTATTGACTGCAGTGAATTGCAGGGTGGTGGTGTTATAAATTGCAGATTTTTAGCAAGTTGTATTTCCTGTACAAATGTGCATAGTGTAAATATATTTCTATCACAGCTTATTTAGTCAAAGGAGTCTTTTTTGTTTTTTTTAATTTTATATAAGTGATAGAAGCATTGTGCAGCACTAGAGAACTGCCCCAGTGGAGTGTAGCAGCACAACCTGGAAAAGCAGCAACCTGAGTGCAGTGTAGCAGCAACTGAGACAAAGGTCAGTGAATCCTTAGGTGTTTAGAGCAGGGCTTAGGCAGACTTGTGATGCCTATTCAGAATTCCCATTCTGATGCCACAGCCTACAAAGGTAGCTCCTGGTCCTTTATGATCCATAATGTTTTAAAAGACAAGTTGTGTACTGAGAGCAGCTCTCTAAGCCTGGCTCAAGTGCTGGATGTAGCTGGGAGCAGAAGTGTTTTCAGAGCTGGACAGAATGGTTATTAAGATTTTTCTTTTAATTAAAAATGTCCTGTAAAACACAGCTGGTGGAGACAGTGCCATGAGCTGGAATTTTACACTGTTGCCTACTGCAGTAGTTTTTAGCCTGTAAGGAAAAGCAAATAACAGACCAGGTGTGGAGAGAACTGAATGGTGAAGCATCTTAGGCTCAGTTAGAGCCTGGCTGGAAAGCCCTGCCCTACCTGTTAAAGAAACCACTGGGAATGGAGGGCTTGGGTTCAGCCCACGGCCCTCCCTGAGGAAAATCAAACCCACCTCTTTAATTCCTTGGTGAGCATCCCATCCCTCAGGGGAAAACACAGGTTTTGGAAGGACAGAAAATACTGTCCAGAGCCTCTGTCTGAGTCTCTGCTCCCTGCTCAGCCAGGGGCGAGACATCCATCAATACAGACAGAAAAATGGGCTCCTGTGAAGCTGCCGAGTAGGGAACCTCAGCTGCCAGGCTCAGCTCCCCACACTGATATGTATTTCATCCACTGGCAATTTAGCATAAAATGCAGGCAGTAATTTGAAATTAAGTGATGAATTTTGTCGGCTAAGTGTTTAGAAATACTGTTTAAGCAGTATTTGATTCAAAAATTATTTGAAGTTTGGCCGCTAATGTAATGAGGTGAGAATTTCCATTGAGATGAAATAGGCTAATCAATTTGAACATTGATACTGAGTTAAAGCAGTTTAAAATGTCATTCCCTGCCGGGGTGATAGATTCCACTTCAGTGAAATTTCATCGAGGGAAGTGGCAGATTTTCCCCTCTCTGAATCGCTTCAGATAAATTCAGCTCAGCTGTGATGGGGAGGGTCATGACATCCTGCCCTCATAGGCAGCCTGCTATTCTTTCACTTCCAGTAGTTTGGAGGTTGGTCATTAACTTGGCTGTTTCCAGGTGGAGGCCTATTTAACCCCTGCACCACCTGAGTGCAGTTAAACTGCATCACCAGAGACCCAAAATACCCCTCAGGGGCTGATTTCCTTGCAGACTCCAGGTGCTGTAGCCCAGGGGCTGCCTGTGAAACCAGCTGTGAGTGGCAAACACAATTGGATGTAGATCCCTGTTCCTGCTGGATGTGTCAGTAGTTGTCCCAGTGCTGCAGCCCAGCTGTCACCGTGCTGTGCTCCCTTCAAGGAGGCTGGTAAGAGTTGTTATGTCTGGTAGTTGTGGGTAGCAAGGGGGATTCAGCCTACAGAGATATCCAGGCAGTCTCCAGAGCTGGGGGTAAGGGCAGGTGGCAGAGCTGGTTTCAGGTGACCTAGTCTGAGACCATAAACTGTCCCTGGTCACAGCATTTCAGGGTGGCTGATGCTGCATTGGCTTGCTCAGGTGAGACCTTTCTGCTCTGTGTTTTGGGGGTTGCTCCTTGCTAGGAAATCTTAGGCCTTTCCATTTTTTTTGCCACAGAGAGCAGGACAAACACAGCTCTGCAGGCTGGAAGTGGCAATGAGATGAAGGCTTTGTTGTTGTTCTGTGCAGCTGGGGGAGCACAGTTCTATGCCCCCATCTCCAGCACAGCTGCTCCCTGGACCCTCCTGCATGGGCTGGATGCAGGAGCAGCTGCTCAGGATCGTGTATTTCGGGGCTTAAAAGCTACCTCATAACCTCATAAAGGCTGGAAATTAAACAGTGGACGAGAGAAAGAAATAAAGGGTAGTTAAACACTGAGTTCATGAGTGTAGGACCTGAGGAAGCCAGGCACTAAAATCACCACAGAAATACAGCCTGTTACAGTCAAAGGTTATATATTGTAGAAGATTATACTTTTTTACTTTATATAGTCCCCTGAAATTATCCATAGGTTAATCCTGTATCAAAACCAACACAGGTCTGACTCTGTTTGGGGGGTTATGCAGGAATGACTTTTTATCATGAAACAAGAGAGAGAGAGGAAATGGTCAGAATATATTTAATATGTACAGAAAGCAGAAAAGGAATTGCAACATCATAGTTACAAAAATCAGTGTGTTCCTTCCGTATCAGTTTTTATTGCTTATAAAAGCCATTTCCCAGCAAGAAAGCCCCTCTCTGCACGTGTGCCCTGGCAGTTTCTCTGCAGCTGCCCACAATCAAAACTCACCTTGCAACACCGTGCTTTGCAAAACCTTGGAGCGTTTCCTCCAGATGCCTCTTCCTGAACTAGAAATGTGAACTGGTAGTGAATCCAGTAATGCCATCACTGCGGATCGCTGCTGTCCCTTTGGCTTTTTACCAAAAACCATCCTCAGTGTAGGGCTTCTCATCCCCGCTGCTCCTGGGACCGGTGTCGCTGTAAACCGTAAATATTTGGATGTACTCCTGGTCCTGGGGCGAGAGTGGCAGCGCGTTAAAGCTCCAAAAACTGTCCCGGTGAGAGGTGGGAAGTAATATTTCAATGTCGGATCACTCGGAGCAAAGGAACAACAGCACGGGACTCGGCCGCACTGGCACCTCACGGAGCGGCAGCGCAGAGCCGGGCTGGAATCGCCCGCTGCTCCCGCTGCCGACAGCCCGGGGGGCCAGCGCCGCCCCTGCCCCGGGCTGAGAGCGAGGGAGGGAAGGCGCTGCGTTGGCGGGGGGTTGAGGGGCCCCGGAGCGGGCAGGGCGGGAGGCGGGCAGCCCTCCGTGCTCTCATCCCGCCTCGCAGCCCCCTCTCCGCTCAGCGCCGGGCCTCGCCGTCTCGTACCTTTGACCCGGCCAGGGACAAAACCCGGAGTGCCCCGGCTCAGCTGGCACCTGTCCCACCTCCGAGGCGCACCCCAGCTGCGACCTCCTGCCTGTGCCCCCAAAAACGCCCGGCACGGGCGGTGTTGTTAATGTTTTAAAGCACCCGCTCGGGGCTGTTGGGTTTTATGTTACGGTGCGCGTTACGGTTTGTCACAGCGCTCAGGTGTGTCGACGGCCGCCCACAGAAGGATGCGGGTTCGCTTCTGACCTTGCCACACAAAAATAGCTGCACGTTTCTTCCTAAATTAACACGCGGAGCAGCTGCTCGCCTTCACCGAAATTAGTGACGCTCCGTGAGCAGCCGGCACTGGAAAGGTAATTCCCCTCCTCCATCCCGCCGGCCTCTCCGGCACGGACGGGCGGTGTAACCCTGGGGCGAGGGGATCCCGGCCCCGCTCCCAGCCCCGGCCCTGCCTGGGGAGCGCTCGGGGTGAGCCCGGCTCCGCTCCAGCCGCGCGTCGGGCGGCCCGAGGTCCCCGCGGGGATCCCCGGCAGCCCCTCTGCGGGTGCGGTGGGGCCCCGGCGCAGGAGGGGGGGAATCCCTTTTTCCCTCCTCCCCGCCCGGCTGCGCGTACGCCCCGTCCCTCGGCGTGGGCGCTCCATCAGCTCCACCGGTATCTCCCCTCCTCCTCCTCCTCCCCGCACACCCACACACTTTCCCCGTCCCTCCTCCCCGCCACTCCGCAGCAGAGTGCTTTTGCATCCTGTGCGGCTCCTGAGAAAGGAGGTGTGCGGCTTTTTTTCCCCTCCTTTTTATTTTTAATATTTTTTTCTTTTCTCTGGAGCGGACCTTTCGGAGGAGCAGCTGCATCAGCCACGCCGGGACCGAGCAGGAAGGATGGCCGGGGGGCGCCTCCCGGGGCTGCTTTTCATCTTGCGTGAGTACCTGGGTGGCGAGTCGCGACACGGAGCCCTTTCGCGACGAAGCAGCCCCTGTCGCTGACAGAGACTCGGCCCTGTCACGGCACCGGTCCCGCATCCC
>JBBMKD010000145.1:804554-822374 GCA_037834095.1 Argya squamiceps | reverse complement strand
TCGGCGCTGTCACGGCACCGTTCCCGCATCACTTCCACCGTCTGCCACATCTCCTCCAGCTGCTCTGTCGCTACAGGGACGCCCCTGCGAGACAGAGTAGCTTGCTCCGGCGGGCTCGGGGGTGGCGGGGGGTGTTGGGGTGAGCGGCAGAGGCTCGGGGCGCGGGGCCCGGGGCTGCCGGCGCTCAGCCCCGCTGTGCCCGCAGACGCCGCGGCTCGCCTGGCCGCCGAGCAAGAAGTTGAAAACCTCTCCGGGCTCTCCCCTAACCCCGAGAAGGACATCTTCGTGGTGCGGGAAAACCGGACGACTTGTCTCATGGCCGAATTCGCCGCCAAGTTCATCGTCCCCTACGACGTGTGGGCCAGCAATTATGTGGATGTGAGTGGGGGCCGGGGGCGGCCCGGGGGTCCGGGGCTCCAGCGGGACCGGGGATGGCAGGGGACACACACACGCACATATCTGCTGGTACTTTCGGAAAGTCCTTTATCCCCTCGCAAGGTTTTCAGCCGGAGCAGTGGGGGACCCGGGGGGACTCGGGGGTCGCCCCGCTGAGCCCCGCTCCCCTCTCGCAGCTGATCACGGAGCAGGCCGATATCCCGCTGCCGCGGGGCGCCGAGATGAAGGGCAAGTGCGGCACAAACGAGTCGGAGCTGGAGCTCTCCTGGCTGGACCAAGCGTACACCCTCAAACTCTCCTTCCTGAAGGTACGGGCTCCCCGCAGGCCGGGACCTGGGGCGGGGGCGAGGCGGCTCCGCGGGGTCCTGACCGGCCCTGTCTCGGCAGGAGGGGCACAACACGTCCCGGGGACCGGAGGCGTCCTGGAGGCTCAGCCGGATCCAGTTCACCTACGACACCACCGAGCGCACCTACTTCAAGGATGCCGTCAGCCGTAAGCGCCCGGGCTCGAGATTTGAGGCAGATCCCGGCGGGTGGGCGAGCGCTGGGCCGGGCTGGGAGGGGAATACCCCGCGGATTACTCGCTAAATGTAGCTCATGGCAAAAAGGAAACCCCAAACCCTGCCGAAAAAGCCGGGACCAGCTGCCGGGTTTAAACCGCACAGTATAATTTTTTTTTCTCCGCTGGTTTTTAGGTTTTTTTTCCTTTCTTTTTTCCCTTTTTTTTTTTTTTTTCCCTTGTTTTTAATCACCGCGGTTGCTGTGGGAGGGAGAGTCCAGCTCTGCCGGTTTTCCACGCTGCCAGGCTGTCGTGTGGGACCCAGGGCCCGAGGAGATGGGGCAGGGAGACACCTGGGCTGGAAAAGCTTGTCTCCTTTCCTGTGGGGATATTGTTTTTTGACGTTAATCCTGATGATGGTTGAATAGGTGGGAAAGCAGCAGTTTCCCAAGATAACTGAGATTGACATTAGTATCATACCCCTACACACCTCCGCACCCAGCAGCCTCCTCTTTTCTCACTGGGTTTCCATTCTTTTGGCTTTCATTTTGTTTTTATTTCATTTTGGCTCAGAAATATGTTGTCTTGAATTGAAAAACGAAATATTGTCATTTGCAAATCGTTCTCCCTCAGGATTTTCCAACTCCAGTGAATAGGGCGTTTAGAGTTGTTGCCATAAGCCATGCTGGTTTTGGGGCTGTCTTTCCCGCTGGTATTTCCACCGTTTTAGTGCCCAAAATAAGGAGCTGGCTGTGCCTCATCAGCCCCTGCCCAAGCAAAGCACTGATTGCCTTTTTGTGCTGCTGGAGGGGAACAAAGGGCTGCAGAAGAGCGGGTGGTGGAAGATATCCCTCACTCCACCCGGCTCAGCCGCATTGGGCCTTCGCTTGCAAAACCAGCTTGGTGTGATGGGAAAATATTTTCTCGTAATTTATACTTGGGTGAAACGGTCATGTATGTTCGGGAAAGGCTTTATGGCTTGTCTTGCTTTGTGGTGTGGCCCCCAATGGCACTACTCCTTCCCACCTGGATTCAGAACCCAAGTGCAGCCTCAGAAATGGTTGTTTCCCAAATGTAGGGAGTACAATCACAGTCCCGGGCTGAACCCTGAGTCTCTATGAACGGGAACCATTTCTCCGATGCTGTGGACTCCAGGCGCTGTGACAGGAGCGGAGCTGGCGGCAGCAGAGCCAGCTCTGCCCTTTGTGGTGCAGTTCCGTGTGCTGGAGCTCTGCATTCCCGCTTGCAGGAGGCGATCCCGGTGTGGGAGCTGCCCTGGCTGCGTGGGGTGGATGTCACACAAAAGCAGGGTCCCACCCGGGGAGGACACTCCAGGAGCAGCAGGGCCACTGCTGCCGCATTGCGCCCCGGCCGTGTCACCCGCGCGTTCGGTTCGTTGCTTCTGTTCGTGCGGGGTCCTGCGGCCGGGCCCTGACGTGTCTGTGTCCCCTGGGCAGCCGGGAAGCACACGGCCAGCTCCCACCGGCTCTCGGCCCTGGTGACCCCTGCCGGGCGCTCCTACGAGTGCCAGGCTCAGCAGACCATCTCCCTCGTCTCCAGCGACCACCAGAAGTCCGTGCAGCTCCTGCTGTCGGAGGTGCGGATCCAGCCCTTCGACATCCCCGCGGATTTTGTCTTCAGTGAAGGTAAGGAGCGGGCAGAGGCACATCCTGCATCCCTGAGGTGCTGGTGCTGCCGCGGCCTTTGGGGGTGTTGCAGTACTGAAGGAATTTGGGTCTCGCCTTTTCCAGAGCAACTTTCCCCTCACTGCGGCATGTTACCAGTGCTCCCTGCAGTCCCTCCAACCCATTCCTTGCCTCTGTGGTCCCCCAAAAGGCTTTACAAATTCGGCCCAGCTGCCAAAACACAGGCTATCACCGTATGTACATTGGCTTCTGTAAGGACTTGCAGAGTTAGATTGCCAGCAAGCCCCAATGCAGCATCCCTGGGGAGCCCTGCGAGGCTGAGGCATCTGCTCTGCAGCACAAAAATGCTTCAGCACAGCCCCAGGGGCTTCTTGGGGCTGCAGTGGCAGGAGGCACTGGGGGTGCACGTTCCTGGCTTCAGTTTGATTAATGTTCATTGTGAGGAGGGTGAAGGAAGCGTAACAGGGACTCCACCGAGGCTCCTCCAGTGCCAAACACACACAAGGGGATGCCATTCCCCTTCTGGGATTCTTCAACATCCATGGTGGATAAAAGAAAACCTGAGTTAAAGCGTGCTGTTTGTATCAAAGGGTTGCACTGGAGTCTGCAGCAATGCTGCCGTGGGATAGGAATCCTGCAGTTGTAGCTTCCTTTATCCCAAGGAACCCATGGTGCTCCTCCTCCCTGGCTTTCCCATCAGGTTGAACGGGGCAGTGTAATCATGCTCACCTGGATTAGGTAAAACCAGTCCCATTTCACAGTGCTGCCTTAGCACTAAAATTAGTTAAGCCCTTTATTGTAACCAGGTGCAAATAAAAGGTGTAATAGCCAACTCTTTTAATAACAAGTTAGAAAATGGTGGTATTGAAGCCTAGCATTAAAAACGTGGAGCTTTATTATTGTGTATGTGGGAAGTATTTTGGAGCACAATAAGAGCCCAGCACTGACTGCAGAGCTGAGTGGTTGCACTCACGATGCACATCCTCTCACCGATGTAGTAAATTCGTGCTGTTGCATGTGCTGGCTCTGGCAGAGCTCTGCCTGGCTGAATTACTCATGGCAAGGCCAGTGTAATACTGAGTAGGTTTCATCTGTGGGCAGGGTTTCTTTGTACCAAAGCAATACCACTTTTTTTTGTAGATTTACAGGGACAAAAAAGTAGAACTTAGCAGTTTGCTGTAATTTTTTTTGTTGGCTTGACCCTCTCTTTCCTCCTGTGGATCCAGGATTCCAGCACTCAAGGTTAGGCTGGGCAGACCTTGAGAACAGCATGTCTAAAATACACAAGTCTGTGTCTCTGCAATACCAAAATCGTGAAGTCCAAGAGCTCCCAGTTAAAACAACCAAACTCAGAGGTCATTGCCAAAGGAATCTACCTGCTGTGTTCATGATGTGCTTATTCCTGTCAGGCAGCAAATCTGTTTCTATTTTGTTTTCTCTTTTGTTGCTGTAGTTTGGTGGGTTTTTTCTCCAGTACACAAAGAGATGTTGTTGGTTTAGCAATCTTTAAACACACAGAGGGAATTCCTCCTCCGGAAGACAGAATGGCTTCTCTCTTTGTCAAGCTCAATGGGGTTTTCTGTTGTTGTTGCTCTCATTATTTAATTACACTCCTTTTTGTTGAATTCCACTGGAAGTTAATCAGCAGAGAGCACCTGGAGAGAGTGGTCAGAGATCCTGGGAAGTGATTTATCAATGGGGCTCCATCCAGGGCTCTGCTGCTCTCCCAGCAGCACATTCCCACAGCCGAGCTCATCCTCAGCACACACGTGGCAGAGCAGGATCCTTTGTGGGGCCTGAGAATCGCTGCCAATCTCAAGTTACAGTAATTAGCCTTCTCCTTTTTGGTTCATTAATTTCCCATTAGGTAAAATTCCTATTAATTATGAACAAGCTACAGAACATTTTAAAATATTTTAGGGTAGAGACAGAGACCTGCTAGAGCAGAAGAATCACCGAGATGCAGGAAGGTTGGGACCCTTTTTTCCACAAAGAACTGGGGGAAAGGTTTCATCATTAGTCCTGACACTGTCCTGGCAGGGATTGGTTAAAAAGCTTGTAGGGAATGATTGGCTAGTTTTTTTGGGGTTTTTTAATGCTTAAATTCATGTGCTAGAGTTTTGGGGTTTTTTTTTGAGATACTGCTTCCAAGCTTCACAAATCCACATTTATTTATTTATTTATTACATTTTAATTTTTCAATACAGAAGGGAGGATTTTTTTTTATTCAGAGTTTGTGAATTAATTTTTTTTAAATAGAGAAGATGTATACAGTTTTCAGCTAAGAAGATGAGTAAAATGAGTGCTGGATCAAGAGGGTGTGAGAAGATTTAAACTGATGAAAGAACCCCAGAGAAACTGTCAACTCTTTTGATTTCATATCTAATAATTTGAATATAAAGCAATATGGTGAAAAATACTAATACAAAGGGATACAATGGCTGAAAATCAGGGACTTGGGGTCCTGGGGTGGCTCAGAGGGAGCTGAGACCTCCCACTTGATGGCCACATTTTCTTAAGGGTCCTTTGAACCAAGGTATGCAGCCACTTTTTTAAAAGCACCTGGCCTTTAAAAAAAAAAAAATTTAAAGCTATTTATCAACACGCATCTCAAAATCCTAAAATTCTTGTCATGCTGGACAGAGCTGGGCTGTTTTTCCACCCCTTTGGACAATTCCTGTGCTGATGCTCAGGCCTGTGCTGGTGCCTGCAGCAGGGCACTGTGCCTTTTGCTGGTTTTTTTGCCGTGTTTGCTCTGCAGAAGGATTCTGCAAGAGGAAAATGGGCTCTTAGGTGGTTTCACAGCCTGGTACTGGAATTGGACGAGCACTCACCATAGAAACCGTGGCAGTACGTGAGGCTGGGAGGAGGCACAGCACAAAGGAACAGGGAGAAATGAACCTGAACACCTCCTTTGTGCCCCTCTGCAGTGGGTGTTCCACGGGGCAGGGACTGGGGTGACCCTGCCACGTTCAGGATGCAGTTAAACTCCCAGTATTGCCTGAACTTCCTCTTTTTTGTCAGGGACCTTTTTGCTTCCCTGGACTGAGGGTAAACCTCAGTAATCCGGGAAATTCTGAGATCCCTGTGACCCGGAGTGAAATACTGGGGAAAATTTGACAGAAGGGGTTGTTTTCCTGCAGGGTCATTAATTTTGAAATCGTAGTTGTTCCCAGTGCAGTGGTTTTTCATTTGTCAAGCATCAACCTACCCATGCTTGAGGGGGTTGAATGTCCAAATTTGTCTACCATGGACATTATGCAAACCCTTCTCCCCTCCTGTTCCTCATTTGCCTTTTCCTGTGCTGATGGAGCAGGAATGATACCTGCTGCCTGCCTGCCTCCCTGCTGTGTTGTGAACATCAGTGCCTCTGCTTTGAATTCTTGGGGTGAAAAACACTTCCTTTGAATTCTTGGGGTGAAAAATGCTGTGTAAGTGTTAAAGTACATTCTTATAATTGTGAAAATATATTTATTTGTTGTAAAATGATGTCGTTTAACATGATATTAATTCATCCTCCTAGCAGTCAGCACCAGAGAGCCTCACTGCTGCTGCAGATGTGTTTGTGCTTAGCACTTCCCAGTGCCTCCATGCTGGGTCCCCCCATTCCCCCTGTAGTCTCCAAAGAGCCCAGTTCTTTGGTGGTCTGCTCCAGAAGGAGAAAATGGATGTTTCTGGCAAGGAGAAGGTGTGGGTAGGACAGAGGCAGCTGCTCTGCCTGGGGATGTGCAGCGGGTCCAGCTGGGTTTGGGGATGTGCTGCTGGAGACTGACAGCTTTGCTTGGCTTTTTTTCCGCCTTCCTGTTTGCTTCATTAATTTTTCTATTTTATTTTAATCATCTTAAAAATAGTGTCAGGATAAAGAACTCTCTTCCTTGGCTGCTTGCAGGAGTTGACACCTTTTTGATCATGACAGAGACACTTAAACACAGCCGTGGTTTTCTATGGACCGCGGATCTCTGGCCACGTCCTCTGGCGTGTTTTGTGCCCTGCAGCCAGTTTGCTTTGGCAAAATTTGGTGGAATTCAAATGTTACAAGTGAGTGCTTTACAGCTGGGTCTGTTTTCTGCACTGGTGCTTTTAGCTTTGCCTTCTCCACTGGCTGCAGGCCCCCACATCCAGCCCATTTTCCTGCAAATGCTGGAGCATTCCTGCCTAGGGAAAGGTGCACAGAAAACCCGGTGTGTCTGAGCACAGGGGAATCCTCTCAGCTGAATTTCCAGCAGCTTTCCATAGGGTTTAAGCTAAGCCACTTGCAGAGCAAAAATCAGTGTCCAGCCACAGTGATCTCCTGCTCATTGGCACCTCAGCACACCCTGCAGGCATGTGGGGAGGGCACAGGAGCTCCTGGAGCTTGGATCTTTCCCATGGGAACTGCGGGGAGAGGGGTCAGAGCAGCCCTGGCCCAGCAGCACTGCCCCGTGCGTGGCTTTTCCTGCAGTCAGCTCAGCCTGGCTTTGTGTCCCTGTGAGCTGCTCAGGCCTTACCATCCTAAACTGGGAACAATTCCACAGAGCACTAGAAAGCCAATTTTGGGAGCTAAGTTATAATCAGGATCTTTTCCCCCATTCTCCTTACTACAAACAAACAAAACCCCTGCATTGCAGCAATAGCTGAATCGCCTGTGCCACAGTCCTGGTGATTAATCACTCCTCTGGTGAAACAGTGAGCAACTGGAACTGAAAAAGGACATTCTTTTGTGTTAGACCACATTTCACTTCTGGGTTGTTTTTTTTTTTGTTTTGTTTCACCTCATTTACAGTTTGAAATGTTTCCTGATGGCATTGCTGGGAGGAGGCTGCACTCCAGGACACGGTGAAGCTCCTGGTGGTGCCGGCACCACTGGAGATGGAGCTCTGCTGTCACCTCCTGCCTGGGCCTGGGGGTCTCTGGGTTTTTCCTGCTCTTTGCCACATGCTGCTAGATTTGTGGAGCATTTGCCCTTCGTGGTTATTGCAGATCTCTGGTATCAGCTGCCTGGGGAACCCATCTGGACAGTCTTTAGCAAGGGGAGGAGTTTGTGGTGCTCTTTTTATTCGCTCATCTAACACAGAGCCTTTCTATTTTCTCTTTTTTTTTCTTTTTTCTTAAAGTTGTCATTGTTTTCAGCACATTTCTAATAAAATGAGCCAGACAATTGTCCTTCCTGTATCACGTACCCTTTTTTCTCCCCACCAGAACTGGCATTTTTCTTTTTTTTAGCCTGTCAGTCCCATCTCAGCACCATGGGCTCTGCCTGTCCATCAGCACGGAGCTGCAACAATCCTGTGGGGAAAAAAGTGCATCATGATCCTGTCACTCAGGCCTGCAGCAGACTCTGGAAGTCTAAGGGAGCTGAGCCAGGATTACCAGTGTATCATGTTTCCTGACCTTAGTGGCCTTTCCAAGCTCAATAGAAAAGTATTTTCCCATTGTATCACTATTTTCTATTGGTTTATTAGGCTATATATAGACTCATCAGGCAGAGACAAAACCAGGGCAGGGCTGATGTTGCTCCTGCTCCTCCTTTGCCATATTTGATGGCCAGGGCAGGGTGGCCTTTGGCACAGGCACACGTGTGTGCTCTGCTGGGGCTGCGTCTGTGGGGAGCTCATGGAGAGGGGGCAGTGATGCTGCTGGATTTGCAGATAGAGGGGGAATCTCTGGATGAGTGCAGGGTTTAATGCTTTAATTCTGGTGCAGAATTAAAGACTTACTGTAGCTGAGGCCTCTCCAGACTCTCCAGCTGAACAAACAAAGCATCTCTTCAGTCACTCAGGGAACTCGGGCTTTGGCTGCCCCGTCCCCAGCGAGGCCATCGATGTGTGGCAGAGAGGGCTGAGTTTATGGGCATGAAAGTGTTTTTCCAGCGCGTGGGCTGGTTTGGTAGATGTATCCTCTTCCTGCATCCCTGCGTTTTGTCTGATTCCTCTTTGCTCCACAGCAATTGATTTTCTCCCCCGGGCTCTGCTGGCGGCTCCGTCCTGCGCGGAGCCGTGACCGGGAGCGGCCGCGGCAGCAGCTCGGTTCGGCAGCGTCCCAACCACATCCCTCCTTCCCCTCTTTCTTCCCCTGCAGAACACAAGTGCCCGGTGGACCAGAGGGAGCAGCTGGAGGAAACCCTGCCCCTGATCCTGGGGCTGATCCTGGGGCTGGTTATCGTGATCACCCTCGGCATTTACCACATCCACCACAAGCTGACAGCCAGCCAGGCGCAGATCCCTCGGGACAGATCTCAGTACAAACACATGGGATAGGCAGCAGGACCGAGCACCCCGAGCAGTTATCAGGTAGAAAAAGCAAAAGCACTTTTTTCTGTGGGCGAGGAAAGGTTCTGGGGGGGGCAAGGGATGGTATTCACAGCACCTAATCCTGAGCTTTTCATGGAGACACTCAGGCTAAGGCTTGGCTTTAACACAGACTCTGCAAGGAGACACTGAGGTGTCTGTAGGTGGTTTGAATACCTTCTTTAAGCAGCTGGGCTGATCATCTGGATACAGAAATGCTTCACATGTCAGAGTTTCACACTGGGAGCACAATTAACTTTCTTATTTTATTTATTTTTTCCCCTTTTCCCATCTCAAGAGATTCTTACCTCCCCCTGCATCACCTTTGGAGTATTCAGCCCTCCATGCTCCTGTCCATGCAGGATGCAGGGTTGGGAGAGAAAGCCATTGCACAGGGTTCATCCAGTCCCTCTAATGAAGGGACTCAAACCACATCCCTAAATTTGCACTCATGTTAAGAAAAGCATGGAGGCAAATGCAGGTGTGCTTTGAAAAAAAAAAAGAAAAAAAAAATCAAGGTCAGTAACTCCAGTGGAGCAGATCACAGCTGTGGAGCTGACCCCACACTTGAGACTGAGTGAAGAAAGTTTGTTTTTGCTTCTTGAGCCACATCTGAACTAAACTTAGAAAAAAAAAAGAAAAAAAAGTATTGATACACAAATTATAAAGTGCCATGCTACTGCAAGTCAACTGAGAAATGCTTCTGGCTGGGCATCCTGCACGTTTTGTGATTGTGGTTGAGATGTTACATTGCTACTTGCAACTGATAATTTTCACAACAAAACAAAAAAAAAAGAAAAAAGAGAAAAAGAAACCAGTAATGTTAAAGTTACTATGCAGATTATTCAGGTATAATCTAATGTAACAGAAAAAATATAAGGGAACTCTTGAAATTGATCCTTAAATGTAGATGATTTTTAAAATTAATTAAAACATGTGCATATATAATGCTTGATTTGCCTCCTTAATTTGAAATAATGTAAAATGCTTTGTACTCACTCCATGGTACCAATGGAATCAGAACACAAATCCATCATCTGAGTGGATGCCACATGTAGGATTTATTCCAGCAGTGGTTTTGCTGCAAATGGCTTGGTGAAGACACGGTGGTTCAATATTCTGTGATTTGTTGGTTGTCCCTAATACTCCTCTCTCTCTTGGTTGTTTTTCCTGTCTTGTGTGGGCAGTGATGTGTTTTATTCCAGTGCCATCCCGTTCCCACTGAATCCTTTGACTCCCCCTGGCTCTGGTGTTACCTCAGCAGGAGTTAGTCCAGGCCTTGTGTCAGTTTAGGGTATGGAAAGCACTTCCTTGTTCCTAAACTGATTTATTTCAGAGGTTTGATTGTTCTCTTTCAGCTTAAAAGTCAATCAAAGAAAACCAGTAATTTCAGTGTTGGAAAAAGGCAAGAGAAGAAACTTAACTGTTCTTTAATGCTCTGGTCTCCCCTGAAATTTGTGGGTTTTTTGATGAAGGTGGATGAAGCATAAGCCTTCCTTTAGTCCTGCCTTATTCCTGGTCTCATTGCTGTGCTATGCTCAGCTTTATGTTTTCTCATTTGGATGCAAAAAGCAAAATTATGGCACTAAGGATGATTGTGGCTTTGCCCTTTTCCTTTAGAACTCCAGTGAAAGGGTCCTGGGTGAGCTTTACACTGACCAAGTACCACTGCCTACAATAAGCTCATAATTAAAAACAGAAACAAAAGGTTCTTTTAGAGGCAACTAGAAAAAGCCAGAGGTAGCAGGAGGGTGAATAAAAGGATTAAAGGTTCATCCTTAATAGAGAGGAGCTTTGTCCTGCCTCACCCTTGTCTGCCCTGAGGCCAGGAAGGCTGTCCCAGCCAGCTCCCATCAGCCTGGCACATCTGCCACTGTGACATCCCACAGGACAATAGAACACAAAAAGGAAGCCAACAGCTGAGCTGCAGAGGCCAGAGGAGCCCCTCCAGTGCCTTTTGTCTCCTGGACAAAGGGGCAAAGGGGGAAAGGTGGGAGAATTGCACCCCACTGGAGCCATCCCAGTCTCTCAGAGGCCATTCCCACCTGGCTGCCTTCCTCCCTTGGAAAAGGGGGCAGTTCAGGGGGTTCACACGGAGCTGCTGAAGGCAGCAGAGCCCGGGGCTTGGCTCAGGTGCTGAGTGTCAGTGGCTGGGGACACCATCCCCAGGCTGCTCTGGGGTTGGCTGTGCCTTGTGCAGGTGAAGCTGCTGCTGGGCTCCGTCCCTTGGTGTGGCTTCTCCTCTGGCACCACGTGAGCAAGGCCTGCCTGCTGTGACAGGGAGGTGCCCCCAAGCATCTGTGTGGATTTAAGATGGAAAAAAGGCTGATTTATGGTGGCTTCTGTGAGCTGTTTTTAATTCACCCTGCACTGACCCTGTCAGGGCCCTCATAGGGACTGTCCTGCCTGACCCCAGAGCACTGAGGTGGTGACAATGGCCACTGGATGGGGACAATACCCCCCAAAATCTGCTGCAGCTCCTGTGCCTGCTTGAAGGACTTCTGCTGCTTTTTTTCTGCTGCTGGTTTCCCTTAGGAAGCACTTGGCATCACCTTCACGGGGTGAGTGTGTCTGTAAACTATTAGGAACAGAGTGCCAGGAATGCAGTAAATATTTCTTGATTTTCTGAACTGATAGAAAATATTTTTTGTTGGATTAAAATGTTTTTGCTTTTTAGGGAAGAAAGGAAAAAGAAATCATAATTTCATCTCAGTGTCAGTTTGTGTCCCAGACTGATCTATCTTGGTTGAAAAAGAAAGTTATTTAAGGTTTTGGGTGAAAACTTTTAAAACTTTTTAATTCTCTCCATCCTTTTGCTCACATTTACTAAAATTGATCTGAATTCGCCATTGCTTTAAGCTTTTCAAGCCTATTTATGAAAAATTATTTATGCAAGAGATTATGTCCAGCTTCCCTCCTGCCTGTCAAACTGCAGCAGCATCTTGAGGATGGCAGCACTTTGCTGTGATTTAATTTTGTATTTAGCTTTCATTTATTGATGGCTTTTTATGGGTGAGCTGCAAATTGAAAGCTTTGCTTTATAGATGTTTATGAACACAGCAGTAGAAGGTGGATAAATACACCTTATCATCCTACTGAGCTCTGTGAGGACCTGTAATAATTAAGCACTTACTAAAGCAGCTGCTAATGACTTACAGAGTACTTGTGATTAGAACTTTAATTACAATTATGGATGTATTGCTGAGGAGGGGGCTGACATAGCCAGTAAATGTCCTGGCCTCTGCCACTATGATTAGGAGTAGTTTTAGAACTGTGAGCTCAGAAAAAGCCATCATTCCTTAGTGACAGGTGGGAATCATTTCACTGGAATATCCCACCATACCTGGAGCATGGCCTCAGCTGCTGAGTGAATGGATGCTCTTCACATGCCTTGTTTGGGGTTTTTTTGTTTTTAGGTGATGGCATTACATTTTTCAATGTATTTTGAAGTATTTACTAATATCAAATACCAAAAGTAATAGAAATCCTGATTTGGAAGACTTGAAGATAGCAAATAACACTGTAGGTTCATCAGCTGACTGTGCTGCTGGGGAAACTGGGAGGAGTTGCTGTCAGTAGGTGTGAGAGATCAACAGCTGTGAGCTAAAAATCAGGGATGTGTAAGGCAAAAGAAGAGAGGGATTATTTATGGGGCAGAGAAAGGAAGGTGGAAATGCACTGACACTTAGAAATCACTTGGGGCAGCTCTATAAATCACTATTTATTTATATTTTTATATATATGTGTATTGTGCACATGTATATCTTGTGTATATATATGTAAATATATATGAGCACTTTTTTCTTTGTTATCTGCTTGGCCTAATACTCTGGGACTTTCTCTATAAAGCAGAGAAAAGGCATGGAGGAAAAACCACCACACTGCAACTTGAAGTGTTTATTAATGAATTTATTTAACTTGCATGTGCATTTGTCTCACCAGTAGCTGGTGTTCACAAAAAAACCCCTTTGAAATCGACAAAACTCTCAGTAAACTCGATGAACACTGTTTAAAGTATCTAATGATAAGAAAGTCGCAGAAAATTCTTCATTTGTACAGCCTAAAATGTGCTGAATCTTGAAGAAAAAACTCCCACCAACCCCCTTTTTTTAAATTCCAAGATGGTTAAAAAAGGTAACTCTGTGGCTAGTATTAAGTTGTGCCGTTGCCTGGACTGGGGCAGCCTGGTTTCCTGAGTTGTCAAGCCCTGGGAGGCCGGGGGGGCTCCGGGAGCCAAACATGTTTTCTTCAGTGTCTTCTTCAAATGTGCAAACAGGGGTAGGGAGAGAGAGCAGTGGGGATAAGACACTGATGTAACAACAGCTATTCCATGTTCCAGATCATCCTTATCTCCTTTTCTCTTTTTTTCATTGCTTCTCTCCCTCCAAATATTCTTTAAGGGCAGAACTAAAGGAGCTTCTTTACTATTGGCAACTCTTTTTCTCCCAGAGGAAGATCTTTAAGCAACAGCTCCTGCCAGGTTTAGATGTTTGGTTATAATTTACTACAATAAATAACAATTAATTTATTAACTATGAAATTCCATAACAAGAAAAAAACCTGTGTTTTCACAAAGTTGGCTTTGTGGTTCTTAAAGATACCATAAAATGAGGTCAGTAAGAAAAAAAAACAAACCTGAAAAACATGGCTTTTGTATTATATGTAATTAAAAACAAGTAATCGTTAATAAATAAAATTAGTTTCTCATTGAAATAATCATGAAGCACTTCTAAAAATTTTAAAGGCAAATCTATTTAGGCCTACAGTTAACATGCAAAGTCATCCAACAAATAACACAAAATTGTACCGCAGTAGTCAACTGTTGCATCAACATTCAGAAAGGTCTAGACAGCAGCACGGCTTCTCCTCTATGGCAAACGCCTGGCAGCACATCCCAAACCATCCCACCCCACGGCTCTGCCTGAGCTCAGGGATCCCTCTGGGCTGGGAGCAGGAGCTCCTGCCCTCCCTCCCCACTGCCAGAGCGTGACAGAACTGCTGGAGGCTGCTGGAGGCAGAACTGGCCTTGTGGTGGCATAAAAAGAGAGGGATGGCCCCAGCCCGGGAGATCCTTTGGGCCAAGGCTGGGAGGGGGGAAAGGGAAACCCTGACCAGGGCTGGTCCTCAGCAGAGCTGGGGCTGCCACTGTCACCAAGTGCCCCAAGCCAGGTGCTCCTGCCAGCATCAGCTGTCCTTGGCTCTTCCAGCTGCCATCAGGGTGGGATGAGCCCTCTCCTCACCCCATGGGAAATCTGCAAAACCTTACAACTTCCTAAAGGTGGCTGTGGTTTCTTTTTTTTTTTTCTTTTTCTTTTCCTGTTTTCAAAAGGGTTAAAAAAAGTAGGAAACTTCATCTTCTCAAATTCTCGCTAAAGTTACACTTATTACTTCAACTAACACAACAGTTACATGACAAAGTACTGCAAGTTATCAAAACGTACTGTACAGAAAATTACAAACTCCTTGCAAAATACATTGCGCTGCTCTGACCGAGATAAAAAGTGCTTTGTTTTGTCAGAAAAGTGTTCTTGTGAAACAGAAGTGCTGCAGCCTGCAGTAAAGTTCAGGTGTTTCGCTCTGGCTGTGCTCTCCTCTGCTGAATTACGTTTCCAACGTTGGCATTTGGTGCCTCCTGCCCGGCTGGCCCAGCAGACAGCAGTGCTGGAGGGTGGCAGGGCGTGCCCAGGACTGCTCCCTGTCCCTGGCACAGTGGGGGCACAGAGAGCACTGCCTGGCCTTTGGGGTTCTCTGTACACTGTGAGGTTTCCACAGGGCTGCTTTCCTTCACAAGCTTTTCCTCCTCCCTGCCTGCGCAGCCCACACAGCTGCTGGCATTCCCACACGCCATGAGCCAGGCTCTGCACTGACCTCTTCCCAAAAGGCTTCAGCGATGCCTGTGCTGCCTCATGAGGGGCACGATGCAGGAGGGGGGCCCAGCCAGTTTGAGGAAGGGGTGTCTCAGCAGTTCCTGTGCCGTGGCTCTCTGCGAGGGCTCCCGCACCAGCATCGAGTCCAGGAAGCCCCGCAGGACCGAGGAGACCTGAAACACCACACCGGCATTAGGGGAGGACAAAACAGCCACCTCCAGCTGTGCTGGCTCTGTGCATGCTGTTTTCTTGGGAAGACAAGGGACACTCTGATCTCCCCTATTGCAACAGCTGTGCTGAGCCGAAGGGCTGTGGGTCTTTGCTGTGCCACTGATGTTTGAAGTGTTTGGTTATCACTGGGGTGCAGAACAGCATTAAGGTAGGCTCAGGGCTCGGGTCTGATGGAAACACACCCAAACTGGGAGGTGCCCAAAGGCTTTGGCACCTCACATGGATGTACCACACCCGCAGCAGGGCAGTGAGCTGAGCTGCTCTGGTCCTTGGGCAGGGTGGGAAGCACAGAGAGCCTGAGGCTGTGCCCAGCTCCCTTTGCCATCACTGGCTGCAGAAGCAGTGCCAGGGTCGGGCACGAACGCGGCTGTGACTGATGGCTTTGGCCTCACTTCCACCCCACAGCAGTCCTGTGCAGGACCCACTGCTCAAGGTTGGAGATGTAAGTTATCCCTGGGGGTGCAGGCATGTGCCCGCAGCGTTACAGGGCAGGCTGACCTTGTGCACGTCCTTCACGCGGGGCGGGAGGTTGTCCCGGATGCGGCGCATGGCCTGCAGCGGCGGCTCGTTGAAGTAGGGCGGCTCCCCGTCGATCATCTCCATCACCATGATGCCCAGGGACCAGATGTCCACCTGCAACACACACGGGGCTCATGAGCACTGCAGGCAGTGCAGGGGGGCCAGCAGCCCCCTGGTGCAAACCCCAGAGCTGCCTCACGCTGCTGCCTGCTGCCAGCGGTGTGAGAGCTGGCACCATCCATCTTTCTTTCTTAACCAGCCAACCGTGATTTTTCTTCTGAGCTGTGAGTGCCTTGACAAAACAGATTAGCAGGGGCTTACAAACCTGGGTCTGTAGCTGCTTTAGGTGCTGCCCAAGGGAAGCTCCATGCCTTGGAGAGGCTGTGTCCTGCTGCCCTGCATTCCAGCTGCACCCACTGAACGCCCACCCCAGGCTGGCTCTGCAGCTGCTGGAGGGCAGGGCACACTTCAGCTGCTGTGAAATCACTTACTCCATCCCCCTGAAGCTTAAAGACTATGGGAATTCCATTCAAGATCCCAAGGCAAATGCAAGCATTCACTACACCCAGGCTTGTTTACAGCCAGCACAGGTAGCACATTATGTAAGACCTTTGGAAAGTGATTCAGCTCCAGCTCCAAAAGAAAAAAGGATTTTTTTTTTTCTTAGTTCTGGCCTGCTGCAGAGCTGCTCCAGAATCCCAGTCCTCTGATGGCTGTAATTCCTGTCATTTGCCAGCCCAAATACAGCCAGGGCCAGTTCATTCTGCTTTTGCTCTTTTGCCAACACTATCCTTTAGCTTAAATCCCTTATTTTTTTCCCTTTCCCTTCTGGTGGGGAAACTTAATGTAGCCCTAAGTTCAGCCACTTTATAATCCCCCTAAGCTATTAATGGGCTAATAATAGTTGATGCTATTATCTCTGGAATGTCTTCTACAACAGCACAGATCCTGGGTGGAGAGCAGTGCCTGCAGGGTGCTCCTACTGTGCCGTGCCAAAGCAGCGTGAGGATGGAGCAGCTCCTGCTCAGCTCATCTCCCCTCCCCTGTGTGTATCTGTATTTCTAGATCTCTATTCTACACAGGTATGTCTATGTGCACCTGTGTGCAAACACACCCGTGTCCCTGGCTGTGTTTCCTGCAGGGTGGAGCTCAGCAGCTGCTCCTGTCAGCACTCGCAGGCAGCAGCTCTGTCCCCACGTGGAGGAGCAGAGTGTCCCGCAGGGGAGCTGTGAGTCACTGTCAGGGCTGAGCAGGCACAGGGATTGCTCTTCCCAGGCTGCCAGGGCAGCAGTGCCGTGACTCACAGCTGCTGATGGGTGGGGAATGGCACTGCAGAGCTGCCAAGTCCCCCCACCTTGATGGGCTCCTCTGAAGGATTCCAGTAAAACATTGTGTGCTGCCTTTCTCAGAATATCTGGAAGTGCTCGACACAGCTCCCACAGAGGTGCTTTTCCTGCTCCTTTCTCTCAACTGATCACAGCAAGGAATGAACCCGTGTGGAGGCCAACCCTACCACAGAGGGTGGCAATGTAACCCACCCTGCTGGGCCTGAGTTTGGGACCCTACAGGACCCGTGCTTCCACTGGGACTCCTCCAGAGGAAAGAAGGGGAGGCTTTGGCTGGATGAAAGCAGTGGCCCTGTGCAAATACTGATGGGACCAGGCTGTGCAGGAGGGCTGGGTGAGGTGGTTGCTTTGGCCCATGCAGGGGTGCACACCTGTGACTCCAGCTCCAGAACACGGGCTTGATATTAGAGAGCAGCACAGGGCCTCTCACAACGTGCAAATGAAACCAGTTTCCTTTACTACAGCACCCCAAGCCAAAATATGGAAAAGCATTACATTGCTTAGAGTGCTAAATGGAGTTGTTATTTAATAACTTCATCTTGGGGAAACACTTTCAAACCAGGCACACTGCAGCACTCTGGGGCAAACGTAATTGCTGCTATTTAGCAGAGCTGTGCAAATGCTTCTGACTGCGGGGCTCTGACAGAGCTCCACGGGGTTGGGACATCCCCTCCAGCAGTGCCTGCTGTGCTGACCTGGATGCTGTGGGAAGTTGGGATATCCTCTCCTCCTGGGATATTCCCCTTGCAGTGCCTGCTGTGCTCACCCCAGTGCTACAGGGAGTTGGGATATCCCCTCCTGGGATATTCCCTCTGGCAGTGCCTGCTGTGCTCACCTCAGTGCCCCAGGGAGTTGGGATGTCCCCCTGGAGTGCCTGCTGTGCTCACCTCAGTGCCCCAGGGAGTTGGGATGTCCCCCTGGAGTGCCTGCTGTGCTCACCTCAGTGCCCCAGGGAGTTGGGATGTCCCCCTGGAGTGCCTGCTGTGCTCACCTCAGTGCCCCAGGGAGTTGGGATGTCCCCCTGGAGTGCCTGCTGTGCTCACCTCAGTG
>JBBMKD010000145.1:747625-788664 GCA_037834095.1 Argya squamiceps | reverse complement strand
CCAACTATGGCATGTCAGATGCTGAATGTGGAATACTGGACACCAACTATGGCATGTCAGATGCTGAATGTGGAATACTGGACACCAACTATGGCATGTCAGATGCTGAATGTGGAATAATGCACACCACCTATGGCATGTTGGATGCTGAATGTGGAATAATGCACACCAACCACAGCATGTCAGATGCTGAATGTGGAATAATGCACACCAACTATGGCATGTCAGATGCTGTATGTGGAATACTGGACACCAACCACAGCATTATCAGATCCAGCTTGGTCGCTTGCTCTGCACTTGTTCCTTTGTTCCAAGCACACTGAGGCTGCTCAACCCCTGCTTGAAAGCACTCAGGCATTCAAACTTTGTCAAAAAAAGCATTTAATCACTAGTAAGATCACAAAATTAACAGGAATGTACTCCTCTGTCTCCCAGCAAAAGGCAGCTGAGAAGAGGCAGGCGAAAAGCAAAGCAGTCCTGACCTCAGGCTGCTCCCTGCTCTGATTTATGTCTGTAATTACTTGCCTAGTTTGCTATTTTGAAGCCAGTGGTACTGAAACAATAGGACAGCAAAAATAAGGGACAGCAAATAGATCACTCCTTTCACCTCCAAAGCCATTCAGCAGGATGAGAGGAATTGGTTTCCTTCTGCCACAGCCTGTTTGGCAGGACGACTGCGTGATCATTCATATTTAATTATCACATAATAAACCAGCAACATTCGACAATGAAATGCTTATAATTGAAAACAAGATTGAAATCCCCAACTGCCACCCTGCTCCCCTGTGCAAATGCCTGCTGAGGAGGAAAATGCCAATTTAACACTCTCCACGGGACTGGCCTTCACAAAGGAGAGGTTTCTTGCAGCAGGGAAGGGCTGTCCCTCTGCTCCTCCAGGCACACACTGTCTGGAAGCAGGATTTTCAGACACCTTCAGAAGGAAGATTTAGAAGAATGCAGCTGAGTGTTTACATGTCAGGGAATTCAGTGGTGACAAATCCCTGCAGTTTGGGGATTTTCTGCAGACAGGTGCATGCGTGGGAGTAACCTTTCTGATTATGAGGATTTAAAAATAGTGCTAATAGTGGAATGATCTTATAGGAAATTCTGGCTTTCAAAAAAAAAAAAACCACCATTTGCCACCGAAGCCCCAGCCTGATGGAGCTGTCTTGGATAGCTCTGGGACCTCAGTGCTGTCTCATCCTGACTGATGAAGTTAAGGGGATTAAGAACTAAACCCCTCTTCTTTTATCCCAGCATTTTAAGGATGATCACTGGCAAACAGTGAGTTCCAAGTGTGATGGCTGCAATTTCTATTGGCTTCAGATTATTTTCCATGAGGAAATGAAAATGGCCAGCACAAAGGGAGAATGGAACTTACATATTCCAGAGGCACACTTTCTACTGAAGTCAGTGCTTTGTTACTATGAATAACAATTATTATCAATTATGATACTTATTTATTGCTAACAACAACAACAACAATATTTCTATTTGCTTTGGCTTGATTTTAAATTTTGCACTTCACTTACATGGAAGGACAGATTTGGTGAGATGCCCCCAGGCTAAATCAGACAGCCTACACCAGCTTGATCTTTTCCAAGGAAATATGTAGCACCATTCCTATCAAAAGAACTGCAGTGACCACGGAGAAGAAAATTTAGGAAGTGTTTCACCAAGACCCTGGGAAATACTCTATATTGCCAAGTGTTTTGCTATCTGAATAGAACTTAAGATGTTTATACACAGTTCTAAAGTACATTGTGTAATTCCCTGGTGGGCAGAACCATTTACTAGGCTGAAAAAACAAATTAATATCCCAAAGAAGGTATTGGTGTAAAGGAGTAATAAAAGTAATTGCAATGTACGAATGAGCAGAGCATCAAAATTAAAAAAAATTAATCAATTAAGATGTTATAAGGAATAATACGTATGTTGTACTATGTTAACTTGTCCTGAAGTGATTTACTAGAGAGAACGTGTGTGCTGGGGGCTCAGGAGCACCCACAGCTTTCCTGGGAAGTACAGGATTTGCACAAAGAAATTGAGAACTGCCATAACCATGGCCCAAATTCCCAAACCTGAAAGCCTAATGTTAGTGCCCAGGAGTACCCAGGTTCCAAGGAATGACTTCAGTGGAAAAGCTGGATGTGGGGTCTTGGTTTGGGATTGTGGACTCTGGGCACTGTGTCAGTGAGCAGAGGGAAAACCTCACGGGACATACATACAAAGGCAGGAATCACAAATGATGGGAAGTTTGAGCTCTAACTTAAAAAGGAAAACAAAAACCTTTTAAGAAAATGTAACAGGAAAGGGCTATCATGGAAAGAGATATAATGGTAATTAGTGTCACAGGAACTAGATTAGTTTTTCTAATTTTAAAGGCTTTATAAACTGAAAAAAATGTGAGGAGGAGGAGGGGATTCTGTCTCTCCCTATATTCTAGATATATTTACAGAGATTATTTACTGAACTTTTTTTAATCAGTTACTGGTCTTTGCACTTTTACATTTAAGGAATTTTCAGAGCTGCTGCAGGCAAAGCAGAGAAAAGCAATGTATTCTTCACCAAGCTTGACGGGCTAAGATTTCTGAGGCCTTTGTTCTGTGTGCTGAGATCAAGTCATGGAAACCTTTACACCACCTTGTCACACATGGAACACCAGGATGGAGCCCTTCCAGGGGCACAGCCCCCTCAGGGCTCCCCAGGGAAGGAGCGGCTCACCCATGATCAATACCCCACGATTATTACAGGCCGTTTTCCTGTGCACTTCAGGAGGGATCAATGTTCCTGCAGATGAGGGAGTGCTGGGGAATTTCACACCACCCTCCCCCTCACACATGAAATCAATGGGGTGCAGTCTCTGTGAGCTGGGGCTGGAGCTGCAGCTCCCACCTCACCCCCAGAGCTCTCTGGGCAGGCTGGGCTGTGCAGCCTGGTGACAGCAGACATCCTTCACGGCGCTCTGCAGCGGCCTGCCCTGCCGTGATAAGCCATAATGGATCTGTCTGGGACAGAGGCTGTCTTGCCTTGTTTCCAGGAGGAGATGAAAAACAGCTTCTGTGCCCAAATACTGTATTAACCTTGACAATAATGAAGTGGGTAATTAACTGTTTTGCCCTGATGTGACCTTGCATTTATTGTCTTTAGAACTACTATACTTTACACACTCGTTAAGAATATATCATCCTTTGTCCTCCCAGAGCTGTGTTTTCAGAAGGCAATGAGGATTTTAAATCTCTGTGATGTGCAGGGTGAAAAAAAAAAGGAATTTTAAGGGAAGGTCACCCTTATAAACAGCCAATCTAAACTCTGATTTTGCCTCTAGCTAGCTTCCCCTGTCATCTGCATTATACATGAGCAAAAAGCACAGCATATGCACAGCTGAAAATCAATTTTTTGTCTTAAGAAAAGGTGCATAAAGCACAGAATAATCTAATTCTAAGTGATGGATGTGTTGGTAATTTATTTTCTTGTGTTGCAAGACATTCAAAGTATTTGAAGCTGTGTTCATGACACCACATTTTACTCCCAGCATAAACAAATATGAAAGGCATTTGGAGAGAAAAACTGATCCTTGTCATCACTTCAGAAGGAAAACTGTGGCTTTCCCTGTAAGTAACAGAGTTTTATAGCTGCAGCCAAAGGCATCAGGGGGTCTGCATCTGATCTACTCTTACCAGAAGAAAAAGTACTTAAGAGGAGGAAGGTGACCACACAATGGAACACACTGCCCAGAGAGGTTGTGAACTCTCCCTCACTGGAGATACACAAGAATTGTCTGCTCAAGATTCTGTGCCAAGTGCTCTGGGATAACCCTGCTGGAGCAGGGACCAGATTATCCACTGTGGTCCCTTCCAAAGCAACCCATTCTGTGACTCCAGAACAGATGGAGTCTCTTAAAACTCCTGGAAAGAAGCAAAAGAGCAAAAGCATGAAGCAAGCCCCTGCTTTTTGCAGCACCCAGGGCCACCATGAGGTGGATCCTTTCCCTTGTGTGTGAGGCTGAATTTGGAGGCTGAGGTGCCATCCTGAGGGCTGACACAGGACCAGGCTCAGGGGGAAGATGGGAGGTGAGAGACCTGCCCATATCTCCAGTGTGTACATGGAGAAGTAAACGTGCTGCCAGGGAGGAAAAGGGACGGCAGCTGAAGGCCCAGGGGGCTCAGCCAGGAGCTGGCACTGCTGCTTTCAGGGGCACTTAGGCCTTTTCTCCATGGAATGCTCACCTGAGGACAAATTCAAACCTCTGAGCTGCTTTTCCAAATGACAGTGTCAGAGATATCCTCCCAATCCTTCCACATTCCAGTGAATTCTTACTTATACCCGAATGGGGAAGTTTCATGACAAGGACTGAAAAAAATTTCTATACCTGCATCCTCTCTCTCCCCTAAGTGGGAAGTTTAGGGCACTTGTGCCACACAGATTAGCCTGGAAAGAAGCTTTTTTGACAGGAACTCATCAGATGCATGGTGAGAAATGATGCTGGATGGGATATGAGGTAATTTATCACTCTGCACCCTCCAGTAGTGTCCTGTGGGAGCTGCCCCAGTTTTGATCTACAGCCTGTCTACAAAACAGCTATTACTCAGAGTTAGTCACAAGGAATACACAACAGACAGGAAAGTATGTCAGAACATCCCTTCCTGAAGCCTGTAATTTAGAGCTTGGTTTACACCTGGAAGCCTCAGAGTTTATATCATTTCTGTTATTAATTCCTTCCCAATGCTATAAACTCTCATCCTCCCCATAAAACCAATATTAGAAAAAAGTAATTGTTTTGGTATCCCACAGTTCCCTCCTTGGGGAAGGCATTCTGCAGATTGCAGTGGTGTTGAGGGACTCAGCTGGGCCAGGATTTTGGGTCTCTCCTCCCTGGACCAAACATGGATTTTACACCACAGAGTCACCTGCCCAAACCAGAACCACGAGACAGCGCCATCTGCCCCTTGCCATGGAGAGTCTAAGCACATGAGCCATGATCCCACCTCATAAATTGCTCTAATCCCTCTCCAGGAGCTCCATAAACCTCTGCTTGGGACAGCTCTTAGACAGGACCTTTCCTCTGCACAGGAGAGATTGAAGAGAAATGCAAACTCCCCAAGAAAAACTCAGCCCACCCAGCCTTTGGGAGGGCAGCAGCCCTGGGTGCTGCAGGATGTGCCGTGTCTGGGATGTGCACGTCACCAGAGCTGACTCCAAACCACTGGATCAAACAAAGCTACAGCCTGAGAGCAGTCTAATATGCTTAACAACACTAGTGCCAGCTGTTTAAAATTCTTCAAAAGCAAAATAATGGAAAACTGTAAAGAAAGGGCTCACCAAACCAGCACCATGTAATTTCTCACCCTGCACAGCAGTTTTAAAAGTTGGTTTCCATAACAACAAAGGCAACGTTTCATTATAATCACATTCACTGGTAATTCTTTTGACATCTTAAAATACAGCAACTTTAACACAACATTTAGTTACAAAATACCACTGAAATATCTACATTCTAGTAACTTTTCCTTGTTTTTTTTAAGTACACAAAAACGCTTGTTATATGAAACATATTTCAACATATGTTTCCTATATGTTGAAATGCTATTAGAAAATATTAAAAGTTTAAAATAATCTACTTGAAACATATCAGATCTGTACAGTATTGTATGTCATATACACACACTGATCTCTCAGTCACACAACAAATGAGTGAAATGTGACTTAGAAGTTTTAATTTTTAAAGAGAAAATGTCTTTATTACTGATAGGTTAAAACAGCACTTCAGGGAAAGGAGTGGAGAAATCTCAAACCAAACAATTTCTATTTCATAGGACTTCGGACTCTTCAAAATTTTCTATTATCCAGAGACAGAAAGGAAAAGCAAAATGTTCCATAAAGTGAAATTCCTCAAAAACATTAACCCCAGGAATTTTAACTGCCCTCTTAGCACTGCTGCATTTTCATAAGGCTAGTGGCAATGGTTTCAGCAGAACAGTGCACAGAGTGGATCTGCTAAGCCAAAAAGCTGTATCAAACCACAGCAAAGACTGCAATGTTTTGTCCAAATTCTGGAAAAAAATCTGTACATCAATGTAAAATTTTCCTGTTTTGTCAAATCAACATTTTCTGGCAGGGAAAGAGAAGGATCAGTGACCTGGGAAGTGTGATGAACACCAGCAGGACCAGGCACCTTGTCCTCCCCCCTTCAAAGCCATGTCAGCTGTCTCTGTGTAGTGGAATTGGGTTTTTTTCCCCCAAGGAAGTTGCAAAGCAAATTGAGGAGGATTTACTGAGGTACAGCTGTGGTGCAGGAACTGCTGGTGTGGTTTCTGCACCACACAGGATCCCATGGCAATCATGGGGGATATCCTGCAGAAAAGCAGCCCAGAGCTCTCCAACTGGGCTGACTCCAGAGCCAGCTAAAAAACACAAAGCAAAGCTGGGGACATCTGGGGAAGATGACAGAAATCCCTTCCTCCAAGAAACAAAACTCCACTTTTATTTTTGTAACAGGAAGACAGGAGCAGACATGTCACAGGTCAGGAACCAAAGTTTGCTGCAGGCAGGGCTGTGTGTGACTTACACAGAGTTTTGTCCAAATAAAAATAGCAGAACCAAGGGCAGTTAATAAACAGCACTGAAGCTCCAGTGTCTCACTGGTACCTCTGAGATCTGGGCTTGGGAGCTGGTTTGTGCCTGGGCTGCTGATGCACTTAGGGAGAGACGTGGGAACAAAGCCTTCTGCACTAGAGCTCCTCATCCTCAGCCCCAACGGGAGATGGAGCAAGGGCTGGTGGCAATCCTGTCCTGATGCCTCTTTCAGTTCTGCCCTCACTTTCACAGGAAAATACACTGAAAAAATGCATCCTAAACCAGGTATGAACTGACTCTGCTGCCCATCTGAACTTGGTGCAAGCACTCCCCAGTGAAACTGCAGGATGTGAGATGGCAAGAGGAGCCTACAGGGGCCTGGGGCTGTCCCAAATGATGCAGAATTCTCTGCAGCCACATCACAATCATCATCAACCTTAATGTACATTAGCCAGTCATCCTTACCTTCAATATCTGCAGTCTAGACTGTTATTTTTCCAGGTTTTTATGTGGGGGTAGCATGAGGAAAACAAAACCCCACTCTTCTGAACAAAGGCATGAGAAATTGCAAGAATTAAGTATTTCCCCACCAGCTCCCCAAATACTTCAACTTTGAGAACCCCCTGCTACACTCCACAGGAGCTGTGGGTGTCCCACAGGGTGATGACACTGAGACACCCACTGCCACTGTTTTTAGGGCACAGAGTCAGTATTCTACACCTACATGTGATTGCTGCTGGGGACTGGTGGGGCACAGCACCCTGTGAGTCTTCCCAGGGCTGACAGGCATTCAGAAGGAGCCTTTCAACAACCAAGCCCCACGCCACAATCACAGATTTCCTTGTAAGGGCCACAAAAGGGCTGGGGTGGGATTTTCACCGGCAGAGGAGCCTTCTGTAGGGTGGCTGGTGTGAAATCCAGTGCCCCACCCTCCCAGCCACACTCAGCTCTACATTTGCCATAATGACCACAGTGGTGAGGGCACTGCTCACAGGGAATGCAGTCTGCTCTCAGCCAGCAGCCCCAATTAAAGAAGCTGAGGGGAGGGACAGCCTGTAATTCACAAAGTCACTCTGCAGTGTAAACCGCCTTTGTAGCTCGGATGAGACGTCCCTGGGTGAGGTTCCCCTCGTGCCCTAAACATGCCCATTAACAAATGCAAGGTTGATGGAGCATTAACCCAATTAATGATCCCAGTGCCTTTTTTTCCTCAGTGAAAGGTTTTTCTGGCTGCAGTTTGACTGAGCTTTCTGAAATATTTAAGTCAATTCCAGGGTGATAAAATTTTACGCTCAGAAGTAATTGCCTTCCTCTGACAGCTCTGACAGGGGGACACTTGCTCAGGAGGGCAGAGGCTCTTGGGTCACTCCACTGTGGTCAGGGTCATCTCCTGCTTTTAATTAAAATGAGGATTTTGACAGTCTGTTAATTTAGAAGAAACCATTTGAACTGTATTGGCTGCAATCTGCCACCGTGAAGGAAGCTTTATATACAGCAGGTGCTTGGAGACAAAGTCAACATTTCTGTCTCCAAATGTGTGGGTCCAGCTCGAGGAGCTCCTGGTGCTCTGCAAGCCATGGCAGAGGGTTGTGAATTACTTTCCCACTCTATAAATCATCAGGCAGAGGCAGAGAGCAGAAGATGTTGGTGAGTGCTGAGTGCCTCAGTCCCCAGCACCGCAGACTGATGGGGCTCACTGCCCACGAGCCCTGCTCAGGGCTGGGACAGTCCCTGCAATCTCAGCCCTGTGAATTTGGGATTAACACCCCGAGGAAGGGCAGGGTGATGTCTACAGAGCACTGCCCATGTTGGCAGGGAAGGCACTGTCAAGGTACAGCAGGAGAAATCATCCTGCAGCCAAGCAATGTGCCTTAAAATGCCTCAGTCCCACAGCCTTAAAACAGTCAGAAAGTTTAAAGGTTCTTCCCTAACACACTAAAGTTGTGCATTCCTGGCCACACACATGCAAGGGGCACTTTTTAATCTGACTGATGTCTCTGACTACTTTGGACTTCTTCATCCTCTCCTGACAGCTCACTCCTCTATTTTAGGGAATCCAGGAATCTGCACGGGCAAAATAAAAACACAAAATATTTTCATCTGCATTGTAAATTCCAGCATTTTTTCTTCCAAGGGAATACATTAGTTTTCCTTTTCAAGGATACTATCTAATGGGAAATGCAGCCATAGGAACGTCCTAAGGAAGCAGGACTGACTCCCACTGAGTGGTTTTCATCTGCAAACATGGACATGAAGCAAAAAGTGCTCCTGTGCAGAAATCTCATGCTTAGGTCAAATTTACAAGGCAGGTGAGACAAGACACAAGGAGCTTCCTCAGCTGACATTTTAATTATTCCCAGTTGTAAAAGAGAAGTGCAAATCAAACACCCTCTTGATGGGAACAAAGTGAGGCAGGAGGTTTCAGAGGATGCTCTGCAGAAGAGGTGAAGCCCAGCCCAGCAGGACAATCTCTGGTGTACAAGAAAGTGCTCAAACATTTCCAGGCTAATCTCGATTTGACTCCATTTGCTGGGCTGTGTCGCCACCAAGTGCACTCTGTCCTCAGTGTGCAGATTGGTCCTGACAGGCTTAATAAATGACTCTGCCTGAATCAGAGCACTCCCTCCCTCCTCCAAGCCTGCCAGACAGCACAGGGAACTCAGGGAGGAGGAGAAGGGCAGTACAGATGCTGCTGATAAGGGAGAAATGGGGCTGCTTCCCCCCAGGCTGGGGTGTGGGATGGCAGTCAGACCTCACCCCCTGCTCCAGAGCGTTTTCCCAGAGTGGTTCATTAAAACTGCTGTGTTTAAAGCAGATTTCTACACCTAGATATCCCTGGAAAGTTCACAGGGAAGCACAAGCCCTAGCAATAAGGAGCTTCACTTGCACTATGCTCAGTGAGAATCATTAACTGCAAACTAGGACACAGGTACCAATTACTGTTCTGCTCAGAGTACAAAACTGTAAAATTCAGTACAATTCAACATCTTATGCTATCCTTTTAACTGTGTGATCCTGATAGCAAACTACTAATGCCTGTTGGATCTCAGCAATTAAAAACCAGAAATGCTCACCCTAAATACTTCTCTTTCATTCACTTCTCTCTCTCCAAAGATATGTATCTGAAATGCCCTTTTTTTTTTCTGGCCCACACAGTTCCTCCCACAGACAACAGAAAAGGCACTTAAAAGTCTCTGCAGGTAAGTCAGTGTTGTTCCCTGGTAATACAATACAATGTTGTTCCCTTGTCTGGTGTAATTGGATCCTGCATGAAGGGGAAGACAAGAAAGAAAGCTCAGCAAAGCACTTTCAAATTCCTAGAGAGCCACCAAAGCCCAGATCTAATCATGTCAGAGCAGGAGATAGAAAAAAAGTACATTTATACCTGGAGCTTTGGCTCCACAGGTAAGTGAGCTGCTTGGCAACTTTTTACCCCTCTGATCCTATGACTCTATTGAACTAAACTCTGCTGGGGTTGAATAAATGTGGCTGTTTGGTTATAAATATAGAATCACAGAATGGTTTGGATTGGAAGGGACATTAAAGGTTTCTATTATATGGAACATGGTTTAATGGGACTGTAACCTGTCTGGTTTCTGTTCTGGACTGCAAGGGCTCAAACCAAGTTGATCAGCAGACCTAGGGACAAGTCCATCGCTGAGATGTCAGAATGTGCAGTGGCTGAACAACTACTGTCACTGCATGGATGAATGAAGCACTGCCCTGGTGCTGACATGGACTGCAGACTCTGCAGGACCAATTTTATGTGAAAATCCCCTCCACAGACCTGTTACTACGTGGGCTGAAGCATCTGCCTTGAGCAAAAGCCATCAGGATGCCCAGGCAGATCCCTCCTTACTCCGGGTGTCAGGGTCGCCTTTGACACGCACGGATCGCGGGTGACTTGCAGAGGTTCCCTGCTGCCACCTGGTGTTTCCCACGGCCGCCCACCAACCAAACGAGCAGAGAATCTTCCAACTCAGCTTTCGATCTGAGGGACTTCAGCAGCACCACTGCAGGCTCGGCCAGCCCAGGGAAACAAGGCATCTCCCAGCAGGTGTTACTGCAGTTTGGCTTTCTCAGCTGAGCCAAGCAGGAGCTCGCTGGACTGTGTGACTGATCTTTGTAAAACACACCCAGCCTTTCCAAACATTTATTGGGGAAAGCATTTACTGCTTACACCTCACTGTTTATCTTCCATGCTTTGCTCTGGGGGCCATGGAATAGGTTCCAGGAGGACCCCAAAGCAGCACCTCCACCTGCCTGGTCCTTCCCAGGCCCAAGCTGTGCTCCTGGCCCCAGGGAGAGTATGGTCAGTACAGGGAAGGCTTTGGAGTAAAAAGATGGGCTGAACAAATGAGAAGGAGCTACAAACAACAACAGCCACATGGAGACAGAGATGGAGCCCTCCACCTCCAGGCAGCAAGCTGGGAGTTCATTTTCCAGGACAGGCAAGCCAGCCAGAGAGTACTGGAACAGTGTCCTACAGATTTGTCTTCAAGGACCAAATTCCATGTTAAAAAAAGAACCTGGTTATGAGTGTCCTTGGTCAGGATCTAATTCCTGGCTTGTTTCAGGTTGCAAAGTGCTACCTGGAGAGTACTCCCAGTCTGGTACTCCCAGAGGAGACCAGATTCAATTTCTGAAATGCTGGCATGAAAAGTTTGGCCCTTTAATGTGCAGACCAATAGGTTAATGTGGGTTTTGAGCTCTAAAGGAGGCTGCTCTGCTTCAGCAGCTGCAGATTGTGAACTCCAAGCTTACCTTCAATCTTTAGTGTGCTGCAAAGTTCTGCTCACCCACATAAGCTCTCAGTTACAGGACTAAAGCTTACCCTTGCAAGATTCCTCCAACACGAATATTACATAAAATCTCACTGCTGATGCATTTAAGAACATTCTTTTACTAATCATTCTGGAGACAACTTTTACCCACAGAAATCTGTGATCTATATTGATCTGTATTATTGTCTACGATTGCTGCAGGCCCAGGTGAAGTAACTCCTCTGTCCTGTAAGTGGACCAATTCAAATCAACAGCAACTGTTGTATGGGCAAAGCTTGCTAAGATGATAAAGGATTTCTGAAGAACCTCCTTGGATCCCCTCACTGCAGACAGCAAACTCCAGCACTCCCTCAGGGAAGCTCTCAGTGAGCTCAGAGGGGCTGTGCAGGTGTAGGTGTGAGCCTGCTCCCAGTGCCTGCAGGAGGAGAGTATTGGCTGCACAAGTTCTTTTGGGGACATCAGGGACCTTCCAAACGAGGGACATGGTCAGCAGGCAACCACATGTCACCCCTCCAAGGCAGAGGGGCAGAATGATGGACTGAAGGCTTTAGTGCAGTGCTGAACTTGTCTTCACAGTGCAAAGTGCAGCAAAGTGGAGTCCTGCACCCACTGTCAGCTACCTCTGAAAACCACATTCCTGCAGGCATTGCTCCTGCTTAATTTGAACACATTTAAAGGACAGTAACAGGATGGAATGTGAAAAACTTTTTTTGCCATTTACAGTATTTACTCTGTGTTCTAGGAGAGGGTTTTTTACTGGCCACCTCAGTGTTTCTCCAGGATGGCCAGATCCTGCTTGTAAACCCTGGTGCTGGTGTCCACAGTTCAGCTGCAGACAGACTCCAAATGTACCTGGCTGAACCTGGGGGGTTGTCATGAAGGACCAATATCTTGGTCAAAAAAGGTTTGTAAATAATTAATTTTCTGGCACATTAGTTGAACTGAAAAACTGAGGAATATCCTGTGTTTTGAGTCAGTCTGAAATGATAATGATGCTCTTTATGATTTTCCAAATGAGGCTCTAGAAAAACAATGTCAAAATCAGGCTGGATGAAACACTTCCACAGCATGGAAGACAACTGTGTGAAAATGAAAGAGCTGCTGATCAGGAACTCTGCTCTTCAGAAAGCCAGAAACTCAAAACTATAAAGAAGCAGCCAGAAACCGAAGACCATAAAGAAGAACTGAGAATGTGTCAGTTAAACATCACGGGGAGAGGTGTTTCCTTTAGAATGGAATGGAACAGGATGGAATGGAAGGGAATGGAATAAACTGTTTCAGCTGGAAGGGAGCTACAACAATCACTCAGTCCAACCATCTGACAGTTCAGGGCTGACCAATTTAAAGCCTGTTATTGAGGGCATTGTCCAGATCACTTTTAAACACTGACTCTATTGTTGAAATCAACTTCACAGGCAGCAAAAATGTTCTTCTAAAGGACTTACATAAAACCTGTAATTTTCTGAAATCAGACAATCAGAAATAAACCCAAAAGTTTCCTCTGTACAATGAAGAACATAAGAGAACATATTAACCTAGTGATAAAATTCTAAAAGACTTCTGAGCTGTGCACTTCTTGCACTGATTCATAGAGTGGCTCATTTCTATTTGTAAAGTGATTAAATTCCTGCAAGATTACACAAAATTGTCAACTTGGCTCTTCTCACACCAAGTTAGACATGGACACTAGATGGCATATTTGTATCATATCTGTACAGGGGACACAGAGGTAACTGAAGCAGCACTGTCACTTACAGACACAGTAAAACAAATGGCACTCAAGGGTGAAGCATGATCCCTTTGAAAGAAAAGCTTCCACTTATATGTGTAGCAGTATTTTCTTCCAGGAGCATGCAGCAGCAAATACATTCCTGTTCAGTGATCAAAATAAATTGGAAGTGGGGCTGTCTTACAGGACAATTGCAAATCTGACAATAATCACTTGCAGATGAAGACAATCACAGGAGCTCTGGCTGTAAGGGACTCCTGCCTCCAGAGCAGGGCTAACATCAAAATCCAATCAGGCTAAAGGGCACTGTCCATCAAATTTTGCCCTCTCCTTTCCAAAGGCTGAGATCCCACAGACCCCCTGGCTGCTGTGCTGCTGCTCGACCACATTTGGTGGCAAAACATTTTCCTTCCACCCAGGAGGAGCTGTGCTGCAAGCTGCTGGCTCCTGCCCTTTTTGGAGACAGCCCCTGCACCCTCCCCAGCTGGGCAGGCACCAGACCAAACGTGCCATTGCAAAAGGTGGAATTAAGAACCAAGTGTGACTTCTCACCATGTGGTTACCAGGAAGGCCCACGAGATGTCAGCAGCCTTCCAGGTCCTGTCCTGGCAGGAGCTGTCAGGGAGAAGTAAAAATCTGGGAGGGTGAGGAAGAGAGGTCAGGACAACACTGCTTTGTCCATCTGCTCCCATGCCTCTGAACAGCTCTTTATTTCTAAATCCCCCTTTTCCTGGTCAGGCATTTCCCCTGTGCAATTCCACATGGGAAGGAGAGGGAGTTTTCTAACAAAATCTGGACATTTCTGACTGTTCAAGCACAGACAAGGACCCTCATTCATCTCCTCTCTGAGGTCTTTGACCACTCAGCATCGCTGTGCACAGCATCCTCCATCTAAGCAAGGATTCAGGTAAATGTAGGAAAAAAATGTCACCTTAAACAAGGCATAAATATCATTGTTGGGAAAATTTTAAGAGGCCAAACAGGATGGGGAAGAGAAATACTTGCTTTTTTTTTCTTCTGTCTTCATGCAGAGTAAACAAAAGCTTTGTTTTTCATGTCAGAGCTATTGAAAGGGCCACAACCAATAACTCATTTTCTGATTTATTTTTTCTCTTTGTAGGAGAGAGGCTGAAATGCATCAGTAGAAACTTTGGAAAGTTTTAAAAATTAAAGCTGACTCACCAGGATTGGGGTCAAGGATTGAGACAAAAGTGAGAAAAGCTAAAATTTTAAGACAAAACATATAGGTTAGACCACTGAGATATGAGGATGAAAAACTGGGAGAGAGAAGCTGGCACCCCTGTCATCTGTCCCCTACAGAAATTCTCTGCTCTGCAAAACCCACATGCTGCAGGACTCCAGGTAAATGAACTGCATCCCAAATTAATGTGCACCTCAGCTCAGACATGGGGCATCCAGGGGCACTTTGGTGAAGGGATGGAAAGGACAATGTTTCCTCCACCCTGAAGGCAGCCCAGCCCGCAGGGCACTGAAGGGGCTCCTACCATTTTCCTGACAATGCAGCACCCACGTCAAGCTGAGGAGCTCACTCTGCCTTTGCTGAACACTGACCCCTCTGAGCTGATGCTCAGGGCATGGCAGAACCATGGGGCAGCCACAGCCCTCAGCCCCTTACAGCTGTGCTTCAAGGCAAGGAAATGGGGCAGAAAATACAGGAAAAGGGAAACTTCTCCACATGAGCACTGCTGGATTTACTGCAGAAGAAGGGAGAAGGTCGTGTGGAGGTAGGGTTCAGTTTTCTTGAAGTCTTTACATATTCAGCCACCCAAACACTGACAGCTGCCTCCCTCCTTCCTCAAGGACAAACTCAGCACTGTGTCACACTCAGGTTGGGAACACTGACCTTGCTGAAGGTGTGGATGGATGAAACTACCCAAAGCACCAACCAAAACACAGCAATGGAGGCTTGATGCATGAAGCAGCACAGACAACTAAGGAGTAACCCCAGTATGGTATTTTGCAGGAACAAATGGCATTTTTCCCTCCAGTAACTTGACAGCAGTGAGGATGCTCAGCTGTTCCCTGCACTAGGAAACATGGGAAGGGATTTTAACAAGTCTTCAGTGCCTCCCTGCTCCCACTGACAGCAGCAGGCATTCAAGAATGTTAATGGAGCATCTTTGCAAAGTCAATGATGAGCTCTTTTGGCACAAAATCCCCAGAATAAAGGTTCTGGTGTCTGTTTTCCTGGTATTTTGAATGGAGCGGAGATGCACTTACTTAGTTACTGATTCTGAAGCTTTCCAAAAATCAAAGGGTGGTAACAAACTGGAGCTCCTGTGTAGCACAAAGGCAAAAATAAGCCAAGCATATTGTGTTCTGAGAATGAACAGCAAACCATGAGCTGCAGGTACACATGGAATATCTACAAAGCACTGAAGCAAGAGGACCAAGAGGCCTGGCATCAGGATGTCAGACTTTATGAAGCTTATTTTAAGTACAGCCAGTTAGAGACTGTTCACATTTTTCATGCAGGGATGTTTTCAGTGAAAAAACAGCCTTTTTTCACCCCCTCCTTGTCTCTACCCCTCAAACCTACCAAGATCACTGCTGTTCTATTTTTCATGAAGTTTTCTCCTGTGCTATCCTTGTACCTGAAATACACAATCCTCTGCTGGTATCTGGGTCAGCCACACCGAGAAGGGGAATCCCATTATTGTCTCCCGTTGTTTTTGAAATGAATGAATTTGTACAGTCAGCTGTACAGCTCTGGATTCAAAGGCTGATATTCCCATGACAAGCTGCTGCCACCCACGTGCCAAAGCACTGTGAGCCTTCCATCCCAGCCAGCACAGAGGCAGGGGGATGACAGCCCCCAGGATATTTGAGAGCCCAGGGTGCTGCCTCATCATCATCACTGCTGCTGCTGCCTTTGGATGGAGATGGAGCAGGGAGAGTATTTATCATTTATTGGTTTTACCCAAAGGGTTACACTATGCACCATCAGACCTACTTTGCAGGCTGAGAAACAAGCAAACACTACTAACTGAGAAAGCTGCAAAACCTATAGAACTCAAAAAAACTCTTTCCCTTCCTCTGCCTCAGCTCTGGGTGAAGCCTAAAGCAAGCAAACACCAGTTTCTGTCTCAAAAACCAAGAACTGGTGCAGTCAAAGTCTGTCTCTCTGATCTGTGCTACTCTTCAGTCACAAAGCAGCACCAATCAGGAGGAACACTTCTGCCTCACACCACAAAGACAGTCAATACTGAAGGAATGAAATGGAAAAGAAATTTAGGAGCACATAAGAGCAGAGTTACAGAGCTGCTGAATGACCTGAAACCACAGCAGGAACTAACTCTGCCCAAATGCCTCAGCCTGACTGTGACTCAGGGCACAACTGGGAATCTTACTCTGCTACATGTCAATGCATTAATTGAACTATCAGCTGTTGAGTGGAAAAGAGACAAGTTCTAAACAATACCAAGATCTAGAACCTTTGGTTCCTATCTCCATGGTAGTGCAAGTGCATTTTAAATCTACAGTTCTCAGCAAAGTTATGAAATCCTCAGTTTTGGATACCCTTTAAACACTCAAGGTACTGCTGCAAGTGCACACATGAAAAATTTGTCTAAAATAAAATGTTTATGCTGGACTAGTTTAGCAACATTAAATATTCTAAATTTTAAAGTGCCTGCAACTCAGCTTCTCTCTGTAAGTTAACAAAGCATGTTAATTCTTAACAAATATACAGTAAAGTGGTATCTTGCAACAGAGTTAAAAGCCAGTTCTCTGTTGATAGTCAATGCCTCATAGTTGCTATTAAAACTTTCTAGCACTGTTATGGAGGCCCATTTCAATTAGCTGAGTCTCAGAGAGGGAAAGAAACAGGGTGATAAAGGCACAACTTCTTGAATCCTCAGTCTTAACCCTATTTCCTCACCTCCCTATACCTTTGGCCATGCAATCAACTCAAGTCTGGGTAATCTCCTTCCAAATTCACATTTTCTCCCTGCACAGAAACTCCTTCCTGGGGTGGTCTCTGCAGCTCAGCCCCATGAGGACACCAGGCTGCAGCATCCTGTCCCTGGGACACACATTCTGGGAGGATGCTGTGGGATGCAGGTGCCATCAAGGTCCACAATGGCCCGAGGCTGCATTGGAAGAATGAGCTTGGATTGGGAGCCACATTTTGGCTCCTGGCCCCAGCCCTGTGCTGGCACAGGAAAGTTTAGTTGAAGAGTACATCCCTGGCATATGCACATTTGTAGACCACTGATACACAGACAGAAAAGCAAGAATTTACAATTTCTTGGAAAGAACCAACAGTGATTTTCTCTACTTCAAAATGTGGCAATTTCCCATTTGGGGCTTGATCCATCACTGTGTATTATTTCAGTGGGACATGAACCCAGCTCTGCACATGTCCATTTGCAGCCCAAGACCCAGAATCATATGATCTTTATAATGCTGAGAAAAGTAATGCAATTTAAAACTTCTTAAGCTTAGGGATTTATAGCTCCAGAACTGTAGGAAAGAGAGGGTATTTCTGCAAGATAACAAACTCCTTTTTTTCCCCCCCATTTTAAAACATCTTCATGTATTCCTGTCAAAACATCCAGAGATATTTTTGGTGTTAAGAAGGGCTGTGGAACAAAGTTGCTCTCCTCCACCAGCAGGAAAAAGATTACCTACCTTTTTCCTCATTATTCTGGGCCACTATTATCAGCAAGACATTTTATTACAGCAAAAAAATAAAAAGACCTTGGTTTTATCCCCATTGTCCTATAGCAGCACCCAGCAGACCTGATCAGCAAGTGATGAGTGCCCTTCCAGAGCAGGCAGCAAATGTAAATTTAGAAAAGAGCACTTAGCAAATATAACTACAGGGTCCATGCTCTCAGGATTATCTGATTTTCCCTTGCTGCAGAAAAATCCACATGAAAATGAAATCCTAAATGTACTCTGCAGCTGCATGGCAGGGAGAGGTGTGTGGCTGGCAGGGTTTAGGCTACCACCCTCACACAGGTGTGATTCACCTGGATGTCAGGATGTGCAATCCCAGAGAAACTGCAGCATCAGGGTCAAGTGGTCTGCCAGAATCCTGAGCCTGGAATCTGATGGCTCCCTGTCCAATGCTGCTCTACCCTCTAAGCCAAGTTTTCTCCCCAGGTGTCCAGCCTGAGCCTCCCAAGCCACGACCTGGGGCTGTCTCCCCTCATTCTCCCACCCAGTGAGGAGCTCAGCTCCATCACCACATCCTACCCCTGCAGGCAGCAGTGGGTGGCAATGAGATCCCTCCCCAAGCTCCTTGCCCGGCTGAACAAGCAATTTAATTTCCTTCCTTTGGTGTACTTTTCCCTCTCTCCCTTGCTCCAAACTGCCTTTGCCTAAAGCACTGTTCTTAAATTAATTATCAAGGAGCTTTATGCTGCAAAGGAGCAGCGTTTTGGGCCTCCACTGGGACTTGTGGCTTTTTCCTCTGCAGCCTGGGAGCGTGAAGGCTTGGCCAGACCCGTGACTCACGCTCTTCTGAGACACTCCCACAAGTTTTATACACAGAATTCCTTTTCTCCTTGCAGCTCTGCTGTTAAATATTTGGATTTGCAGCTCCCTCCCAGCCGTGCCTGCCTCCCAGGACAGCTGGTATGCAATACCCACACGCTGCTGGCATTGCCTCGTTAAGGTGACAGGCAATTAAAGGCAGGTTGAGGGACCCCAAGGGACTCACCTTCATAGGAGCCAGCTGGATGGGAGTGATGCATGAGGGATCCACCATGGGCTTTGGCCTGTTGGCTGTGTCTGCCAGCAGGCTGTGCCACTGCTGGGGCAGCCCCGTGAACTTCTGCTCCCGGTGGTCGAAGCCAGTGTGGACCCGGTGCTCGAAGTTGGAGGGGCCAGAAATTTCCAGCCTTTTCTTCTTTTTCCCAAACATGGTGGAAAGATCTGGAGAAGTCAGAGGGAAACAGGAAAGAAAAGAAAAAAAAAGTTTATACTCTGTTGTAACCCTCAGTCATTCTCTCTACTTCACAGGGCATTTTAGTAGAAGTCATCAGCCAACTACCTCCGTGAACTTCACTCCACACATGGAGATCTATGTGAGGCAAGCACTTATCTGACCTTTCTGGGAGAAGATTTTAAGAAATTAACCCAGTCTCTTACTACATATGTTCAGAATACCTTATGAAACAAAGAAATTCCCAGGAAAGAAAGCCCCAGGGGCTACTTTGTCCTCCCCTCCCTGCTCATGGTGTAAGCTGCACCCCATGGAAGCTCCAGGCTCATGAGGAGCAATACCAGCAGCATTGGATGGCTTCAAGGACAGCACTTGGGATAAGTGGGGAGCTGTGCCCTGAAACAAGGGGGAGAAAATGCAGGCACAGCTTTGCATCCTAAATATATACCCCAGATCCTGGAGCAAAGACACCCCATCCCAGATGAGAGCCTGGCCCTGCTATGGTCAGATCTAGGTCTCACACAGCAGCACTCAAAGGGGAATTACTCCTGTGCCATTTCAGTGAGGAAAACAGAGAGCTCAGATCTAATTCTAACCTGGTCCAAGGGCCTTCACCTGCATTTGTGAAGGGTCCTGCTTAAAAAAAGCACCAGGTATCAGCTATTGCAAATATCATGGCCTGACTTCTCCAAGAGAGAAAGGATTTGCTGTGAGAGCCACATGCCCAAAGCACCTGGGTTTATGCCCAGATGGGCACAGGTCCCCAGCTCCTGGACAGCAGACTTGGGTGGGATTCATTACATCACAGCCCTACTCCTTTTAAGGTCCAGGAAGGAGCATCAGCTCATTTGGTTCCTGTGCAGGTGGTGTGGAGAAGAGAGAGGAGTCCTTCCAATCCCATACAAGCAAGGAGCTGGAGGCTGTTGGAGGAAATGTGACCTTCCCAGCCTCTCCATCACTGGATCAACCTGTGTTGGCCTGGCTGCCTGGTAAAGCTAATTGTTACAGCTCTTGCCCTACACAAAGCGAAATGTTTTAGTCAATTTTTATGGTTATTTCTTGATAAGATTGAGTTGATTTGCTTTCCTCCTCTCTGTTTTGGCCTTCCTGAGGAGCCTGGAGAAGGCAGCAGGATGGCTTCAGAGCACACAAGGGAACACAGGCTAATAGATCAGATAGCAGTGATAAATCAGCTTCTCTAGCTGGGGCAAGAGAAGTTTCATTGCCAAGGTGGAAGGAGGCATGAACTCCAAACTGAGAGGGACAAAGGTACTTATTTGCTCCTTCTACTGGCATAGGAAATAGCCAGCACACTTGCAACCTGCATTAACCCTTGGGGTTGGTGGGTCCCACCTTAAAACAAAGTGCAGCCTAAAAGTTCTACTGAAGTCAGTTCCTCCAGAACTGACTTTCTAGAGACTCCAGAAATCTGCTGTGCAAGGCAAGGATAAATTCCTGGTCCAAGGGAAACAAACAGAGGTCCTGTTGCTTTTCAGTGACATCCTGTCCTGGAGAAGTTCTCTCTCTACTCTCTGCTGTCTCAGAATAGTCCTCCACCTTGCTCTCTGGGCCATTTCAAGCAGGGCTGGCTAAGCACTTGAGCAGCATCTGTCTGAAATAGCAGCAGGGTGAGGAGGCTGGCAGCTGTGTAAAACCTCTTCTATCACAGAAGAGGTGGCAGAAGAGGTTTTACACAGCTGTCAGCCTGTAAAGCACCTGTAAAGGTGCTGCCCTGACTTTCATTCAGGAGGTGGAGAGGAGAAGCTCAGAGAAGAAAATACAGTTGTGTTACTGCTGCAGCTACGAAAAGCTGCAGTGACAAATCAGGTATTTATTCCACCCTCAGTGCCTTTTACTAGTTTATCTAAAGATCAAGTCCATTATTTGAAAATTGATTGCTGGCTGCTTTGTGAGTCCCCCCTGTGTATTTGTAGGTGATTGTCTCCTTTGTACGTATTTCTTTTAGACAGAGCAGACTTGCTCCTGCTGGCCTGTCTTCATAGGTCTCATCTTTCACACACTTCTCTCTCTGGCTTTCTACCCTACTCTGAACTTCCCAAAATCTCCTGCTCTTTTGACAGGCTCTCTCCAGCACTGTTAACTTGAGTATCTTCCTCACCTTCCTCCCCCAAAACCTCCTACAAACACTTTGATATGTAGATTTTTTCTTTTTCTAGTATTATAACTATTTAATTTTTCTTTGGTGTGTTTGGGTAGCTTATGGCACTCCCAGACACACCTTCAAAGCCATCTTGGTTGGTCTCTGTTCAGAGATTATCCATTTTCCAGGCTCAAACAGAGCAGGCAGATCAGGGAGTAGCTCCCAACCAGGGCTCATCCACAGGGCTCCACAAATCTCAGCCAGCTGCAGATCAATGGCTCTGCATTGATTTCATTCACCCTCAGGGATGGGAATCCATGAGACTATTGCAGGAGCATTTTAAACCATCAGCTCTAGACATGTATTTTTTTCCTCTGATCAATGCCAGGGTTTCCCTCAGGACTTGCAGCTGCTGGATGCTTGAAGTCCCCCAGAGCTCCAAACAACATCGGGTAACTAAAAGCACATCAGCAGCCACAGTGCTTGCTGCTTTTTAAAATGAACAGCACATCCACTCTGCAAGGTCCCAGCCAGCAAGTTACCTCCATTTCACTGCAAAGCCAAGCCAACCTCCCCTCAGCACAGTCCCTCCAAAGGGGCACAGCAGCCACAGCAGTCCCAGGGAAGCTTCACTTCCCCTCATTTCTCCCAAAGAATGGAAATGATGCTGCCTGTTTTCCTCAGCTGTCTGAGGATGAGGATTTGAGGGAGCCAAGTCTGTGACATGTTATGCTCTGGGTTTGTAAATGTCCTGATTCAGTCCCCACTGAGCTGCTTGGTCCTCATAACTCAAAAAAGGAGAGATGATTTAAATTTTCCCATAGCTCTATTGATATGACACAAAAAATACAGGACTTTTTCAATCAGGTGTGGAAGCAGAAAACACCTCCAGTACACAAATATATGTTCTCCAAAACATCTAAAGCCATTTTAGGAATAACCCAAGTGCTTTGAAGAAAAATCATGGAGCTCTCCAGCATGCTGGATAATGTGTGTGTAGCAGAAAATTTATGAAATTTGTATCAAGAGCACAAAATGTATGAGACTCATTCAGGCACTCACTCATTCACACAAAACAGCAATCCTCTCACAGTCATTAAGAACTCCTAATTTCCTAATGGGATTACTTCAGAAAACATCCCACAGACATCAGAGCAGCCTTTATCAGAGGCACAGGGAGGTGGGAGGCTGCAGGGCAGCTCTGCAGAGCTGCCTCTGTGCCATCCCCACACCAGAGCACTCACCCTGAACTTAATCCTTCCCGACAGCTTCCAGCATAGCCCTGATTGTGCCAGGGCTCTCAGCAAATGCCACCTTCCTGTGCAGCCCCTCCTGTGCTCACCCCCACAGAAGGAGAGGAAATGAGAGGTATTGCACTTGTAATTTGTTGCTATTTTGGTGGGATGAGCACAGGCAGGATGTCTGTGCTCTCTTTGCATGTGCTTTGCCACGGGATAGTCCGGTTGGTTCCAATGGCACAAGGTGACACTTGACACAGGGGGGCTGGGGGAGCCCGTGCTGACAACAGCTACTGTTGATGGGCCTGGCTTTGGGGAGAAAACAGGGCTCATCACTGCAGTGCTGCATTTCTACAGGAAAACTTTACTCACTCTTATGCTGAAATGATGCAGCACATTCATTTTGTACATGTGAGGTCTGGAGGAGGCAGTTCTTTAGTGACAGCACACAATAACTCAGTAAGCAGGACAGCACAACACACAAAGCAAGTCTGCTCCTACATGGGAGAGCCAGGAGCTGAACCTGCTCAGCTCCAGGCTGCCATGCCAAGGGCTCCTCAACCCACAGCCCAACCATGGCACCAGAGTTAGAGATAACAGAGTTTCTTAACCAAAGCCATGAGGAAAACATATGGACATGACACTTACTAGAAGAAAACACAGTACTGGGGGAAAAATCTGACTATTGCACCCTCTCCTGAGTAACCCACAGCAGTGCTGGTCCCAGGGAATGGGGAAGGAACAGGGATAGTGGGAGAAATGTGTGAGCTGTGCTCTGTAGATAGTTACCCAAACCCTTCTATAATTGCAGTATTTGCCTTATTCTTTGTCTCTGCCCAGGAAAGGAGCAGTGCCAGCTCTGCTGGTGCCAGCTGAGGAGCTGTAACACAGCCCCATCCAGCTGCTGCAGGCACCAGGCAATGCTGAGAGGGTGCTATCAGGAGCAATCACTGCTTTTGCTCTTAATGCTGTTTACTGTAGTGCCTAACAAATCGAATTACATGCTAATCAGCACACCCTGCCTGCTAGACCTATGCCAGACTTGGCTCCTTTGCATTGCACTATGTTCTATGCATAGAAATAGTTATAATTCACTGAGCATCACAGTGCCACGGGCTCCCAGGCTGGTCCAAATTTCAACCATGTCCTTCATGGACAGATCAGATCCCCAGAGAGGAAATTTCCTGAGATGATGTCCGTGCAAGGTGTGTGTTATGGACCAGCAAAGAAATCCACTCTGTCAGTTACTGCACTCTCATTGTGCTGCCCCCCAGTCACACATGAAGGGGTTTTTCCAGCAAGAAGCATCCTCCAATCTCACACTGGAGCAAGAGGGTGGCAGTACTATTCTGGGTGCCAGGGGAGCACACTCTCCATAGTTCTGTGCTCAGGACAGGATTTCCAGCAATAGCTTGCCCACAAAAAGTTAAAGCCCTGCCAGCTCACACTGAGGTCACAGGTTTGTTCACTCTCAAAAGTTTGGCCCCATCCTTGGGGTTTCCATGAGTTTTCCCTCTCCTGTATGTGAGATCAGGGGACAGTGAGACTGATGAACTGAAAAGATGAAAGCCCAGATTTATGTTACTGCTCTCAAAGAACAAATTTTTGCATTTACAGCAAGTTAGATCCAAAGCAGTAGAAATGAAATGAAAAAAAGAGGATTACTTCAATCCTAAGGTTAATGGTATTCTGTATCTTTTATCATATCCTAAGAGTATTTCAGTCAACCTACAAAATAAGAGTGAACTCTGTTTAACTCTGGCCCGTTTTCTTTTCAATAAAAAAGTCAGAGACAATTTTTGCTCCCCCTCCAAATAGCTTCTCTTTTAAAAGACTACAAAAGTTGGAAAGTTCTTCCATGTCTTGTAATCTTGAAAACTACCAAAGAGTCCCAAGTGCATCCCTTAAGCAGTGACAACAGCCCTTGCCATCCCGTATGTCCCCAGATAACCCTGAGCAAAGGCCTGTGAAATTCTGGCACACATAAAAACATACAATAACCTTACAAAGTTAGTACCCAGAATAATGAAGTGAGATGGGAATTTTTACTTTAAAATTGAGCTTTTAATGACTCTGTACTGTAGCTATGTAAGCTCTGGGGTTTTTTTATTGTGGTATTTCAGCAGCCAGATAAAGTGTCCCAGGAAATCGTGGGTGTTCCCCATGACCCTGAGCCACCCTGGCAAGGCTGCAAGGGTTTCCTACACACACCTCACTGCTGGCTGGGCTGGGCTGGAAATATTCCCTCAGGAGGGGCTCTGCATTCACTGCCTGCCTCAGCCCAGCAACGTGTTTGCTTTGAAACAACCAGCAATTAGCTCATTTTCAATTAGGAAGTGCACACTGCACTAAGCCTGTGAGCCTGTGTTTTCTGCAGGGATTCCCTGTGGTTCCTCTGCTGAGCAAGGAGCAGCAGAGCCCTTTTCCCTTATGGATGGGCATGCTATGAGCATGTAAAAATTGCCTTCATGCATGCTGAGTATGGTCTGGGAGCCCAAAGTGGGGGGCAGCAGCAAGGGCTGTGAAAAGGTCCTGTGAAAAGACACAGTTTGTCCCAAGTCAGCCACACAGCCAAAAAACCTGGTTACAGGCAGGAGCATTAATGAAATGCTTCATTCTTAACAAACCTGACAGAGACACAGATTGCAAAATGGGGAGATGGGTGCAGGTCCCTTTCTTTTGAGAGTTTTTACTTACTAATAGTAGTTTTCTGTAACACAAGGACCTCAATTATTCCCCTCCAGAGCAACCCAAAGGCAGCAATACATCATTAGCTTTGGCAGCTCCTGTTCCCCGCTCTGATTAATTGTAACCTTTCCCGATATTTGATCGTAAATGAGAGTATAAATTGAGAGGCACAAATTAAATTAATGTGTCAAGGCAGCCTGCAGAGCCAGTGCTCCAGACAAATGTGAGCTGGGCTGAAACTCAATCTCCAGGAGAAAGCAAATGTCTGGGATGGACTGATGGCAGCACAAATCGCTGAGAGATCCTCCGTGAGTGAGAGGTAAAAATGATGTTGGTTCTCCTCCAGCTCACACTGGTGCAAGTTCCTGCTCCTGAGGGAAGTGGAGGGACACCAACACACATCTGTGTATCTATACACCTAATATATATTTAATAGATTTACTATATTTAATAAAATTATTTAAAATGAGGAAAATTGTTTGGGCTTTTTTTCTTTAATAAGGAACAGAATAGCAATAGTTTTGTGTTTCCTTTCTGTTTAAGGATGGTTCTGAGCTTCTTGGTAGGGACCCTCTGCTGCTGGCTGCAATCAGAGCATGAGATTCTTTTGCCAAAAAAAGAGAAGCATGCCCCTGACTGCCGGCTTACATTTTAAAGAAGAATTTATCTCTATTTTTAACTGACAATACACAGAGCACTACCCTATTTTTCAGGAGATAAAACCAGAAGCTGTACCTGGAAAAGCAGAGTGAACTGAATGAGGAGACAATAAAGTTCATGGAAAGACTCTTAAAAACCACACTGGTTTCAGGTCAGGGCTGACACTCTACTGTGACAAAAGGAGAAATCCTGTTTGACTTTCCACATATAATATTCCTAAATACTTTCCTAACTCCCAGAATATCATTCTGGATAGATGGGATGGAAGCAAATGGGAGACACCCAAGAGCAGAGCACCTCAAACCAGAGGTAGGTGAGCCCTGTGGCCATGTCTTGTGTTTATTTATTAAGTCACTGCTGTTACCTAGAGGGAGATCTCATTACCTCCTTAGATGCAAGGATTTTTGTTTTGCCATGGGATGGACAACATGCAGGTCAATACTAGGTTGGTTCAGCTGTCTAATGAGGGACCCCATTTCCCATGATCCCTGCTCCTCCCTCTGCTCCTCATTATGATTTGAGCATTTCAATTTGGGAACAATAACATAATACCTTGGAAAACGTTCTCACATATTCCACTAATGATGATTTTAAACACCGACCCTCTGGCAGCAACAAAAAGGACCTACAAATCCTGAATAAACAAAGTCAGCTCAAATTTGGAGTCTTTTACCATGCTGCTAAGCTCTTCTGCACACAAATAATGCACTGATAAAAATTAATCACCTGTGACCACATAGTTTTTTCCAGACTACTCTTTCAGTTCAATGAAAGCACAGAAGTATCATTTTCAGTGCATGCCTGTGTGAGTTTTAGAATGAAAAGCTTGATGATCAATAGGATTCAACTCGTTATCATGGATTTTCAAGGCGCCTGGTATTTTTTTTTTGAGATGGGACTGACTTCTAAGTCATTTAATCACTAGTAAAATCCATGCCTTGATCATGGAAAGATATGCACTTATGGACTAGACCCACAAAAATGCCTCTTTCCCAAAGCCCCTCATTTACCCTGCAGCATTCTGCTCATTTCAACCTCAGGTCAAATCAGCCAATTTCTCAGCGTTTCTATGTCACTGCACAATATAATAAAAGTACATTTAAACAATTACAAAGAGTCCAGGACTTGGCATTGTCCACGATTCTCTTCAATCCCACAATACCTTGTTTATGGTTGAAAATGCCTTCATTTGTCACAGCACAGCAGTGTGTCTCTTGATAGCCAGCCCATGAGACATATCTAACAGAAATGCACAAGGGAACAAAAGGCAGGAAAAAATAATAACAAAAGCCAACGTATGCTTCCAGAGAAATAGTAAAAGCTGGTACAGAGTGGCCAAACTAGGATTGATGTACTCCAGGGAACAATACTCATTCTTCTTATTGAAAGCTACTCCTGTACGAGGACTCATTTCCATACACTGACTGACATGTGCTTTCCTAATTTAGAAGTCTTGTGATTCCCAGAGGATTTTAATGCTCAGTAATTTTCAGCTGAGTAGCTTAAACGCACATATTGTAGTCAGTCACTCTCTATTATCTCATACACATGCACACATAAATAGCAACGTGGAGACGGGGGCTCGTGCAGGGAATTAGCCTGCAACAGCTCTGGGCAGATTAAAGAGGAAACCCCCCCTCAGCCCCCCGAACCCCTGGAGGTAACTCAAATAATTTCTATCCCTAGCAAGTGAAAAGATTCCAGATTTGCAGAAGCAAATAGTCCTCTGGGTGCTCAGCTTGAGATAATTAATGGTATTAACTTTGTAGGAAATGCTGGACATCCACAGGGAGAGGGGATTAAATCAGACACCCATTAAATGGGTCTGACAACCTGAGTCTCGTTGGAACTTCAGTTGTAAATTATTTTTTTCTGAGTTGATATTAGCACTATTTTAAGACAGTTCTATACTGTTCTGTATTAAAGGATGCAGGTACTCTATTTCTATGATTCCAATTAGAAAAAAATACCCAGTAAAGGAAGTACTATCAAGAATGAAAGGGATGATAAATCAGTAGAGAAGACAAAGTGAGCAGAGAGACCAGACAAACCTGCAGGAAATATCAAAAGATGGACAGTGAAACTGTAATTCTGAGTATTAGAAAATATGGACATTCCTATAGGTTGGGGTAACTGTAGGATAATAACTGGAAGGATATGAAATTCTGTATTTATCCAAAGACTTAGCAAAGTGCTTGAAAAACACTTGGGAAATTGTTCTTATCAACTGGGCACCAAGTTACACCTTCTTTGCATTTTGGGCCACATCCACAGTGGGGTTTGCTGGGCAAAGCCTCAGCAAAAGAGATGGACTGGCACTGACTTGTAGCACAGCAAAGGGGACACTAAAATGTCTTGGGTTGGCATGCAAAGCTTTAGTTTGAACTTCCTGAAACTGAGTTTTCTCCCCAACACTTGACACCTGCAAAGCCGGCATTACAAACATAATCACAGAATCAAAGCTGGAAAAGACCCTCAAAACCATCGAGTCCAACCAACACTCCCAGAGATGGTGACTCCACCACCTCCCTGGGCAATTTATTCCAGGGCATGACCACTCTTTCAGTGAAAACATTTTTCAAGTATCTAATCTGAACATCCCCAGCTATAACTTAAGGCCACTTCCTCGTGTTGTTTCAGCTGAGGTAAGGCAGAAGAGACCAACCCCACCTCACTACAACTCCTCCTGGGTAGCTGTAGGAGCAGTAACAATCCTTCCAGCCATGCCAGTTCCCTCAGCCCCTCCTCCTAGGACACGTTTTCCAGACCCTTCCCCAGCAATGTCCTTTCTGAGGTGAGAGGCCCTTAACTGCACACAGCACTGAGGTGCAGCATTTTCAGTGAGCTCAGCAGTGACCAAAGCATGGCAGGCCGCAGTGGGGCTTCTCCACAGTTCCCAGGCAAGACTTCTCACAGGACTGCAGAGTTTCTCACAAGTGCCTGTGGATGCATTCTGAGCATTTTTAGAAGACAGCTTTTACTTGGAAAAAAAGGAGGCAAAATGTTTTTTCTAGGTCTAGAAACCAACTGATCTGGAGCTGGTTGCATCCAGAGCTGGATGCATCCATGAACACACCAAAACTGCATCAAGGAGGGGCTCCAGGGGGGTACCTGCCCCAGCAGAGATGATTTTACACCCTCAGAGGTGTCACAGTGACAAGTATGAATGGGACAGGAGGGGGACACCCCTGTGACAGCACCACATACCACTGGGACAAGGTAAATGACACTGGGGCTCTGGCATCAACCCCCTGCCACAACTCCTCACTGCTGTGTTTGCATTCAACACACTTCATTCTCCTACAATAATATTCACTGCATTTCTTATTTTACTTCTAAAACACTACAGGCTGTGCTGGCTCTGAGGAACTGCTCTATTACTACAACATTTGTAAAAGGTTGCTTTCCAATGAATGATCAACAGCAACAGATGCTTCATTATTCATCCATTATTAATGGCAAGCCTCTCATAAGAGTATCTTTAGGATGAAACACAGAATCTGACCTGTGTTGGCCAAGAAATGGTGCAAAATCTGTTTATCTGGTATGTCAAAATACCTTCAAAATGCAAACAAACAGATCTATAGATAAATGCATCCACAGCAAGTGCCTGCAAGATGAAAATCATGCCTGTTATTATCACTGCAGGTTCCCTACCTTTCTATCTGGTTTTACTTTGCATCACTGTAACTGAAGGGAAGATATTTCCACAGTTTACAATAAATCACAAATGTGTTGAGTCTACCTTAACTTTTTATTCCTTACATATTTTGTCTTTTTTTTTCCCCCACTCTGCACTGTGCAGGAAAGCTGGTCTGAAAGTCAATTCTTATCCTATTACCTATTGAGTTGCTGTCAGGCCATACTCTGTTTCCACATTAAAAATGAGAACTGATCCCTTGAAGGGTTTCCAGAGCTTACTGTTTATTACCTTCTTCAGAAAGTTTACCATAAGCCCTTGACACAGAGGATGGAAAGTTTATAAAGAGATATCTGCTCAGTCCTCCTCCCTCTGGATAATCCCCAATGATCAATAATTACATCTGAGGAATTCCCCAACACTGATTTTTTTTTTCAGAGCCAAGCAACCTGGCCATGCAGACTTTGTGTTTTGCCACCTCCAGACAGCAGATTGGAAATGTTGGGCCTCACCTGCTCTCTGACTGGGAGGTAAGGGAGATTCTTCATGCCTTATCTCTGAAGCTGATATGGAAGTCTTCAGACCAGCCACAGAAAAGCAAACAAAAAGTACACTAAACTGAATGAAATAACCCACACGTTTTCATCTCAGTGCAAATCCAGAAGGATGAATGCTATTGTGAGGTTTTCATTGTTTCTCACCTTCTAAATGTGAAAAATTGAAATGTTTTTTGGCTACAGGAAGGTTTTGAGCAACTGCAGAGGTTACTGCATCTCATATGGCCACCACTGCCACCTTCCAAGAGATGTGCTGCTGCAGGAGGTGGCTGCCATCCCTTCCTTCCCAGGAAGGATGCACACATGTCAATTACTGCATTCTGCTGGGCCCATCCATACACTGTTTCACGGAAGGGCCTCTCCAGGATAAGAGGTTTCATCTACAATGGTCCAAGAGGGCACTTCCAGCCTCTCAAAAAAATCCCAAAATACAATGAACAGAGTTTGCCAAGTAAGTGAGCAGCTAAGACGACTCCCAGAAATCTTGCTCTGGAAACACCATGAGAAGCTGCCATGTGACTGTGTGTATGAGCTGATTCAGCTCCCAAACTTTTAGACAATTATGTTAAAAAGCCACTTGTCTCCCAGAAGACAAGTGGAACAACATGGCATCATCCCTCCCCAGTCTGCACTGACTGATTTTCCAGCAGCTCTCAAGGCTGCCTCGTTGGGAAAACACCGTCATGACAAGGAGTCTGTGAGGGAAGGCAAGATCTTCTCCAAGTACTTTCTGATAAATCTTATTTACCACTGAGGGGGAGATGCTGAGGCTGGGCAGAGGTGAAGAAGTTGGCCAACCAACAGCTCATGGATCCCCAAGGCTCCCATCCTGCTTGGTGAAATGGTGACAGTGACCCATCAGACTTTAACGCCTCTGTTTATATTTAAATACATGTATTTATATTTTAATTTAGCATATTTAGATCTGAGATTGCAGGTCCTTCTTAAAGGTTCAGTATCAAAAATGCACCATCAATTAGAAGATGATAATTAACAGGAAAGGACATCTCTGCATGCTGACTCTGCATTCACTGCTGTTTCCAGAGGCAGGGAGATTCATTAATTCATTCATTCCCCACTTGTTACAGAGTGACTCCAACAAAGCTGCTGATGCAACTGGGAAATCAAAAGATGAGCCAGGAAAGTGACTGCAAAAAATGCATTAAGGGAACTTGTGTGGTGATGTCAAGTGGCGGGGCCAGAGTCAGCACTTCAGGAAAAAGGGACTGCAGAGCTGCTGGCTGAGAGGGAAGTGAAATGTGCTGGAGTTTGGGTCCTAAAGGAAACATTTTCCCACCAGAAAAAAAAAAAAAAGTTCCTGTTCTAATGTAATATGCTGTCCTACAAAATCTCTCATTTAATGCTCACCATTTTCCTCTTGTGCTTAAATAGAGAATCACAAAAAACTCAAAAGATATTTAAGATATAATTAACTCCCAAAAATGTCAATTTTCTCAAGTTTTGGACGTAAGACTCAATAAATACCATGAAATTTTCTGTTTCAGCCAATCTGAAAACTGTGTGTGCATCTGAGATGACTTACTGTTTGCTCCATGAGGCAATAGAAAGGTTTCAGAAACGTGACCTCAGGACAGCCACGAGACTCAAATTGTTTGAGACACCACAAGTGGATGACCAGAACATCTTTTTACACTCTACCCCTGTAATTCAGTCTCTGCACTCCTTGTGTGTGCACCCTGTGCCCCCACCCCCTTGTAACTGTGCCCAGCCTCGACCTCAGCCATACTGACAACCCTGGCTTTCTAAATTATTTCTACCCTCTCCAGGATAAAGGCAGGAAGATGTCCTGAACTGCTTTTAAAATGATTATGCAAAGCACAGTGAGCTGCATAATACCTTTTCCAATAAAACTCCCTTTTAGTACTCTGACAGCAATCAGCTGTGTTATTATAACTATTCTTTCTCCTTGTATCACTCAGGCTGAATGTTTTAAATGGAAATAACATCATCTTGTCCCCCCGTGTTTGTTACTTGTGGCGTGTCCTTGCAAGTAACCAAAGCTCAGGATGCCAAAGCTGAAGGCTCAGCTCGCCCACATAAGAGACATGATGTGAATAAATCAGTGCAAAGCCCATGTGAGCTCCTTCTCTCTCACTAGCAGGGGCTCAGGCTGGAAAAGCTGGAGCTGCCATGCAGCCTTTAACTACCCATGGTACCATTTTAAAACATCAGTTCATTCAGGATATGGGTTCATTTTTTAGAATACCAAATATGCAGCTGGGTATCCACAGAGAAATGAAGAAAACCCATGTATATTTACTAGGGTGGTGTGACACTTCTTTTACAGGGTTTGACTTGCTGGAAAGGAGTTTCAAAACTCAAAGCAAATTCCAGAATTCTAAGAGCTCTATCATAAGTGTCACTCTTAGCCTAGCTAGGGCAAATCTCACTCCTGAGCACCTGCATCACCAATCACACCCACAGCACAGCTGGGAAACCATCACTGAGCATTTTGTACCTCCCCAAAACTCATCTTCCAAGCTCATCTCTCTTTTCCCCACTGCACAGCTGTGTCATCTCAGTCTTGGGCTTTCTGGAGCATTATTGGGGTCCTGATGAAACTGTTGCTGGTTTCAGGGGGAGAACTCTGACCAAAGAAATAGCCACTTTTTTCTGTTTCCTTCTACTGAAAATTGGAAAAATAACTCTCCATGGTGGCAGCACGTCCAAGAGCAGGGGAGGAGAGACACAGTAGACTTTATTTAAGGAAGCCCATTTCCTGCTCCCTTTCTTTGCAACAGAGGTGAGAGATGTTGCTTCCCTCCCTCTCCTCTGCTGCCGCTATCTCCCATTTCCCAGTGGAAACCAAAGTTCCCCTTCATCAGTATTTCCTAAGCCATGATTTTGTAAAGCTGGAAAAAGACTGAGCTCACATTATCTGGTCTGAATCCAGCAAGGCTTATGCTCATCAGAAAAGGAATCAAAGTTTCCGACTTGGAAAACCTCTGAGCCAATATTTGTAAATAAAATCTAATCTAATTACCAATATATGTATTTTTCAGCTGTCCAACTCAGAGAGAACACAATCCCACTGGGATGAAGCAATCACAGTGTTTAACATGCAAAATCACTGCTCGCCTACCAGCTTTATTAATAGGTAGTTTTCTAATTCAGAGGAAAAAGCAAGGAAGGGCCATAATCTGAACACAAGCATCTGAAATGCTCCACTGAGCTCTGCTCCAGCAAACACAAGAAAATACTTTTTTCTCTTTTTCCCCCCTCCAATGACAGCTTTCCAGTGCTGCTGGCATCCATCACATGTGCAGAGGCAAATGCTTCCACACTTGGTAATAATCAGAGCGAGGGAATTATGGATTGGGAGGAGGAACTGCAGGGCTTTTTTCTCTTGGCTAAAGGCATCCTTCAATCTGAAAAGCTGGAAGGGAACTCAGCAGTAGCTTCCTTCTCCATTTCCACTTTCCAAGCAGAGCCAGGATTCCCTGCAGATCCTCCACATCACCTGTTTTTCCTGGGCTCTCAGTTTTGCCATGTGCTGAGCTGGTGCTGGTCCCCAAAGGAATAATTCCATCCTGTCCTTTCCACACCACTCCTTCCTTACCTACTTATGCAAAATAACCTTCTGGAATTCATCTCAAACCCATCTTCATTGCCAGCTCTGTCCCTACCTACACTGTCACCTGGGGTTATCAAAACCAAATTTATCCCACTCCCCCTTTTTGACTCTCAGTGTTTGCTGCAAAATAATACAAGACCTAAGAACTGTCCTCAACAGAAAACTCCTCATGGGAGCAGATAAAAAGGATTTTCCTTCATGTCATCATGAACTGAAATCAATAAATACATAGCAAGGCAGTACAGAGGCAAGCTTGGGCACTGCAAGGATTAGCTAGGAAATTTATATAAACTATGATTATGAGGACAGAGTAAAGAGCAAGTACAAACTTAAAAGACAACCAGAATAGAATATTAATAAATGATTAACATGGCAGGTTTTAGGACAAGTGTTACACATTCTGTATCTCTATAAAATCAGCCTCTGAAAGTCTAAGACATTAAGGCTTAATCAGAGTACATTGTTTTACAGATGAGATATCACCAGTCAGTTAAATTGCAGGAATGGAAGTGGGGGTTTAATTCAAGCTTCTCTAGGGAGGAGATTTGTTTGAAAGAGGTCAATTAAGCCTTCCACTCCAGTTAATCCCTTCTGTTTATTTAAAAAAATCTGGAATAAGGAAAAAAAATTACAATAGGCCAGCAAAGCAAAATTTTCCTATAGATGCACCAAAACAAAAACCTGCAGGTCATGTTGCTTTCAGCTGAGAGAAACACAGGCAGAAATTGCAATCAGTCTGCATTTCATATGAATGCATCACGTGGAGATGATTCAGACCGAATTATTCTCCAAATTAGCTTTATGGAACACTCTCCTCCAAGGAAGGCAGCAGTGCTCCAATTGGTTTTGGTAGAAGTTAAAATATTAACTTACAAGTCTCGTTTGGAATGAGTCTCTGTGGGGAAGAACAGAGGGCAGGAGAGAGTGGACCCTCAAAGAAACAATTTCCATTATTTTGCATTTTCCTTTAGAAGTCAGCAGCTGCCCCCAGCCCCTTTTCCCCACAGCCCTCAAGCTCTTAATGGCACTATTTACATATATTTCCCTTAAGCTTCTGAGTCACCACTGGTCATTTAGGTCAGTATATTTGTTTTTCCCTGCTCTTCTGAATATTGATGTGTTTCAATCTTTTTTCCCCTCTTTCTTTGGTCCTACTCTAACTCCTTTCTGAGCTTCCCACAGCAGTGCAGCAAATGCCAGGCAAGCCCCTCACTGTGCTGCCCATCTGTTCCCAGTGCTGCCTTCCTGCTCGCCCCGTGCTCCATCCGCCCTGCGGTGTGCCTGATCTTTGTGGAAAGGCCTCCTGTGTGCTAAACACTGCCCATCCTGCTGAACCAGAAATAAAGGAAAAGCAGAATTATCCCCTTCCAGAGACAGCTCAGTAGAGCTTTTTTCCCAGTGCTTTACCAGCACCAAGATCTTTTTTGCTGGGCAGGTGAGGAGCCACCACCTCGCTGTGACATCCCCCAAGCAGCAAAAGCATCAATTTCCATTTCCTTGCCAAGACAGCAATTGCATGGGATGGTGCTCCCAGCACTGAAGAAAAAGCCCTGGTGTATGTGCTTGTTAAAAAGATGCAAGGAATAGACAATCCCTATAGGGAAACCAGCACAGGCCAACAGGGTGGGAGGGGAGAGGGTCCTGAAGGGAGGGCAGGGCAGGGGGCACAAACACAGGAATCACATTGTGTTTCTCTGGAAAGACAAGAACAGCACAGAAAAATCAATGTGAGGGTTCCTAGTGAAGGAGAGGCTGAGCCAGAGGGGACAGATGCAATAGAAAACTGAGCAAGGGAGGAGAGGCCAGGTGAGGAGGAGCTGAATCAGTTCAGTAGCTTCGATTTGATTCAGTATCAAAGAGGAAAGGCAGCCCAGCAGCTCTTAAAGGGCAGGGAGGAGGATCTGATCAGCCAGGAGGTGAAGTGAAGGTAGCACAATTACTGTGGCAGCTGCTGCGGGTCCACCCTCCTGGGTCTGCCTTTGTATTTCTCCCAGCACCCTGATCACTCACAATTGAGTTAATTAGACACAGGCCTGTCAGCTCCCCTCACAAATTCATAAAACTCCTTTAGGCTCAGCTCTTTACCCCTAGCTCTTTTCTCGTGGAAGCAAGACTTCATGAGATCAGTAACACCCCATCTCCATCCATGGTCTCAGGAACACCTCATTTATGCCAGAGCCATTTAAGGGGTTCACTTTCTGCTAAAGAACTTCCACCCCATTACAGTACGTGTGCTTTGTCCCATGCTCTGCCTTCATTTAACAAGGAAAAATCTGCTTTCACAGCTGCCTCCATGGAAACAGCAACTCTGTGGTGCTGGCAATGCTTCAGGCTCGACGGGCTTGGTTCAAACGTGGAAATCTGCATTTCTTGATTGCAGAGTGCCAGGATCCCAGAGGCCAGCCAGGTCTCCTCTGGCTTGTTGGACAGCACCAGTGAAGTTCCTGTGGCTCAGATCTCACACCTGGCAACATCAGTGCAAGCCAACTGCTAGGGGATGCTTGGGACAGAGGAGGAGAAGGCAACACTTTTAACTCACACACGTCGTTACCTCTGGCAGTGCTGATGTGGATCCTGGACTACTGAAGTAGCTCATGGAGATGCAGGTAAGTGCTCAGCTCCCCTCCTGTCATGAGCTTTGAGACCAAACACCCAGCAAATGTAAATTAAAACAAAACTCCTCCAATTCCCATTTTGAAAAATTTGCTTCCCCTTTGTGCTCTGCTGGACAGGGCCCCCCATACCCTGGTGAATCCCCCAGCAAGGTCACAGCCAGTGGCAAACCACAGCAACACCCACTGCACTCCTGGGCTCCAAAGGAGGATAAATGACTCCTCTGGCCCCTTGAATCCCCTAATCTGAAGCTTTCAGACTATCAGAGAGGATGCACAGCAGCTGCTCAACCAGAACTCAGGTAGAGAAGAGAGAATTTGCCCTCTGGCTTGGGAAAATTGGTCCCTGTGCAATAAAACAGCTCTTCTGTAATCATTTGTTCAGCTCCATAAATCCCAGGGCATAAATCAGGCTGTGAGGAAGAGCAGCTCTGAAGGAATCTCTGCAGAAGGGAAAAATCCCAAACCTCTGTGACCACCTCCAGCATGAGGGCCTGTGGCTGGGGAGCTGTGCCAGGGGCCAGCCCCAGCACTCCACAGGCTCCACGTCCCTTTGCTGCCTCTGACTTCAAAGGAGCTGCTCAGTCATTGCTCTATAAACACCAGCAGAATGGGGCTCAGGGGCAGCTTAGGTGGTGAGTATTAGGGAAATGCAAAATTCAACAATCCCTAATGGCCCTCCAGTCAACAGTACCTGTTTAAATTACTGTTATTACAGCAAGGATATTGAAATTGCTAACATAAACACAACCCAGGGTTGCAGATGCTGTAGCTTTCCACCAGCAAACATTTTACTTGCTGCTAAACATCACCCCTCATTGAGAGGGGGAACAACACCCATGGTGGCCAATACCCACTGATCAGGGGATTTGCAAGAGGGCGCCCTGCAAGCAAGAATGGAGATGGTGAAGGAGGAAAAACTCATGAAGGAAAGGCTGAGAAGGGAATTCACCCATTCTGCTAGGAATCATTAAAAACAGTTATGGCAAAGATGTGAAGAGAGACCAAAAGAAACACCCAACCATGTGTCAGATGAAAACTGAAATATGTCTTTTTAACAAAAAGGACACGGCGTATTTGTCAAAAATACTGTTTTGGAGAACATGAAAACAGCTGGGGTGGAAGAAGCAGGCCCAGATCTTTGCAAGGTCTTATTCAAGGCAGGGATTTAACAGAGCATCTTTAGGAGCCTCCTCACCACCACCTCTAAACACTCCTGTGTCAGTGACCCCCAATGCCTCCTCCAAACACTGAGATGTGCACACAGACCTGGGCCAGCACAGGTCAGGTTTTTCTTTCCTCCTCTGTCCATCCTGCCCAGGTTTGCTGCTCAGAACCCCAGACCCAGGAATGGTGATGAATGCCTCCCTGCTGCCAAAGCCAGCACAAAGAGGAGTTAACTCCAGCAGAACCACACCCAATGGACCCTAAGGTGTTGGCCAACAGGAGGATCAAGACCCATCCCTATCCCCATCCGACCCTGTGCTGGGTTATCAGGAGCCCTCTGCATCCTGCAGGATGAGGCCCCATGGATTAGCCCTTGGCATCCTGCCCCGGGGAGTTGTGCAGATGATTCAGTCCCATCAGCAACAATAAATTCAATCAGCAATGGTATTTCCACACACAGGGAAAAACTCTGAACACGTGGTAGAAACACCACGTGTGCAGACAGGGAAAAGATCTTGAGTCGACACAATGCTTTACACATCACTGAAGCTCAAGTAACTGCAAAATCTGGCCCAGAATACCTTTTGCTTGGTTATGTGCTGGTACTGCAGAGGATTTTTCAAAATACATTTTTAAACCAGGCATCTTAACACCATCAACCCCGGCTCCACTTAAGGAGTTATGCTGATGTAACTCTTCTGAGGGGCTTTGTCTGAATCTCATTTAATGGATGCCAAAGAGCCAAACTCATCCCACTCATTACAAAGACTGCAGGTTCTGCTCCTGGGGAAGAGCTGCAGCTGCTGCACACCCCATGCAGTCCTACCCCACAGGACTTGCTGCCTACATGGAAAAGGCAGAGCAGGGAAACACCAAGTGGCACAAGCCCCATTCCGCTGCAGGCTGAAGTGACTTTTCCCCCAACTTCAGGAGTCTGGGCTTGATTTCAGACCTTTGAGACCCCTCCCCTTCTCATGTGAGCATTCCCACAGGAAACCACAAGCCCAGGGGTGGAGACACAGACCATGTCTGATGCTGAGGGGGGGTTGAGCCCTGATGCTACACACACAGAGGCATAACTTTATTCCAGCTCTTTGATCTTACAAGGGTTAATGAAGCCATTCCTGTGCTCAAAGCAAAGCAAGTAGCAAAGTTTGCAGGACCAAGGCCTGGTTTTCTTCCCTGAGGCAAGGAGTTGCTTATTTTGCCATTGGTTTTCTTGGAAAAGTAATAATTTCTTTTTTGGAGCTGCCCTTTGCCGCAGGTTCTAACTATTTTAAACCTTTTCAAAATGCCACTGCTAGAGCCACTTTCTAAAGCACCAATAAAATTAATATTAAGAATGACTTTACGCATAATTCATGGCCTCTAGAAACCATTTCTTATTCGACTGGCAAACCAGGCAGTCATGCATTTTACATTGCTTTCTCATTTTCCTAGCTGTGCTGCACTGCTTTAGGAGCAGCAGGGCTGTGCTGCACGTGTCAGTCACACAACACACAGGAGACACCCCAGTGCCACCATCAATCCAGGGGGATCACCTGGGACAGGGTGCAGCATTTGCCATCTCACACTGGGGGCCAATCGGGGACTTACAACAGATTTACAGCCTCTCTAATATCTGTCCAGGTACAAAATGTTCTACTTAATCTTCCTATTTGTTTCCTTTGGATGCATTAGCCTGAGAATTTATGGCAGCAATGTTTGAAAAGTAGTGAATTTTATGCAAGTATTAGAGAAAACCCCTGGGAAACATTTAGCAGAATAAACTCAAGAAGTGGTACCAGAAACATAACTGAGAAAGCTTGTGCCATATACAGCTGTGGTATGAGCATTCACTTAAAGTAATTAAATTAAAGAGTTGAAATATCTCATAAGAATTGTCTACAATATGCCACAGAGGAAGATATGTAAATCAAATAAAAAAAAACCCAGATGAACATCTAAATCTCCTAACTGCTCAATCCTTTCAAAATAAATCCAGGTCAACAGTATATTTTATACCCAATTAAATATGTTCAAGTTGATACTTATTAACAGTCAGCTCTGAAGCCCCTGATTAAAATAAGATGGACTGTAATTTTAAAATGTTGGTTCAGACACGCCATACTACCTAATCTGTGATTTATACCACACTTGTGGACAAGATCTCACACAGGGAGAATCTGAACGAGACATAAAGAGACTCCTGAAATCCTGAAGTTTGAAGGCTATTCTTAAAAACAGGGGAAAAGGGAAAAAAAAGGAAAAATAAGCTTTACTTAGTTATTATGGCAAAGTGTCTCCAGCACCTCAAACTTGAACATCAGGCCTTACCAACATTCCCCTGAAGAAACCAATAAGCCCTACCCCTCTCACTCAGCTTTAAAAAGTCTGGCCAATTCTTCTAATGTAGGTTACACCAGAAAGGGAATATTGTAATTCTTTCTCAAGAGATTTGAAGAATGGAAACACAGAGTGGTTTAATTAACGTTAAATAATCAAATTCAACTTCATATAATTAAATTTAATCACCTATCAGAGTTAATAGGCCAAAAATAACAACCAGCATGAGAAGAATGAGAACTCCAGTGCAAAAGGTCTCAGAGTCTATAACATGCTTATTAAAGTACTGAAGTTTGGCATATGTGCCAGTAGGAAAACGGAGTATTGAAGACCCACACCCTTCTGAGCAAGAGGCTAACAGGAGTACAGCAGAAAAATCAAGACAGTGCAAATTCAAGCCTCAAAAACTTTCCAAGCAGAAAAACATGTAACTTTGGAAATTTCTGGGTTTTAATTAATTTAATGAAGATTGAAGAGTGAAGGTTGAAAACAAGATTCCTGCAGCAAGGGAGAAAAAAACACTTTGGAAGCCAGGATACAATGTGACGTGCACATAACAAAAAGCCAAACTGATGATAAAGACTTTGCTGGAGTCATGCAACATATCCCTGATGACTACAGCAATGAGAGGCTGGTAGAACGTATCAGACTAACACGTGTAGGGAACATCAACTCCATGCTCAAAGATCCCAAAAGATACAAGAGGCTAAAAAGAACAAGAGAAGAAGAATGGAGGCACTTGACAGTTTTGCTTGCTGCCTTTTTGCTGATGTTACATGGCATTTCTTTTAGGGGATTTTATTTTTTCTTGAGTAAAGCAGTGATTTAAATTGCCAGAAAGTATTGTTTACATTCGGTTCAGTGCCATGTCCTAGAAATTAGAAACAAAATGTGGTAGTCCTGCTTTTTAAAGATTGATTTGTCTTCTTTTCTGTAGTACTTTTACAATTATACACTGACATCAGACCACCTTTGTCACGTCAAACATTGGCTTGAAACAGAAGCAGAGCTTATTCCCACTGAAACCGTAAGACGTGGGTATAAACTTCAGACTTAAGACAAAAGAAATAAAAAGCTGATTGAGATTAGCAAATAACCATTGCCAATTCCACTTTTTGGCTTTAAACACAATCATTTTTGGAACAGGAATGGATTCAGCACCCTCGGCAGCCCGCAGCACATCCTCCTCCTCCTCCTCTAAATAACCGTGCGTCCCCCAAAGTGAGCCCGAGCGGCAGCGGCTGCGGTGGGTCGCTGCCCTCTGCACCGGGACGCTGCCGCCCTCTGCACCGGGATGCAGCCCTCCGGACCGGGATGCTGCCCCCTGCACACCGGGACGCTGCCGCCCTCTGCCCCGGGACGCCGCTGCCCCCTGCACCGGGACGCTGCTCTCCGGACCGGGATGCTGCCTCCTGCACCGGGACGCGGCTGCCCTCTGCACCGGGACGCGGCT
>JBBMKD010000145.1:721435-747525 GCA_037834095.1 Argya squamiceps | reverse complement strand
CCTGGACGCTGCTCTCCGGACCGGGATGCTGCCCTCTGCACCGGGACGCTGCTGCCCTCTGCACCGGGACGCGGCTGCCCTCTGCACCGGGACGCCGCTGCCCTCTGCACCGGGACTGCTGCCCTCTGCACCGGGACGCGGCTGCCCCCTGCACCGGGACGCCGCTGCCCCCTGCACCGGGACGCCGCTGCCCCCTGCACCGGGACGCTGCCGCCCTCTGCACCGGGACTGCTGCCCCTTGCACCGGGACTGCTGCCCCCTGCACCGGGACTGCTGCCCTCTGCACCGGGACGCTGCCGCCCTCTGCACCGGGACGCTGCCGCCCTCTGCACCGGGACTGCTGCCCTCCGCACCGGGACGCAGCCGCCGCTCCCGATCCCCCTTTCCCGGGCAGATTTAATCCCCACCGGGCTCCCGCTCTCCCCAAGGGCGCCGCCTGACAGATGCACAGCGGGGGAAACTGAGCCTCCTCCTGCCATGATCTCCCGCTGCCCGGGAAGGATTGAGTTCATTGAGGTGCTGCCGAGAGCTCAGTTTACACGGGCTCCGCGCCCATGCAGTACGAGCCGCGGGTGTGAGTTTGCTCTGAGCCCGGGTCAGGTGAGAGCGCGGGGAACCACCCACGTGTCCTCCGGAAAAAGGCGCAAAGCCTCAAGGAGCTCACAGGTTCGGAGGGTGACAAGATCGAGATTAGCTGTCAAACTTACTCGTCTACCCCCCAAGATGGGACTCCACGGGGGGGTTGTTTGATCGCTGTATTCTCAGTCTTGAAATGACAAACACTGAATCTCACTCTGCCATCAGAAGCACATAGTACATCATCCCATGTGCCCACAAATACAGAAATATACCTATACATGCACGTAAGTACACATAAATGTATGCACACTCACGCATGACTAAATGCAGCTTTAATGAGTTTTCCTGAGCCTAACCCGGTGGCTTGGCTTCATTCAACATTTTCACCCGTGTCAGAAGTGTATAAAGCCATTGTGAAACTCCAAAAATCAGAGATTCCCCAACACTTCGTTTCAAGACACAGATCTTAAAAAAAACCACCCCAAATTCTCATGACCCTCATGATTTCCCCAGATGTTTGGAGTGCAAAAATGAAAATGCAAATCTTGCTCTGTTCCTCTCTAATATTGCCAGATTTTGTAACACTGCAGAAAAGCCCCTTTGCTGTGGTGACATCCCCTCTACCACAGGCAGGTATTTCCAGCCAAACCATCACTCACATGGCTGAGCCCCACAGAAACAGGAATGGGGGAGCCCTGCAAGCCCCAGCACTGCCAAGGCACCTCTGCAGCAGGAGCTGCTCCTGCTGTGGCTCTGCAAAACCAGCAGTTCCCAGGGCTGCCGTGTGGCTGGGTGCCCCTCCCGCCAAATTCATGTCTGATCTGAGCTGACACAGAACTGCTTTCTTTCAGTGTCACCACTTTATCTAGCTCCAAAAAAAACCTCACAGCCTTACTACCATCAACACCTTCAGCTGATAAATTTGGCTGATCTGGGCCCACGGGTTCAAAAGTTCTCCAAGGGAGGGATGAGGATATAAACAGAGCATGAGTACTTAAGCCTCCTTAGGAAGTCGGGCTAAAAAGAGATTTGACTTTCTAAAGTGCCATGATACAGTCTGGTAAGATGGTTTCAAGGCATGGGTGCAGGGCAAGTAAGGGGATCACTACCTCTGAGCAGCAGTGAATGAACCCTTTGCACTACATTACCTGCAGACACTTGCAGGGGAGGATAAATATAACATCTGAAGATGTGGGGAAAGGTGTCAGGCTGGGCTGGGGGGATCTCCACAACTCTAAATCAAGCAGGTTTAAACAGACTGGCTCAAAAGGCTGAGGACAACTGCGTGAGGTTCAGCAAGGCCCAGTGCCAGGTCCTGCACCTGGGTCACAAGAAGCCCATGTGGCATTATGGGCTGGGGAAGAATGGCTTGAGAGGTGCTCAGCACAGAGGGACCCGGGGGTGCTGCCTGACAGGCAGCTGGATGTGAGCCCAGGTGGCCAAGAAGGCCAAAGGAATCTGGGCCTCTCTCAGGAACAGTGTGGCCAGCAGGACTGGGAAGTGACTGTCCCCCTGTACTCAGTACTGGGAGGTCACATTTTGAATGCTATGCTCAGTTTTGGGTCCCTCATTAGAAAAGGGACATTGAGGTGCTGGAGGAAGTGCAGAAAAGGTAAACCCTAGAGAAGGGTTTAGAGAATATGTCCTGAGATGAGGGGCCAGGTAACTGGGGCTGTTTAGTCTGGGGAAGAGGATGCTCAGGGTGGGGGAGGCTCACTGCTCTCTACAGCTTCCTGAGCAGAGGTTGTCGTGAGGTGGAGATCAGTCTCTCCTGCCATGTCTGAAGAGAAAGGATGAAAAGAAATGGCCTTAAATTGATGTCCATTAGACATCAAAAAAAAAGTTTTCCCTAGAACAATGGTCAGGCATTGGAATAAGTTGCCCAGGGATGTGGTAAAGTCTGTGGAAGTGTTCAAGAAGCGTCTGGACATGTCTGGTGGTTTAGGGCTGAATATGGTTGGTCTAGGTGGATGTTTGGACTGGCTGGGTGATCTCAAAGGTCTCTTCCAACCTTGATGATTCTGTTAAGCCAGAAAACGATGGAAGAAATATTAAAAAATTTTAAAAGGTGATTTTGCAGCCAAGAAGTTCTTCCGGATTGCGAGAAGGCTCCAACACTCTCAGCATGTTGGGGATGCCGAAATTCCAGATTTCTGCACTAAAGAGGAATGTGCTTTGTTACCCTGCCAGTATTATACATTCTTTCAGCATTGGAGACTTACTGATTTAGCAGCACCAGAGAGATTATAAAACATAGAATAATACAGTCAAGCTCTGAGAAACCAATGTCCAGATGCACACAGTTTACCCCAGTCCTCAGGCACATGGGCAGCAATGCCCTTTCCATGAGGCTTGGGATGAGGTGGACTGGGAGGGCTCCCTCTCTCCATCAGGGCTGGGTGTTCTCAGCCTCAGCAGGGGTCTGAGAGACAGCTCTCCCCTCTCCTCTTCCACACAGCATGGAGGGAAGGAGATGAGAGCCCTGGAATTAAGTGAAGGTAAACAGAGGATCCTGCTGGAGTGCAGCCATCTCGACCTGGGAGATGGGCCCCAAAGGTGGTGACTGGTGAACCTTGGGTGGGCCTTCCTCAAAGCCTTCAATGCTTTCCTGGACAACTGAAACAGGCAATAAAATCCAAGTTTCCACTGGGGAGAGGAAGACCACTGCAGTATGTGATGGCATTACCCAGTCCCCACCTGTACTCAACATCCATGCTGGCTCCAGGATGCAGCACCACTGGCATCTCATCTTCCTCCTCCTCCTGCTCTTATTTTGTTTATAGAAGCAAGTTCGCACTCCCTGGTGCTATTTTTGTACTGTGCTATGACTCCTTCCCACCCGGTTATTCACATAATTACAGCCACCCCAAGATTATGTTAATGGCTTGAGTACCATGTTTGAACACAGGGAAAACAAACTGGAAGCTGGGTATAGAGTGTTGTCTCTTCTCCCTAAATTAGAGAACAATTCTCTACAATTACAATGTCCCCATCCCTGTTGTAATTAACACAGTGCAGTCAAAACCAGCTAATACAAATGGTGTTAAAAAGGTCTAATTTGTCTAAACAAGAGTGTCTGTTAGTGAACAAATTACATATTGCCCCTAGGAAACAAGACAACACAGGGAAAGTTGATATAAAAGCATTTTCTGAGCACTTCAGATGTTACCAGCCCCGGTGTCAGCTCCCAAGTGGAGACTGAGGATGAGTCTGTACATCCACAAATAATGCTGCACTCCAGCTGGGTTTCTACCTCTCTCCCTTGTATTCTTATGGAAAAAGAAACTTTTTCTTGTGAAATACTGACAGAAACAATGCAAATTTTTCTAAAAGTTTGTTTTGGAGTTTTCCTCTGAGGAAAAAAAACAAAGCAAGCCAAGGTAAAACCAAACTGAACCAAAGATGTTCAGCTGGGAAAAAGTCTGGTAGGTACCAGGAAAAGTGACTGCTCTTATGGAGTGCTGTGTGTCCACAGGCTGCCAAAGAAGAGACAGAATTTTCAGAATTTTCCATTTTTGGGGAAAGCTAAATTCCAACAAAGTCCCTTTTCTTGTAGGTGCATACTTTAAATGGGACTAACACTTCCAGTGCCTCCCATTAAGGAAAGCATAAAATCATCCCAACGGAACTGATTTTTTATGAGCCAAGTCAGCGAAGCCATAATTACTGCAGCCCTCCTGGGCTGATAGCTACCAGCCTTCATAGGGCAGCAAGGAGATAAAGACTGCATTTACACATACATATAATCACTTTATTTCTCTATTAAATATTCATTTGCACAGGATTTACAGAGTCCCTGTGCAGCAGCCACCACCCAGCGCCCGCTGGCAGCTCCCCCACGGATGCCGTGGGCTTCACCCAGCACTTAACACTCCTCCTGCTTCTGCCTTCCTGAGCTTCCAAAAATACTTACTTTATTATTATTATCATCCCAGTTTTCTTCTTCTACCTGCACAGTAAACCCACTGGAGCCTCTATTTTGGATTTCCTTATCCTGAATATCAAAAAGCTTTAACACTATTCTGGCTGTTTCTCAGCTTGTGGTGCTCTTGGCCCCACATTTTTTTGGGTGTTGCCTTTTCAAGACCTCTCAGGATCAATGACAAATGCCTAAAGGCCAATTGCCACTCACTGCAATCACCACATTTGTGCTTTTATGGAGAATGCAGGCTATGGCAGCACATCCACACCAGTGGGAAAACCCCTTTAATTTCTAGGATGCCACTAGATATCTTACCAGATGATATCTCAGAAATCACGTTTTCACCCCAAATTGCTGAGCTTTTTTTGTTTTTCATAGAACAAACACAGACTTGCAGCTTTGGCCTAAATTAACTAAGTGGGATTTGTCCACAAGCTCAAGAACAAACACTGATTTGCAGAACGTTGCTAAGCCAAACAGAGGGACATTATTCTCATTACAACAACAAGCTTCTCCAAAGCACAGGAGTCAAAGCAACCCTCACCCCAGCACTTTGCAGCAGCTGGCTTTGCAGGGATAAATACAGCCTCGTGGGCAGTTCCATCTGCTGGCCCACCAGAAATGGCAACACTGGGAAAAAAAAAAACCATGAAAACTCCCTAAATCTATGTTTTACTCCAGAGATGACACATTCAGCTTCCCAGCTGGCTCCTAAGTCACTCAGCCTCCAAGATTTATGTGAAACAGTGCTTAAAAATACCTTTTACCATTAGCTGGAGGGGGAGAGGGGACAAGACAGCAAAAGAAAGAGCATCTGCTCTGAGACTATTGAAAAGCTCAAAGTTTATTGCAAAGGGCTGTAAAGACAGCTAACCAGGTTACACAACAGAATATCCTGACAGCCTGAGAACAGCATTTCACACCACAAGTCTCCTTCTCTAACTGCAGGCTCTAGACATGCAGCAGCTCAACACAAATGCCTGAGCTCCTGGTTAGGAGGGGGTTCCAGATGAACTCAAGCAACATCTGCAACTTGGTTGTGCACCACTGACTGACAAAGCCCCCAGAACACCAATCTCAGACTCTCACGGGACCCATGGGACTGCAGCACCCTGCAGGCTGCATGTGACATCCTCTGAGGTACAAATGCACAATAAGCCCTTTTCTCTCCCTTCCCAAAACCTGCAAAATAACCAGAAATGAGGTTTTGAAGGAAAGAAGTGATGTTTCTGGGAGGCAGTGAAATTAAAACAAAACCAACAGCAAACCCCCTACATACGTGTCTGGGTTCCCTGGAAAAATCACTGCTGATTTCAACAGTTGTGGGGCAAGGTGCAGCCTGTGCAAACAAAACTTTCTGCAAACAGGCTAAAAGCAGTGGTTGAGGGTGGATGTTGCTGAGCTCTGCCCTCTGTGGTTGCAGCTGAAATGAAAGCATGAAAATATACACATTAAACGCCTCAAATGTTAAGATAAGCAAATACTTATTTGCCACAACTCTGAAGTTACTGCCAAAACCTCTGAAGATGTGCTGAAAGCATGAAATCCCTCTACAGATCCTGGAACAACTCAGGTCGTTGAGTTTTCTATAGCTGCTGCCCTTTTCCTATGAAAGCATAAATTCTCCCTTAATTGAATTTGACAATTGAAAAGTAAAGAGATTTAAAATAACAAATGATTCCCCAGCTCTCCCTGCAGCAAGATGAGAGACACTTAAATGAACTTTAGCTTAAGCTGCCAAACCAGAAAACCAACAAATAAGAAAGCACAGGGGACACCTGTGTTTATTAAGTTCATAACTCATCTTTCTCCAGGAACAACTCTGCACTGTCAAACTTTTTTCCTCTTTTAATTGCAAAAAAAAGCAATGAAAGCACAAAACTTTTTGGCACTACAAGGAATGTGCAGGTACCTACAGAACTGGCCACAGAAGGCATCAACAAAATGCCTCTGTAAAAATACCCAAGAGACCAGAGCACAACCTCCCTGTGTGAGGAGGGATATTCCACTTGGGCCATGTCCATATAAACTGGAAATGCAATATATGCAAGCCAGGAGACAACTTCACCCCCACATGTCACAGCTGATGGGATGGATCCTGGAACAGCTTTGGGGTCAACCTTGGCATAACAGTGTTAAAAAGTGAAAAGGATACAGTAAAAAAATTACTGATGGGAGAAAAATGTCTTTTAATGAGAAAATGTGGAGCTCAATCTGTTCAGCTTGTCTGAGAGGTAACTTGATTATAGCGTAAAACCCCTTCACAAAGGAAAACACAGCACCAGAAAAAGGCTTTGTTATCCCTGCAGTAACAAATAAAAGAAATCACTGGCTGGGAGCTGAAGACAGGGAAAAGCCAACAAGGAAAGTATTTTTATAGCATGAATCATTAAACTCTCAAACAAGCTATGAAATAGAGCAGAAAACACTTAAATTCTTGGAGATGCCATGTGAAGCCTGGATCTCCTCCTGCAGAGGGAAGTGCAGGCAGGCACAGCGTGCCCTGTGCTGAGAGGAGCAGGTGGAAACAGAGCAGCTCATGGAACACTGGGGTGAGGATGAGGATGACTCAACAGCCCCTTCTGGCCTCACTTTCTAATCGCTGTGGAGCAGCCAAGCCAGCATCTCACGTGGGCAAGGAGCAGCACTTAGGGACTGCAACTTGCTCAGCCACAAGGAAATGGAATAATTCTTCCTTTTGAAAGTCAGTTTTCCAACACATTTAGAAACAGAGGTACCACCATGATGCTCTGATTTTGTATGAGGCTTTCAAAGCAGCTGAAATGATAAGAGATAATAAAGAAGAATGCACAGACCCAGGTACTCTCACAAACCTCTTTCACACTGTTGGCTCAGTCAGGCTTTTGTCAAAGCAATGTTAAGGGCAGCTGAATGCAGCAATTTCCCTTCTTTGCTTTCCCACTTGCAAAGTAATTGCTGGGGGATATTAAAACACATGAGGGGAAAAAACATTTGTGCTGAATTTTTTCTCCACCAAAAAATCAGATGATGTTTTCCCAGACAGCATCAAAAAGAGCATCTCTTAAGCTACTTATTAATGTTTAAACATGTTTATTTCAAGTGATAGCAGTGCTCTTTGATAAGTAATGATCCAGGTAAAATAAAAATAGCTAACAAAGGAAAACAAGATTGTTTGGCTGCTCTTCTGTCAAGCTGTTCTCAGAAGTTCAGCAATTAAAGGGGAACACATCCCTGCTGGAAAAGCTCAGCAAAGCACAAGAAATGTCAGTTTTGAGTTAAGAAACCCTTGGAGCTCTGTCCTCCCCCTGGCCTTGGCACACCTGTTGCTGGGTAGTTTGGGCAGCAGGTTGGCCACCACCGCCTGGCTGTGAGGGAACAGTGATCCAAGGAGCCTTTCTGGGGAACAGCAGGGCCACACTGTGCTCAGCCCCAGCACTGCAGCACCAGGATCTATGTTTAGAGACTCCCTTTAAGAGCTCATTTTGCAAAATACTTGCTCATTATCACCAACTAACTGCTGATTAAATAATCATATACTTTCATCTCAGATCCAAGACAGCTTCTCTTGCCTGGTCTCTGAATTAAAGGAGGTATTTTCCTGTGTGGGGCAGCAGCTTTACGGGACCAAGAAACCACATCAGTCACTCTGAGCTCTCACAATGCACTGAAATCTATTTCTATCTTCCCCTCAGCAAGTCTCAGCTCTAAAAGGTAGGTGGCTATCAGGTAACAGTAAAACAGTTTACCCACTGTAGTTCATGCACATTTTATGACAGATGCAAAGCGCTTTGCGGAGGTGGCTTAAAGCTATGGATGCTTGTACTGAGCTCCTGCAATGTTTGCAATGATTCAAAATGATTTAATGACACATCTGCTTCGGGTTTGTGTTTTCCTGAGCAGCAGGATGCTGGAGAAGCAAGTGGATCACATTCCTCTTGCACTCGGAGCCCCACTTCACAATTTCTATGCCAAGGGCAGGCTCTACCCTGCAGAGGCACAGGAGGGATGGAAGCTCTCCAACCCACCCACTGGCCCAGCACAACGAGTTTTGTGGGAACTCCGGGAACTCAGCATGGACTGCTGATGACAAACAGCAAGGAGGCAAATATATTAATATATTAATATATTACAGTGGGGATTGCCAGAGAGCCCTACAGGAACCAGACCAACCTGAACTGAATTTCAACAGAAGCTGGAAGTGCCCCTAAAGAAAGACCCTGCTGTTTCTGCCAGCACCCCATTAGTTCCCTTGGAGCTCTGAACCAGGGACCTGACCCTTCTCCCAGCACAGACCAAGATTTCAGCAGTAGGGCACACAGTTTAGGAACAGGGTTGTGTGAAGACTTTGCCTGTACCCACTAACTGCAGTACCAAGTGATGCAGGAAGGTTTTGTGGAGCACCTCATGTCCTGACACAGCCCCCCTGACACATCAAAGCCAGTGCCCAAAGCAGGCAGTGTCAGTCCTGTCTAATGACTGCAGACGCTCGTGCTTTGCCTAAGGCTGATTTAAGCCCACTAAAGCCCTCAAACAAGGCTTGACATACCATTGCTGCAGCACACAGGATTAATGCTGGTCCTTCTGCAGAGGGGTGAATGTCATTTGCAGAACTGTGTTAATTCCTGATTTGAATTTAGATGATGTTTTTTAAATAAGAAACAAGCTCAGAACATCTGCTGGGAATCTGGGACTTGGATAAACCTTAATAAGTCACTAAATACAAGTTACTATTGGAAAAGTGCTCAGTGCTGGCTGTATAAAATTAATAATAATAGTAACTATAATAAAGGAAGATAGGAAGATCACTGCTAGAGAATAATGGCTTCAGACTGAGTATTATGGGCACAGCTGATGTATTCAGAATGGTACAACAGCATTAATAAGCTCTAGATCAGCACACTCAATCCACAAAATACATTCCCTTTTTTCAGGAGAAGAGGAACTGGAAAGGAGGAGGTTCCACCTGGAGAGAGGTGAGGAAAATCCCTGGGTCAGACTGGATCAGGACAAGGGTAATGAGACAGCAAAATCCTGCTGCTGCTTCAGCCAAACTCCCTCAGTGCTGATTCTTGGTGTCCTGAGCCCTCAGCAATTCCTCCTGCAGTCCATGGTTGGTAACAGAGCTCAGGAAACACCAGATTCCCCAGAATTCTGGCATTAACTTACCAGCATCTCCAGTTTGCAGGATGATTCTGCAGCCCCAGGTGAGTGGTAACTGGAGCAGTAACTCCAGCAATACCCATCAGAGATGGGCTGTAACAGCAGCATCCTGCCCCTCCTGGCTGCCCCAACAGCACCATCAGCCCAAGGGACACTTTCACAGCTCCTGGGCAATTCTGGCTTATTTTTAAATGCAGGCAGCACTGCATATTTATACTGAAGGAAAAAGAGAAACCAGCTGATTTCATACCATCTTACATTGATTTATCTATTCCAAAATAACATGAAACCTTCACATTCATACTTTTCCTTGCTCTGAGATGATGAATCTCCAACAAATCTCCCTAAATCAGTGCTGTGTTAAAATAAAAGACAGAGCTACATTTATCTAGAAGGTGATGGTGGGAAAATCTCCAAAGAGTGGAAAGGAAGTTTGGAATCTTAAACTGGATTAGCACCCAGCCCACATCTTTACATTGCTCAAAGCACAGGGAAGGCTTTCCAGAGAGAAAGCAGCAGCTGCACCAAAGAATTAAATTTAAAATACATTTACTTTCAAAGTGGGCGAAAAATGTCTCTTAACTCCTAATCTTTCATACTGAGGACTTGAGTAAAATAGATGTTCTTTTCTTTTAAAGAGTCATGCAATTCAATGGGATCCTTCCCAGCAGGCTGCATCTGTTTTAAATGTTTGCTTTCAAAATGTGAAACCACTCCCTCCTCCCCCTTAATTTTATCTAGAATCATGAATACTCCATTTGCTTAAACATATTCTGAAGAGATGAGTCTCAGAACAGTCTGGGACAGTCTCCTTTGGGATACATCACATTTGGGAAATGCCACGGAGGGACTTGGTAGCTACAGTCCACCCAGGCAACAGCAGTAAAAAAAGGGAGAGGAGGCTGCAGGCAGAATTTAGGGCTGATGTGTGATTTGGGCTGTTTTCTGGGTTTCTTGCTCATCCACCACAGTAAAATCCTCTGAAATGTTCAAAACACAAATGAGTGAAGAGGTTCAGAGCAAAAGGGACTCAAGCAGACTCCTGGAGCAGATCAAGCCTTGCCAAGGAAGGGCAGCATTCCCTAAGGAAACTGGGGCCAAGTGTCTGTCTTGGAAAATGCAAATTAATACAGAGAAGTGTTAGGAGCAGGAAAGAAGGAAAATCAGAAAGCATATCTCAGGGCACCGCTACTTCTGGGGGTGGAAGCTGTAAAATTCTGCAATTTCAAAGATAAGAATTTAGCAAGATTTATAAAAAGAGACAGTCCTTGGCAAATCCCACTGAAGAGGGGTATATGAAAATAGTACAGCAGACAAAGGATAAAATGGCAGACCACCCAAAACCCCAGTGATGATCAGGAATGCTGAAAAGCAGCTTATTGCTACAACTGGCTACAGATGAAGAGCTACCTACCACACAACCTTTTAGAGAAGAGATTAACAACACTGTGATCACACACAGAAACAGGGAGAGAGCTGGCTGTCAAAAGCAGCCCAGAGCTGGAGAGGTAAGTGAGCTAATGGCAGCAGCAGAACCCCGGTGAGTTGCAGTGTCATTCCCAATCGCAGGCAGCACGGCAGAGACGTGTCAGCTCAGCCACCCTCTGCTCTTCCTCCTCAGGCAGCAGGGACACAACACCCCAGTGACTCCAGGGACTGGGCAATCAGCTTCATGGCCTGTGCCTGCAGTGCCTCAACTTTCTGACACTGCAAGTGACAAAACTGCTTTTAAAACGTCAATTTAAACTCAGAGCTGGGACACACAAAGCCACTCCCAGGGCAGGGACAGCAGTGTTTGCTTTGCAGACCCAACAATCCTTCAAACAACTTGGAGATAGGAAAGAAGTCTTGAAAGCCTCATGAATGGTTCCCTATAAACATCAGCCTTATGTTTGCAATAATTAAGATGAAAATTAAGAAATGTTATGAGATGGAAAGGGGGAACAAAACCAATAAGTGGATGATTCAGACACACTGAAGCACTGACTCTGCTGAGGGTCAGGCTCCAGCTGTGCCTCCCTGGGGTTTGCTGCAGCTTGTTTGGCTGTAGCAGCAATTTTTCTATTGACCAGGTGACTGATCCTTGTGCATAACTGCAATGCTTGTACAGACAGTAATAACAGGCAGGTATTCTCAGGAGAATGAAATATGGATGGAGGAAATGTAGTGCAGTCAGGCAGTGCATGGAATGACAGAGCAGGGCACTCCCAGGCAGGGGGGCAGATGTCACAGAGAGGGGTGCAGGTGTGGGAAGAAAGGACAGGGGGCACAGGATGGTCCTGGACAACCCCAAAAACATCACACCAACAGCCACAGAAATGCAGACATTGACAAAATCAGTTCAGGGATAACAGAATTAGGAGCAAGTATTCAAGACACTCCACTTACAGCAATGACAGCTGCAAATGTGCAGATACTGGCTTTAAGAAAGAATACATAAAAGCATGCTGGAGAGCATAAATATATTTATTATCCCAAGTGGATCCTAGAGCAGAGTGGAAGAAACAACCAACCTCCACCTCCTGCTTCTACCAGCAGGAAGAATAAAAGCCACCCATCAGCATCATACTCCTCCTGAAAGCAGCACAGGACACTGATGACTCACTGATTTTTTTTCTGAAAATGTTTTTAATAGGAAGAGCAATCAGGAATTAGAAATGCTTTATTGCAGAAGAGGCATTTTTGAATTTCTGGAAGGGTCAGTAAGGCTGAAGAGGGCTTTGAGTGGACAGGGAGGTGGACTGAGAAGTGAATGGCAGAACCCAGAGGATGGCAATCAGTGGCACAGGTCTAGGTTGGAGGCCTGTCAATAATGATGCCCCCAGAGTTCTACACTGGGCCCAGTATTCTTTAACTTCTTCATCAATGACTTGGAAAAGGGGCAGATGACACCTGCTCCACCCTGGTTTTTCCCAGGGAGCAGTGGAAGGGTGAGAAGAGAAAGGCACAGGTATTAGGATTTTAGGTGTTTGACAACAACTTGTTATTAGGAGCTCTTCTGCAAGCAGTACTTTTCATTTTCCTTTTCTTTTTCTATAATAAGTAGAGTTAGGCTAACAAGAACCACTTCAAGTGCAACACTGCACTAGTTAGTGACTCACAAAACATTTAGATTCCTCCACCACCTCAGAAGGCCTCAAGGGTGATGGCCAGAGCAGCAAGTCTGGAGATTTGCTTCCTATTTTTCTAAGCAGGACACAAACCTCATTCCCTGTGCTTTGCTTTCATTGGTCACAAGGAAAAAAAATTCACTGAGTGCAAGAAGAGATACAGAAATAAAAGAGAAAAGGATTTCTCAACCCCCAAACCATGACTGACTACACAGAGAGCCATCAGGGACGAGAGGAAGACTGCCAATGTGCCAAGAATTAAGTTCTCTTTCAGGAGGGTATTTGCAATAGCACTCAAGGACTGAAGCTGGGAGATTAGTTGGCTATTTTATGTAAGCAAGATTGCTTGAATAATCAGTTTTTCTGATGTTGCCATGTCTTTTCATTTGTTAGTGTGGAGCATAATTGCTTCTTATAAAGCTGAATGACTTTAAATTAGATGGAAAGATGGTCATTGCAAAGATTATTTTGAATGTTCCCTTTCAAAGTTGTAAGTTTAAAAATAGGAGTTGAAATGCAACAGAAGAATTAATCTGGCAGCAGTCACTTGATTTGTCCCTTTTTTTTTTGTTTCTTCCTTGCTACATGCTTTTAAGTTACCCTGGTATGTTCATCCATGGAAAATGAATAGCAGGAAAAGAAATACATTTATCTAATCAACCCCTTACCAGAGCTGAAAGCCTCCAGTACAGCCTAAACCAGTGATTAAGTCCAGATCACATTAAAACAAATTCACCATGTCACTCCTAATACTTCCACTTGGCACTGACCCAAATATTTTTGTTTGTTTTGATCCTTTCTCCAAGCACAGACCAATATCAGACTCACCCTGGCTGGAGGGGCCTCTGTGCTGCAGCAGGACCAGGGCAGGCTGCTCAGGGCTTTGCCCAGCTGTGGCTTCAGAACCTCCAAGGGGAGGGACAGGATCTGTTTTCCATCCACCTCCAAACTTTGTACATGTAAGTGCTGCTCATAACACTTCTCAAAGTGCAGTGTGATGACTGCAGCAAGCAAAATGACTTTTTCTCAGCAGCTGATTCAGCTGAGCACTGTCATCGGGCATTTCTCTTCTCTCCATTTCACCCCTCTTCCCAAAATTCCTCCCTCTCCCTACTTCTTCTTTCCCTACCAAAGGGGTTCCCATTTTCTGGAAAGCACCTACCACCCTGACTGCAGGAGTTTTGCAGTTGGGATTTACACACCAGGGTACCCAGAAGTGCTTTTTACCTAGAAATGCAAAGCCACTCTCATTTTAGCAGAGGCCCTGCAGAGCCCAAGGAGTGAGCCCTGCCAGCCAGGAACAGGGAGAAAGCTGCCACAGAAAGGATGGAGGAAGCAAAGAGAAGAGACTCCTGTGTGCCACCTTTGATCAGCAAACAACTCCCAGCCACTTGAAAACTTAAGGAGGGTCTGGGGTCATTCCTTCTTCCCCCAGTGTGCTGGGCTCTGCTCTCAGCCTGCAGATGAAGAGCTCTGCTGATGACGGTGACACATCAGGGAGAGATTTTAGTAACTGGGGCGGAGGAGAAGAAGCAGCAAGTGGTGAGAGGGGGAGGAAAAGGAGCCTATATAAAGCTGCAAAATTCAAAAACATTAGAAGAGAGAAATGTAAGAGGGAGAGAGCAAAGTTTGGGAAATTTTGCAACTGCCAGGTACATTACAGAAGTGAACTGAGACCCAGCCAGACATCGAATCAACACTCATCCCATGGATCAAACTCAAAACCATCCAAGATGTGTTCATCCCACCACCTTTCTCAAATGTATGAGGGAATTTTCAGCACCCATGGCACAGTCTAGCAGTCTCCTGAGGTCTGAAATTCAAGAAGAGTGTTTGGAGAACTGGGGTAAATACAGAATTACAAGATAATGCACTGGGTGTCCCCTGTAAAGTGCCAAGCTCTACCACAGCTTCTGCTTTTCAAACTGCACCAAAAGAACTAAAATGTCATCACATCTTCCAACATGGCTTTCAGACACATAAAACTGGACAAAGACTTAACTGTGGGAGCTGAAAGATCCAGGAGCCTTCCTGTAAGAACATTCCATGGTTTTGGGGACTCCTGCCTTGCTCAGCCGAAGCACTCCCAGTTTGCACCAGCAGGTACTGAGACATAATAAATGCAGAAACAACTGCTGCTCAGCCATGTGTATGAAACAGCACACATAATTAGAGCTGCCTGTATATGCAAAGGCTCAAAATTAAAAGTCAGCAACTTCTAGTGCTACTTTGTGATTTTGGCAGGTTTCACTTTCCCACTTGGCATCCTTACAACATCTTTGGTGGGAGCTAAGATAACAGTCCTGATCATCGAGCACTTGTTTTTTGTAAACACTCATGTGCCTACATCAGATAAATAATCCAGTACCTGCTGAACATTTAATCTCTTCATGACTGTGCAGAGAATGTACCCAAGTCCTGCAGGGCCCTCAGTCCCTGCCCTTGGACCTGTATCCCACCCACCCAGAGCCTGCTACACGCTGGCTCATCGTTGGTGCCAGCGGCTTGTTTTCTCAGCCATTCACACACAGTTTGCTTCCAAGGCTGCCTTTTACTGGCACAGATCCCCAAAATGTCTTCCCAAACACATACACTACTGCTAGGAAAGCCATCATGACAGATAACAGTGCTCATGCCAAGTACAAATCATCTTTAACTCTTCAGTTTGTTTTCTGCAGTTCTGAAACATAACTAATCACGGCTTCCCAATGTCTGCCTTTGAGAGGGAAAGGCGTGGGGGGAATCTCTGCTGTGTTCATCAAGGCACAGATGTACACACCTCTGTTTAAATCAATTTGACTATTTATGCTAAGCTAGACAGGCTCCTCCTTTGATGGGTTACCCTCTCACTTGTCCCACAGTCAAACCTTTTGGCTGTCCCAAAGTCAAATCTGCATTAGCTTTCTGTTTTCTCTGTCAGCATTCTGCAGCAAATTCTCCCAGAAGCTCTGCCACCCATCCCAAACTTCAATCCAACTCAGGGTATTTCAGGCACAACTGACTTTGCACATAATTTCCCAAGAATCCCCTTCTCTGGAGCAGTACAGCACTAATGGGAATCAATACTCTACATCTCTTTAGGAAAAGTACAAGCTACTTGGAACTCTTAATTAAACCAAAAGACTCACAGCCCAAATCCCCTTCTCTCCCAGGCTCCCTCACTGAAGGATCTGCTCCCCATCATACACCAAAGACCTGCAGATTCAGAACTATCAACTTCTACAGGAACCTGACCTGAACCAAAGTCTCCTCTGAATAAGACATGGAGAGCAATTTTAAAACACATGTGATTATGAATGCCAGTAAAAGCTAAATTCCCATTTCCAAGTAAAACACCCATTTCACTTAAAATAACTGGGGGAAAAGGCATGGCCTTTGCATGGCCTCACTACAGACGGTAGCAAAGATTTACTAGCAAAGGACAGTAGTGAAGTCTTCTCCTTCTAGAATTTTATTGCTCTTACATAACATGCTATCATGCATTTACCAGCACGCTGTGAAGCACTGTCATAAATATTTAAACAGTGATGACAAAGTAAGAGAGGTGTCTGTGCCTCCTGTGTTTCTGGTTTGTGCTGCTGGCTCCCTTGGGCCCACAGTGAGGGAAAAACTGATGTGCAGAAAATAAAAGTGCTACGTGTGAACCAAACCACATGCATGTACCTGGTGTCCACTAAAGCCAAAGGGACTTCAAGTTGATACTAAAATGTCTTTCTACACCAGGGCTGCTTCTGTCAGAATGGCCAAGCTTGTCCCCACAAGGCTCCCCTCCCCACAGGCTCTCCTGGCTGCATTAGTTATTACATTTGATAGCTTTATAGCATTATTTGAAGCTTGCTATTTACCCAGTTACACAAGGCCCAGCAGCTTAGAGCCTGCTCTCTGCCTGGGCTGCAAATCTCTGCAACTACCTCCAAAATAGCCCAGATTTTATGACCCATTAGGCTTAATGATAAATCCTTGGATTTATGTTCCGGGCTAGTGAGCGATGAGAGATCAAGGGCTAAGCTTTGATTTATCTGTGAGCCAAGGGAGATGCTTATTTCTATAATTTTATTTTTCTCATTATTTGCCCTAATGACTGCAATGTTCTGCTGTGACATCATGGCAATCTTTACTGTAATGTACATCAAAATCAATACTCTACTTGGTCCTTTCAAAGTGCTACCACTTGTATTTCCTCTCCCAGCAGGATGGGAACACTGCTGGAGCAGTTTTCCATCCCCTGCCCAGCCTGAGCAGCTGCTAACTCCAGAACCTCCTGGTGCATGAAAGGCAATGGTTTTCAACTTGCAAATACTGCTGGAGGTGAGGCAATGGTGTGGGAATGAAGACTGTTCTGCTTTGAACCAGTTCTGTACATTTGTGGTGCTTTACATGCAATGCCAGTGGTGACTGGTGTTGAGATAAATTTTCCTTCATAGTCCTTTAAATCCAGAACCATCAAAGAGCAGCCAACACTTTGGAGAGATGCTACTCTCAGCAGGTCCAGTATCTGCACTGATTATAAATCTCCTGTTTTAACAGTTTCTCTGAAAACCCCAGGCCTTTGGAACCTGGGGAATACAAGAAAACATCCAATTTTCCCTCCAAATCTACTTTAAAAGAAATAAAGAGAAAATTAAATGCCCTATGTTATAGGCAAAAGCCTTCAGAAATGGCCTATAAGGACCATAAATGTTCATGCAACTCAGAGTTTCACACTTGCCTGGCTTTAATATGCTCATCACAAAGGCAGGCACTGCACTTTTTAGAGCTGCAAGGACAGGTGGGTGCACCATGGAATGACTGACAGAGACTGTTAAAAGGTTACAAAGCTAATCACACCTCCAAGTTATTTTCTCCAAAGATTATTACATCCATTTGACCATGCTGTACACGAGGACTACTTGAGTAATACTGAGAAAGGGCAGGAAAAGTAAACATTAAAGGGCAAATTTTGAGCAGCTCAAATTTACAGAGTGAAGCAGATGCCTCATATAATAAAGGGAACTTGTCAGGGGAATGGAGCATTATCCAATATCTGTCTTGATTGACAGCTTGACAGTCTTTCACCCATTTAAAAAAAAAAGTCTTTAAAAAGCATTAGTTAGCAATTCTCACCAATTTTCCTGTTAAGAAAATTTTCCATGGAAAAATAGCTGCAGTTTAATTTCTGGCTAAATCAGGACAGTTGACTATTTTTCTTCCTCACACAGAATTGGAAATTGAAGGGAACTAGTGAGATGCTGTCAGATCAATAACAGAGCAAAGTAAACAGGAAAGGAATAAAAATGGCAAAAGTTATGGAACAAAACCACACAAAACCCTTTAATCCTCAGCTGAAGATATTTCTTAAGAAGCAGCATCAGGTTGTTGTGCAAAAAAATTGCAATAACAACATACTGCAGACCAAGTCCTACCAGATGCTGAGGAAAAAGTCAAAATGCTTCTTCCAACAGAAGTTTATAATAAATGTGAGCCACAGAGGTACCAGGTTTTTCCCATTAAACACACAATGCCAGGGATCCACTGCACTGATGAGGTCCAAATTCAGACTGGACTGCCCAAGAAGAAAGAATCCCTGGCTTTAACTTGGGTTCATGAGGAGAGAAGGCAGCAGGGTCACCTAATGGGACCTTCCAGTACCTGAAAGGAGCCTATAAAAAAGTTGAAGAGAGACTATTTCCAAGGGCATGGAGTGAGAGGACAAGGAGAATGACTTCAAGCTGAGCAGTTTAGATTAACTGTCAGGAAGAAATTCTTCCCTGTGAGGGTGGTGAGGCACTGGCACAGGTTGCCCAGAGAAGTTATGGACACCCCATCCCTGGAGGTGTTAAAGTCCAAGCTGGATGAGGCTCTGAGCAACCTGGGACAGTGGAAGGTGTTCCTGGCCACAGCAGGGAGCTGGAACAAGATGATCTTTAAGTTCCCTTCCAATCCAGGTCATTCTGTGATTCTATTCTATGGATTCATTATAGCAAACATTTCTCTTGGAAGGAAGCAGCCCTGCTGATGGGCAACACATTCCATACTCCTCTCCCCAAAAAGAAGAAAAAACCTCCATTTATTGTTAGCCTGTAAAGACACTAAGTCACTTCTCAGCTAGCAATGCTCTGAACCAGTATTTAAATTATTTACCTCATGCCTTGTACTTCTTAAGTACTTGAAAAAGCCCTAGGTAGTCTCCCTGTGAATCTTGACAGTGCTAAGAAGTTGGTCCTCAAAGAGACTGAGTAGAGAAAGCACTGATGTGGGATGGATGTTGCATTTTCAGTACTTTCTGTACTGTATCTCTAATAACAGAAAATTAGAGACATGCTTGAGTCCTTCATGAAAGCCCTGCCTCAGTAAAGCACTTTCCTTGCTCTCCAGAACCAAGACTCAACTCTCATCTCCATCCAAATGAAGGCTCCCTCTCTCTCACCCCCAGGAACGGAACAAATCCTCTGTGGCATTCAGGCACATGGTTCTGCACGTGTTTCCCCAGGCAGTCTGTAGGGTATGGATTACACCATCTGCCTTAAACTGAGCCCTGTCATCAATACTTTGTTTTGGCAGGAGAGCTACTGGCAATAACCCCTTTCCTTCACTGCCAACCCCTCCCTGACTTCCAGCAGGACAGGCCTCTTTCCACCCAGCCACACGACGGGAAGAACAAACATCCACACACAGGATTCTTCTGATTTGTTTGCCTTTCTACTTCTCATCCTTCATTTGCTGTCCTAAAAACGTCAGAACAGAGAGCAGAACTTAAAAGGCAATCACCACCTGCACGTATTGGAGCAACACTAAACTATTTTGGCAGTCAGGCCTTTCTCCAAACATGCTGACGGGGCCTATATCCCTCGTGCTGGGAAGATGCAACACAGTCCCCAGCTTTTGGCTGCTTCACTTCAAGCTCCTGCATAAAAATGGGAGCACCCTTTTTATTTCCTAGGTTTCCTCAGCAGCCAATGGCTTAGATTACAGTCATTGCCTTGGCACTGCAGCACTTTCCACTACCACACTAAGTTTGTTTCCAGCATGCAATCCCTGGTAATGGTGCTGCCCCAAAGCCTGTGGCACAGCCCATGTGCCTCCCAACCAGCCACCCCACTAACAGCACCAAGCTCCACAAACTTCTGTAACATTCTGCAGCTCAGCCATGGAATTCTCTGCCCTTTGATTATTTTTTCCCTGTGACACAAAGCTTAAATAGGAAGAAGTTCTGTTCTTTGGAAAGGAGTTCAGTGCATGCAACAGAGACAAATTCATGTACCATTATTCTTTCCTGCATGCTTCAAAATCTGGGATAGAGGCACAGCTCAGGGCACATTTACTTTGTTCTCATCTTGCTCTCAGGGAAACCTTCCTACTTCTTCAGCCTAGAAAATCACCCTTTGCTGTAAAACACAAAAGCAAATACCCTCCAAGTCCAAGTGAGCAATGCTACAAATCCATTGCCTTTGGGGTCTTTACACACAAGTGAGAGAAGTTTGATACATGCAAACCCAGATTTCTGTGGCCTTGGCAGGATTTGGTTGAAAAAGCAAACAATTTAAACATTCTGACAGTGTACTTGCATTTCATGAAGTGTCTGGTAACCCTTTTGAACTATGCCTCATTTCTGTGTCCCTCAGTTGTATCTTAAGAACCCTTCTGTGAGTAATATGCAAGAGATGCATCAAAAATATTTTAAGTTTATTTATTTACATGGCCCAAACAAACAATATGGCATTAAGAATTGTTTTCACAATCCTGTAAAGTACTAAAAGCCTCCTGGGACAGATCAAGCCTCTCCAGCTCAGAACTGGAGAGTTCTGCACCTTTGGAAGAAATTAAAGCTAAACACCTAAGGTGCTTTTCAAAAGCAATTATCATAATCCCTGCTGTTACCCAGAGGGATGCAGTGGCAGGCAGAGGTTAAATAACTTCTTGGAGGTGGCTCAGTGAGCAGCACAGCCAGGATTAGAGCCACTGTGCCTCCTGACTCCCAGCTCCAGGCTCAGCCCAGCACCTTAAATAGCTGCAGTGCAAGTCATTAGCTCAGTCCTCTGAGCATGCATGTAGCCTGGGGAATAATACAAAACTTTCTATGGAGAATCCCCAGACAGAAGCCTTAAATTTTAACAGCTCTAACCAGACCAACCTCTACAAAAAAACACTGGGCAGATTTTACTGCCACCAATTTGGGGTGAGTGAATTATTCACACACAGCAGAGCGTGTCATAATAAAAGGTTTATAGGGGCTATCACCAGGATCATTCCTGTGGCATTTATTCATTCCAGTTTCTGTTTGCTGGCATTTCTTTTGTCCTCCCCTTTGTCACCAGGATTCTCTCCACTCTTCCCTTTGTGGGGTACCTTAATTTCTAAAAAAAACAACAACAATTCTGCTAAGAGAACAGTTTAGTGACAGGGCACATTTTTGTTTACATTGTTACTTTGCATTTTTCTGTACTTCTAGAGGAGTAGCTGACACGTGGTTTTTCCCATCAGAGGTGACTGTGTATGTCTACTTCCACTATTCCCTTGCCTACAGCTGCAGTATCTCTTTTATTTCTTTAGCTGCCTCCAGCAGGGAACAATAAATCTAAAACACAGTCAAAAAAAGGACAGTCAGAAAAAGGAAAAAAAAAACCTCTAGTGCTATTTTTGGCATCTAAGTTCTTTGGCTTAACCTATTTTTGGAAGAGCATCTTTGTTCAGCAAAATCACAACCCCCAGCCCTGTGACAACAGGGCAGCGTGTCCTGCTGCAGGCAGAGCCCTTTGCTGGCAGCAACCTCTAAAGGCAGAGCAAAGCCAGGAGAGCCCAGAAGGAAAATGATGGGAGACAGGACTTCACTTCCACTCTCCATCACTTTGTGCCTCTGAGCAAGTCAGGCCGCCCCTCTCCGGCCACGCTCACACACAGGATGCACAAACAGGATGGGTGCACCCTGTGCCCTCAGCTCCACGGGGGAAAATGAGGCTTGCTACCACTCCTCACAGCCTCCAGCCCTTCCAGGACCCCACTTCTGGTGGTTCATGAAGTGTAAATATTAACTGGTATCTACAGCTCATGTTTAAATAAAAGCTTTGCTTAGGAGATAAGGAAAGTTGCAGATGGGAGACAACAGCCCTGAAGAGCTAAACTTGATTCATGTATTTCTGCTTTGCTGGTTTGATTTCAAAAGATATTCAAGCTCTGTATCTGAAACAGTTACTACCTTTGTACTTGCACCAGATGCACCTTCCAAAAGCAGCAGCATTCTCACATGGCCCAGAAAAGAAAAGAAAGTTGGAAAAGATGCAAAATAGCTGACTTGGTATGTTGTGGCTGGCTCTGCGTGACGCAGTGGGAGCACACACTACTCACATCACTGCCCTCGCAGGCAGCACTCAGAAAGGGACACTCTTTGAACACTCTAAGGCACAGATTTGGTTTAAAGCTGGAATTTTGTGCCAGGGATTTCAACAGGCACAGCTGAACCATGAGAGAACCAAATACTGCGGCCAGTCTTAGACCAGAGGCTTTGGCCACAGTCCTGCCCTCTGAGTTGTCTCTCTCCAGGATAAAAAAAAAAAACCAAACCCAGCAAAATTAAACATTTAATTGCAGAGAAAATACTTTGTTTTCCTTGTTACAGGGACAGACCTCCAAATGCAACACTGAGTCCTCCTGGGCTTGGTGACATGCAGGCTCAAACACCTGCACTGACAGCCAACTCCTCTGTGGCCTAATGGATTAAAGGCTTAATTAGATACCTGAACATTAAACACCCCTAAAGTGCTCTGAAATTTGCTCTAAATGGAGGTGGGGGAGTTACCTTTTGAAGGGGCTCAGAACCAACTGGGGTTCTGTGCACAGTTGTTAATGGGTTTGAATCGTTCCACTTTTCAGCTTTTTCCCTGATAATAAAGAAAATGCAGCTGTGCATCAGGCAGTGCTCAGGCACACCTCACCACCAATGACAGCTGAATTTAGTGGGAGAAAATTGTCTTAAACACATCAAGCTTTTGTATCTAGAAAGAAGGAAGGTACCCTATGAAGCTCCTACTGAGCAAGGCACAAACCTGTATCAGACACTGGATAAGCTACAAGGGAAGATGCCATCAAAACCAAGGCTCCATTGGTCATGCCATCCATTTTTTAAGCAAATAGTTGTTTAAAACACATTTCTGGCTTCAAATTGCTATTGAGAGCAGCAAGACCCTACGTTTAAGGGATCAGAATTAATGGTAGAAATAAAGAGTAGGACTGGAAGATGGCAGAAAGTGCAAACCCTACAGGTGTGAGGGTATCAGCCACCTGAAGCCTCCATCATCATTTTCCAGTTTCACCTGGCTGCAATCCCATACCATTCCAGCCTGACAACACAGGTTTTGCTCAGCTTTCACCAAAGCCTGGGGAAACCTGGCCAAACCCTGCAGCAGATCAAACAAACTGCCCTGACTTCAGCAAGAAGCAAAGCAGAGACAGTCCCAAAAATGCCTCCAGGATGGCCAAACAGCACCATGAGTCAGCAATGCTAGTGCCAGGAGTAGGATATCTCAAGGAGGTATTTAAAAGAGAGGTTTTGTTTGAGATTTATGATTCTGAACCTCTTCAGCTGTTGTACCCACACACACCTGTTGGCAGTTTCGGCACATGCCACACGGCAGACTTGTGTTTGTAGCTTTGCAAAGTAAACCAGTAAAACCAGAGCCAGTTTATGTATTTGAACAAGTAGATGCCAAACACTTCAGATTCCTAACTGGAGCAGCTTCAAAGCAGGAAAAGGATTTAGGTGTCAAATGTGAGGATGATCAGAGGAGAAGCAGAGATGCAGGTGCTCTTCTGCTCCGTCTTTGCAGTTCCTTTTCCCATACATCCCTGAAACAGCTGACACCTCCACTCCTGACAGATCCGTGCCTGCATCACCTCCTGGGCTTCCACCACACCAGCTGAGCTCTCCTTGAACTCAGCTCTAAACCCAAACTGCCTGCCCCAGCTGATGTCAATGAGAACAATTTGTCTCCCCTTTTTTAAGTAGCAAATCTGGGGTCAGAAGTGACATTGATGAGATAAAGCAAAACCCAGACTTGAGAAGTTTGTTCTCAGCTGACTGACAGCAGCAGTTGACACTGGGGAGCAAATTACTTACATAGGACTGCACTTCCCAAATATTAATTTTCAAAGCAAGAGTTACCAAAATCCGTTACAATGACAAATAATAATCAGGAAGTAAAATGTTTTGCAGGAACTTTGCTTGTTACACGTTTCCATCTTAGAACTGGCCATTGGGATGCTGAGAACTCACTGAAAAGTCCAACACTGACTTACTGTGACTATTCATGATGGATGAAGATGTCCAGGAGAAAAAACCAAACCCAAACAGAAAAGCCAGTGGGAAGCAAAGAGAGGTGCCAAAGTAATAAAGGAATCAAAGGAGCAATGGGATTTACGAGGTCTGGCTCCACAGGGGGTTGCCAAGGGAATTTGCTGCTGACTTGTAACAGGGCTGTGCACAACAGGCCTGCCAGGGTCTCTGTGTGGCATCGTTTCCCCGTGTGGAATGACTCCTGAGGTCCCAGTTAAACACGGATCAGCAGTCACTCCAGCTGAGGACACGCACACACGCCGTGACTGGTGAGCTGTGGCTTCCTCAGAGTGAGGGTGAAACACTACAGAGGTGACTAACAGCACCCAGAGCTCCTGCACAACGGGGAGGTGGAACTGTGGCACACTGGTCCCAAATCAGCTGATGAAAATTAACCTCAGCTAGAAATTGTGGTGTCACTGGGATCAAAAGCATTTGGAAAGACGTTTGAAGCAGGAGAAAGGAAAAAGTTTAGCTTCAACACTCTCAACATGAGAGTGAGTCCTTCCCATGATTAAAACAGTGCATTTACTCAATTTATCTCCAGTTAACACATTTGATGGCATAAATACACAATTCCACACTGAACAAAGACCTTTCATCAACCTAAAACGACCTAGAGCCGAAACAATGTGACTAAGCCACAGAAACAGACAATACGGTGAACCACAACGAGTAACTCCCGAAGCTTTACCTGGCACAGCAGCTGCTCCGAAACCAGTGCCCTGCCCCACGCGGCCAGGTCCCTCATTCCCACCTGAAAACCAGGAGAAACACACTATGGAGCAATCAACATTTGTAACCCCCACACAGCAGAAACAGCAACGTACGGGCAGGAAAAAAATGAGCAGCACAAAGGGCCATTTTGTGAACCTCAAACTGAAACAGAGGAGCTCCCCACAGCTTCTCAGTGTTGCTCCTGGGGGAGAAGACGGCCAGGGAGCCCCAGGAGTGGCACTACGTCCACTCACCACCTCCACAACATCCTCCTCAGCGGACAGACAGCCCGAGCCATCCCCCAACACCTCCACATGGCAGGAGGTCTGTCCCCGGCAGCAGCAGCGATGCTCACGGCCACCAACACCGGCTGTCACAGCGGGCAGGGGAGCACGGCTCCCTGCTGCAGCCCCGAGCAGCGGTACTGGAAGTTTCACGGTACAATAAGGCAATAAATTTAAAGCAATGATTCCTTAAGTGCTGTCTGGGCAGCGGGGACCACCGAGATCTATCTCAACACAGGTACCAACTCATTTCCTTCATTTTGCAAATGTTAAAGCATATAAAAAATTCTAAAATGAAAGGGAAAGGCTCCTAGCAGAGGAGTGTCACTGCTGGCCCCTCTCAAGTTGGTGGGAATTTTATCCTTATGGGCAACGACAGTCCAGTAGACCTAACACTGAATATTTTTTTGGGGAAAAAATTCCATTGTTTCTTTATGTTAACAGAGGGCTGGTACGTAACAAAGAGGAAGAAAGGCAGGCTGCGTGCTGCTGGCGGGTTGGTAAAAAATTCTCAAGGTCTGATCGATACCATGAAAAAAACACCTCTCTTGGCCTGAGGCTGGAGCGTTATTCAAGCACGGCAGTCACTATGCAGCTCATTTTCTTTAGCTACGATGATCCGAGGCTCATGAACACTGAAAGAAGACCGGAGTCGATTGCAGGCATGTCTAACCCTTTATATGAAAAAAAAAAAAAAGAGGGAGCAGAGGTATAGAGGTGCGTGTAGGAGCATTTCTAGGAGCGGTTGTAGGGCTCCCTGGGCACCTGCTTCCTGGGGGAAACCCAAAAGCACATCATATTCACGGAAAGTTGGGAGCAACTTCTGGGTGGGGGAATGACAAAAAGCAAAACGGTTAAAAAAAAAAAAAAAGGAAAAAAAAAGAAAAGAAAAGCCATTGTTGTAGGAACCTCCGGCAAGCTATCAAAAGCAAAATCACCTACAGCGACCCTCAGGAAAGGAACCGGGGAGCCCCCGGCTGCCCTGGGCCAGCCTCCCCTGGCAGCGCCCGCGGTTCTGCCCGCTCCGCACA
>JBBMKD010000145.1:668984-720821 GCA_037834095.1 Argya squamiceps | reverse complement strand
AATGCACCCATGCGTGCACCAACTTGTGCGCCCACCCATGCATGCATGCGCCCATACATCACTCACCTATTCCTGCATCAGCACATGCACCTGCGCACCCACGCGCCCATGCACCAACCAATGCACCCATGGATGCACCCACCCGTGCACTCATACCCCCATATATCAAGCCACCCACACCCAATTAATGCACCTCTCTGCCAATCCATCCACCTGCCCATGTACCAATCCACTCTCCTATCCACACCCATTCATCTGCACCCCAGCTCTGAAACCATCCACCCGCATGCCCCTACATCCACCCACTTCTTTTTGCACTTGGACCTCAGTTATTACATTTTTTTTTAATATAAAACCAACTGTGCCAACATGTTTTGTTACCTGTAAGCTCTCCCCAGACAATGGCCAGGTGCTACAGAACAAATCTGGTTAAGGCAAGTGATGGAAGGAAGCAATCAGAGGACAACAGACGACCCCCATCTATCTCATCTAATTTTGGTGTATTACTGCTGGCAATTTGTGGCTGCCTCTGAAAGCTGCTCTAAGCCTACATTTTTATGAAATGTTCCACAAGAAAGATTAAGATTGCCTTTAATAAAGGTATGTATCCATCCTTACACATGCTGAATCAGTAGGGAGATGATGGTGTGTGCTCATGGATGACCATAAACCCATCCCTGTCAGGAAACAAGGAGCATGGACAGCAAAGTGCTTTTCAGAGACACCTGCAGCAGAAGCTTCCCGGGAAGAAAAGACCCAAAGCCGACTTGATTGATACAGCCCTGCATGGGAGAGGAGTGATTTTATACTTAATGATGTTGAATTGCACATCATTTCTAGTTTCTTTGATGCCTGTTTGCATTAGCATGCGCTCTGTATGGCAGGAGCAGGGAGGATTCGACAGGAACAGCTTGAAGAAAAAGGTGCATTGGAGCTGTGTGGGGTAGATGTGCTGGGCCGGGCAGAGGGAGGTGCAGAGGCTGAGGCTCTCATGGCACTAAGGCACCCGAGGTTTTTGCACATATGAAAAACCCTACACTAATGACAACAACTACAAACATCCATCAGAAACGTTTGTGATGATTCCATTACCTGTAGTGTTTGCTTCTGCTGTTTTTATGCTCCCCTCCATCACTGCTCTACATAATGCTGTGAGATGAAAGGAGCTCCCTTGGCTCTTGACAGCACAGAGTGTCAGTGTTTGCTGGGATGGCAAAGCTCCTGCGCCAGCCTCAGCCCCTGCCCATGGCACTGCTGGGGCAGTGCCAGCACAACCAGGGCCACTCTGGTCTCTGGGAGGGACATTGGGCACAGACAAACACAGCCCAAAATATAGCATAAAGTTATTCAAAAGCCTTGGACCATAATTTTGACCTCCTAGATGTGGAATTTAGAGACAGGCTGGCTGAGCTCACCCTGAGTGCGTGCCATTGTTGAAGTAACTCTGTTGCTCCTGATTTCCTGGTTTTGCAGGCAGGAGGATCATTTGTAATCAGCAGCTACTGAAGAACATTTTGGCTTCTGGTAAAAACCCCGAACAACACAACCCGTCCCCAGAAAACCCCAAGCCAGGCTAAAACTTTAGGGGAAAAATCCCAACAACTTGATTTTGAACCTCATCACAAAGCTGAAGCCTTTCCCTGGTGCATCAGAGCAGAAATAATGTGGGACAAGGCAGTGAGGACTTCCCTGCTCTGAGTCAGCATGAGTGATGTGTGTCTGTAATGTAAGGTGTTGCATGTCACATCTTGGCATGGTACATACAGCTTCTGGCAGGGGAACAAAAAGAAATCAAGCCTTTGCTGTTTTGTCTTTAGTCTCAAGTGTGATTTGGAGGAAACTGTCTCAGGGAATTGGCAAAATGGGCTGATGGCTGCCAAAACACAGCACCAGGAGAGAGGCACTGCAGCATTCCAGGAGTGATGAGGCAGGGAGGGAAGGAGGGAGAAATAATCCCTCCATATCCCATGAGGTGCTGGGAGAACAGGTGGAGGGAGGTTCAGTAAGAGGAGCTCACATTGAAGGGAGGCTGATGCATCCATCAGCAAAGGAAAATCCCATCCTGTGTATTCCCAGAGAGCCTTGGACTCTCTGTCTTCATGGTTGAAGCAGACAAGAAACCAGGTCTCTAACTTGATTCATTTCTCCACTGAAGTCAGCTGAATTACCTAAAGGATGAACTTGACTATCTAATCCCTTCAATCTGAAAAAGAGATGTGTGTATGCACAGATTCACCCCAAAGCTTTTCAAAAAAGGTTCATTTTGCTTTTGTCTTCTTCTTACACACAATGGTGTGAATCAGAAATATGGCTCCTCAAGTCATTGCAGCTGTCCTGAGCTAGAGTTGATGCAAATGAAAGGCAGATAAAAATTCAAAATGCCCTTTTTCCAGAAAAATCAGAGCATAGGATTTTTTTAAAAATTTATCACTATACATTTAAAATTTGGTCATTTTAATTTAAAACCGGAACCAGTGGCATTACACATTGTGGCCGAAGTTTCATTGTAATACTAAAACAAAGAGCAGTTAACCCCTACAATTTTTAGATTAAGTCAAGCACCGCAGTGGCTGAAGTATTTGCTGAACCAACTGGATCAGGGGATTCTTGAGGCTCTAAGCCCATTTCCTACAGACCCATTTCTTCTCAGGATGCACAGAAATATGTTGTTTCCTTCAGCTCACTCCAACTGGAGAAAACCATCAGGGATTGAAAACGAAGAGGGAAGAGGAGATTGCACTTTTCCCCATATGAGTCTTTATAAGGATTTGATGATTGGAAACATTGCTGTCAAAGAGCTAATATTTCCTGTGCTCAAAATGTCCATTTCAAATGCAGAATCAGTTTTGATACCTGTGTTCTTCCCCTTGCCCCATCTGTCTCTCATATTAAGATTAGCATGTGATTTAAATAAGAGCACAGTAACTAATGTATGTTACTTTTTTCTGCACTGCACCTTAACACAAATATTAAAATAAGTCATGAGTAGAGGCGTCAGTCATCAGTTTGGCACATAAATGAAAATTGTTAAGTAACTTTAGACTTAATATGCAGAGTCTTAAATAAATATGGTAATAGCATATCCTGATCACAAGTGAAAAAAGAGTACCAGGCTCCGGTGAGGAAGTATCAGTTGTTCCTTAGGAAAATAATTAAAAACTACAAATGGAGAACAAGATTAATTTAAATAATCAATTTTGTGTTTCCTGCCAGCTGATTTAAATCATGATGAAAATTGTTGATTAAAACCCCTTATTTAAATCTGTGCCCCTTAATGAGAGTGCAAGCCTATGAACATAAGCCCATAATAGTAATAAAAGACTCTATAGAGAAAAAATAACTTTCACAAGAATACATCCAGGGCTGGAAAAACATCATCCATCCTTTGCAAAAAGAAATACATCTTACCCAGCCAAGCAATTCTTCTCCCCTAAGCTCTTAACCCTGTGAAAAGATCAGGGCAATAAGTCACAGGATATTCACAGCCACATTATGTAAGTATGACTGAACTGGTGATCCTTTCCTCTAAGCATTGGAGAGGAAGATGAAGTATTGCTGGAATAATTAAAAAGACAGGTTTGAATTCCCTAAATAATGCAGACAAACGCCCTGTCCAGCTATTGGTCTTGCTGGCAGCAGCCTTTTAAGGTCTTGAGCTGTTGCACAGGCTGAAGGATGCTGGGCAGAGTGGGCCTTTGCCAGCCCAAGCACCGTGTGCTCTGGTGCAGCCCCTGGCCTCTTTCCAAAATGCTGTTTAGGGCCCACTCCTCTGCTACCAGGACAATGACTCTCATAACTACACTTCAGATCTCCTCTAAACTTCAGATGCCTTTGCTTTCCTTGTCAGTCTAAATCCAGCACAACAGCATTCACTCTGAATTTATAGTGAATGTAGACAACTGCATTTCACTGAGGGCTGTACAAGTATCATCAGCCTGTGCAGGTATTTCACATGTCCACCATCCACTGAAACAGGCTCTTCCCTGTGGTCCTATAATCCACATTGCTTTTTAGTCCTCTTCAAGTAATTTGGGAGTGCACTGGTGCAGCCCCATGGCCTCTCTATTAGCACGGGTGACAGTCACCTCTATTTTTATGCTGCTCAGTCCTCCCTCCTGCACTCCCTGCTCCTGGGCTCGAGTGGTGTCTCCCACAGAGATATCTGCCCTTTTGGGAAGTGTATCGTGGGATGAAAGCCTGAAGGTATGACCTTCACTGAGATCAGTCACCAGAAGACAGACAAAGAGAAGAGATAAATTTCATAAAGGGGGGGTTTAAGTTATTGTATATTTTTGAGGCATGACTTCTGGTATGCCTGGTATTGCTACTGCCAACATTCTTATTGTTGAAGGATCAAAAGATACACAAAGATCTATAACTTGGGATATTTACAGAGACTTATCCTCACACACCTGTGATTCTTCCCCTTCAACTCATATTTCTGAGGGCAGCAATGGGCCCCAACCCTGCAAGGCAAAGCACAAGATGCTCTGCAGTTTGCATCTTCCCAGGACACTGGTTGCAGGACGTGGCTGCTCCAACTCCAGAGATAACCCTGGGGCCATGCAGGAGCTTCAGTCCCATAATGTGCCCTGAGCATGGTCCTGTCCTGCCTGGAAGGATGGAAGTGTGGGACTTTATCAGGCTCAAATGGCTGTTCCTACCTGCCAGAGCCTGCAGGTCCCAGCATCAGGACACAGGGGCCCTGCTGTGTCCTATCAGTGGGTGCTGAGCAGATGCTGGTTCAGGGACTTCCTGGCCCCTGCAATAAAGTTATAGGGATCCATGAACAAATGTATTTGCTCCTTTTCTTCCCCCTAGCATTTTGCAAAAGCAGTATTACACTTTTGTGTCACACTGCCCTGCAAATCTGCTTCCAAAAGGCTGCCTTCTTTCTTCAAAGATCATTTCCAGTACTAAGCAAGATCTCTCAGAGCCCTTGACTTTGCAGCTGGCAAAGTTTACAACATGTTTACAATACCCTGCATAATTTGGCTATGAGATAATGTATAGTATAGTCCTTCAGTGGTGCACAGTGGGAAAAGAACAAGTGGAAAAAAATAAGGTAATGCAAAGCCAAGAAAAACAGATGGTAGCGAGCTCTCCAAGGGGCAAGAATGAATAAATAACTGCAGAATTTTTTTGTCTGAGGAAAAATATATTGTCAAATCAATAACACAGTTTTCAGGAAATGCAAACTAGATCAAATGTACATTTTTTCAGTATTAAACAATGGCACTTCATCAGGACTGATGGTCTGCACTGCACGTGTTTGCCTACATGAAACAGAGAGAAGTAAAAATAGCATTGCTCCAAAATGTTCTTCTTTGACCTCAAGGTTACATTTCATACTTTTTGGGAAGTTCTGCTATAGGTAACAAGACAAAAGTTCAGGTGGAAATCAGAGTGCCCCAGCACTCACTGTGCCCTTTAGCAGCATTGTATCTTTGATAATCTTAGTCAGGGCTGCAGTTCTAAGAGAGAAGAACCTCTTGACAATTTTGGGAACTTTCCTGTGCTGCTGTTAGGGCCACAGGAAATGATACTTATTTAATACATCTGTGCTCGCTTCCAGAATGATTAACTGATACCTTTTATTCTTTTTGACCACATCAGGTCAAGCCAAAGGGGAAAAAAGAGACACTTAAAAATGGCCAAGTATACAAATACTCTAATTCTCTTCCAGCAAAAGATTTTTTCTCTTCTCTTAAGTCACTCAGAGGAAGCTGAACAACATATGGGATGCATGAAAGTTGCTCTCTGCAAATCTGTCAATCCATTTTAGCCACGCTGTGCATCAATCCCGGCTCTGCTCTGAGCGCGGCGTCCCTGCGCAGGCGCTGCCAACTGGCCTGGGCTCAGCTCTTCACCAGGAGACAAACCAGCTCCTGCCTGGGATCCACGGGCCCAAGGAGCAGATTCTGGAAGGCACCAAATCCCTTGTGCTTTCCCTCTAGCCATGGTGCAAGAGTAATCACTGCAGCATCTCCAGTGCTGGCTGGGCTGGGGAGCAGGAGGAATCGCAGGCTGAAATAACCTCTTGGCTCTGTGGCTGTGGAAAGAGGCACTCCTGTGTGCTCAGCCTTCCAGGCTGGGTCCTCTGGGCTACGCTGGGGACTAGCACAGGCCAAGCCCTGCAGTTGTGGAGATCTCCTGGTGAAGCTCCCCAGGGAGTTACATCTGGGTAGAGGCAGCCACAGCCCCAAGGCAGAGAATGAGCAACCACCAGAGCTGAGGTCCCAGCGCACCATCACACAGCAGCCCTTTGAAAATACAAATCTTCCCTCACACACATGAGGGGGAGAGTCTCCATTTTCATTTTTGTTCCAGGTGATCTGAGCTCACAGTGTTGGCTGATTGTAAAAATGAACTGCCTTTCCCCAGCATGTCAATAAATCAAAGTGATGTGGTGTTTCTTGGAAGCCAGAAGCCGGCAGGAGCAATAGGAAATGTCACCTCTTCATCTTACTGCTTTTTGGGAGGTGGGGAATGCTCCATTATCATACCCACAACACCACTGATAATATTTTCATTGAAACTCCATTTTCTGTTCTGCCCATGCAAATATGAAGAGCAAAGTCACTGCTACTGCCTTAGTTATTCTCTCTTTCTGCTGGGAGCAGAACCTGAGCTCCTTAAAACCATGTACTCCTAAGTTCTGGAAGCAATCACTTTTTCTGTGCAAAGGGAACCCTCTCTCCAAAAATCAAAGACTTTCTTGGGAAGCAATAAGCCCATAGATGAGCCTTCAAGCTGCTAAAAGCCCTTGCTCTCCACCCTGCAGGTGTCATGCACTCCTCCCTCTAACAGCAACTCCAAAAGAAAAGCAGAGCCAGGGATGTCCAGGGAGCACTCCAGAATGAGCAGCAGCACAGTTGGGTCCATGTGCCTGTAGGAGCTGCTGCAAAGTTGGTTAGAGGAGGCTCCTTTTGAAACAGGACAGGTTCCAAAGGGCCACGAGCTCTCAGAAGAGGCAATCACTGGGAATGCCTCCAGCTCCAGCCCCAAGCTGCAAACTGAAGTACTTGCTTTTATTAGAACATATGGCAAAACCCTGCATCCTACACGTGTTTTAATGCCAAGGGTGACTCTTACTTTGGCATCCTACATGGCAAAGAAGCCAGCAGGGGTTTTGTCCAACAGAGAAGAGGGATAAAAGCAGGCAGTTTATCTCACTGCTATTTCAGCTTGTCTTCATTTCCTGGTCTGCATCACATCCCTGGGCCAGTCCAGCTCTGGCCATTCTTGGCTGTCCTCAGTCCCTTCACCTGAGAGAACATGTTTCTGTACCTGACCCTTAGATTGCAGGCTTCAAAGACTGCATTGGAAGCACTTTGTAACCCAAAGCATTGTTCTATTACAAACAATCCTTTGCAGCAAATTCTAGGTAGGCTGATATTGTAGAGTAATGTAATTCCAGTCACCTGGTGGAATACTTTTCTATTTCTCCTTTACGAGTATCAGTACCCAGCCTATATTCTCTCTCTCATACTTAATCCTCCAAAATTACACTGATCAAAGCAACCTGCATTTATAAACTGATGTGCTCCTGCATTCGAGAGATCTGCCAAGTGCTAAATATAAGGTTTCTCACTATAGTCAAAATCAAATTCAAATTCCAGCTGCCTCTCAGCTAATATGCAGCAAAGGTTTAGCAGTACAAAGCCATATTTGTAGAATCAGACACCAAAGATGATTAAATTAAACTGAAAGGGGAATCAGTACAAGCCTGAAATTAGTTTGCTGAAGATACCAGAGTTCATTTCCTCCCCCTGACAGATGGAGCCACCCCGTGACCTTTAGTGATCAGAGCAAACAGGATCATGGCTTTGCCAAGTCTGCCCCTCTCCATCCCCAGCAGTTCCTTGACTGAAAAATCAGCTTCAGACTCTGCTGGCCAGAGCAGGGGGTCTGCAGGATGCTCAAACCAGTGCAGCAGGTTCAGACACTGCCCTCTCCCCCATGGGCTGTGATCCATCTCCTCCCTCTCAGTGGATGCTCTCCAGCAGTCCAGGCATGCATTGAGATTTGAAGAACAACTCCTGTGTTTATCTGGGTGGTCTCTGTTCAGAGCAAAGGACTCTTCATTCTTTGATTTGATCACGATGGCAAAACCAGGAAGGTGCCTGAAGTCAGCAGGGTGAGCTGATGGGATGTTGAGAGCAGGCAGGAGCAGGAAGGCATCCCAGGGGTGGGCAGGCAGTTACTTCCTTGCTTTTGCTTTGCTAATCTGGCTCTTTTGAAACAGCATAAAAATTGCCAGTGAAAAAAAAAATCCTAACTTTGGATGTAGCAAGAGAGCTGAAGGGATTCAAAGCATATGGCAGCAATAAAAAGTTGTTCATCTTCCCTCTCCCACCCTTCCCCATTAGCTGTTATTCTTGGGCATTATCTCTCTGAGCACCCTGATGCTGCAATTACGCTGATGGCTACATGGGAGTGATGGAAAACAACCTGCTGAAAACAAAACCTTCCCTTGAGTATTACACACAGGTCTGTCAAGACACCTTGTTGTCTCCCTGCAGCCCTTTTGCACCATTCTGGGTCTCCTCTGAGCACAGATGGGAGAATGGCACCAGGATGTTTGCTGTTCTTGCCTTGCTAATGTCAGTGACCTGATTTACAAACCAGGCTCAGACCACTGCTCCTGTGTGGTGCATGGTACAAACTGGTGCTGGTCCTCAGAGACTTGCACACAGTCAAATTTCAACAACAGTCACCATGTTTGTCATGTTTGACAAATGATTGTCACCATTTAAGAGGTGAGGGTTAGCACAGCTCCTTGGCAACATTTAAATTGAAAGGATAAATTGTAGGAGCAGGTATTCCAGAGCAGTGGCCCCTGCTATCCAAATTCAATTAAACAGAGCCCAGGAGGGAAAGAAAAAAGGCAGAAAACCCCACAGTTGTGCAGGTCTGTCAACATGGGGCATGTGACACCTGTCCCAGCAGCATGCAAGTATGGGAGTGGGTGACCTGCTGATGGAGCTTCCTCTGCCAGTCAGTACCTGGTTGTTCCTCTGCTGAGCTCCAGGGGTTGATGTGTTCTCTTTTGGGAAGTAGCAGAGTCTCCCAAGACTGCATGAGAACAAAAACCCCCCTCTCCATCAGTGTAGCTGAGCAGATGCAATGGCAGGAGAGGACAGAATACTGACCCTCAGCTGAGCAAAGAATGGTGAAGGGAGATGATAATTTTATATTTGAAACCAAGGTGGCTGATGGGCTGCACTTACAAGGCTGGGCTAGAGCAGCAGCAGCCCTGTCAGAGGGCAGGGAGGAGATCCAGTATTGCCCCAAGGGAACTTTCAAAGAATGCAGCCAAGAAGGGAACACACAGCAGGACCTGAAGCTCCAGTTGCCCTGCCCGAGGTGGGTTGCCAGGCTCTTGCCTGACAGCTCCACCCAGCTCAGCTGAGCCTGGGCATTGCCACAGATCTCAGGCCATGCCCTGGGCACCATCACATGTCTCACCATCCTTCCTCTTGACTACAGAGGATGCAAAAAGGGATGCGAGGTTTGCTGCCAGAAAATCCTGTCTGAATAAATAATGCAGTTTTAAATTTGAAATGGTGAAGCTCTTGGGGAGCTGATCCTCACTGGGTTTGAGGCAACTGCCTCCTGCCAGATAAATGCACACACCACTGAGTTCGTGTGCTGCTGCAGCAATACCTAAGGCCAGTTAGAAAAGCCAATATGGTCCATTTCTCCTGCAAGATCTCCCAGGGGAAATATGCCTCAGCCAGGATAAATACTTCACTTGTGCTGTATCTGTATGGAAATTGCATGCTTTAAGGTTTTGTTTTGAATGAGAAAGAAGTCAGACCTTGCTGAAAAGACTGGGTTGGCCATTCTTAGAGAAAAGCAGTGTGGTCCTGCTCCCTGACAGCTGAGCCACAGTAAGTAACAAATGAGGGCCATACTGCCACAAACTCTGCTTTCCAGGCTTCCCACACAAACAAGGCACTAACTGTGGGTTTTCTTTCATGGCTGGAGGCCAACACGCCTTTGGGCATCATGGGGATGGCCCTACACCAGCTAGTTTCTGTTGACTGACAAGCATATCCTCCTTTTCTTCTTCTAGCTAAAGGCTGAGTCAGTTTGTTATGGCAGAAGCCTTGCAAGAACAATATTAAAGGTGTTTGTAAAAACAAACAGAAAACCATACCACACCCCTGCCATCATTTGTCACCTGCCCCAGACATGTTTTACACACTTCTCACTTGCAGGAAATCATCCATGACTTGAGGAAATGCTCTTTTTGACCTCTTCCTTTCTGTGAATTTTGTGTTTCCAGGTGAACATGTCTAAGAGACAGGCCTGGGAAAAGGAGCTGCAAACAAAGGTGAGGAGCAGCCCTGGGGCTGGCAGTGCCACGCTGCCCTCTCCTGCCAGGCTCCCCAACAGATGCTAATCCACTGTCTGTGATTACTCTCTCTAGGATCTTTAAATCCAGGCTTTGGGGATTAAGAAACCCCCCTTCCCAAATGAGGGAATCCCCCCTTAATCCATTCCTGCTGGCACACCAACACCAGGGAAAAACCCGGCATTTTCAGGATCATGTGATCCTGACTCTTTGTATTTCCAGGCCTGTACAGAACACCACACCCAAATGCCTGTGCCTGAGAGTCCTTCAGCATCACAGCTCTGGTTACAGATCACACCTTATAACCAAAACCCCTTTCACTGCCCACTTTTTGGTGTTGTGGTGTTGTCTGGGGTCTCCCACCATGACCCAAGCCCTTCTCAGCCTCACAGCCCCTCCACAAAGGATGGAGCCTTTTGGCTTGGTTATCACTGCTCAGCAGCCAGTGGCTGAAGCAAATACAAACAAGAACTGAGGAAAAGTGCCAGAACAGAGTCAATCTTTAACCAGCTCAAGGAAGATATGGTCTCATTTGTCCTTATTCAGCGTTCGCCTCTGGGCAGCTTTCACCAGTTTTAACTCACATTTCAAGGTTGCCAAAGCCTGCACAAACCAAGCAGGTTTGTTTCATTGTAGTTTCCCCCCACCACTCCCCAGTCCTCCCGTGCCCAGCTGCTTTTCCACCACCCATGCTTGCAAGAACCTCTTTCTTTTGCCAGGTGACCTGTGGACACTACACCAGCCACACTGAGCCCACCCACAGCAAGGAGCACGTCTCAGTTCCCACTTTGGCTTATCCACAGGGCTGTGCTCTCTTATCTCAACTTTTCACTCTATTTTTGAGTTGTCAGGGCTGGCTGAACGTCCCCCTCCCACCCTGTACTGTGCCAGTGCCAGCCCTGGTTTATGGGACAGCTGATGGGGGAAAGGATAATTCACAATGTAATGCTGTATCACTCTCAACGTGAAAATTCACTTCTCTGGCTCCCAGAGTCACATGGCTTCAAGAAAGTCAGACTTTGCATGTAAAAATCTTTAAAAAAATTTCAAGACCTATATAGGCTGTTTACAACCTACATAAGACTAATTTACACAGGCGGGGAAAAATATAACTATTCATAAAAAGAAACAACCTGGCTGCCAACATCAGCTATTAAAGGCATCCTGAAATATAACCTGTTTCCATCGTTCTGGGGTCTGACTCGGGAGGGGCTGGAGCCCTTTTGCCGTCTCAGGAGCTCCCTCCAGCGTGGCGAGCGGCAGCTCGGGCTCGGCCGCGCTCCGGGACACCCACGGCGGCTTTGGCCCTTCCCGGCCCGCTGGGGCTGCGGGTCCGGAACGCAGAGGAGGGGTCGGCGCACACCCCGGGCCCCCCCGACCGGCTTTGATTTAAGCCCCTCGTTAGCAGCACTGAGCCCAGCCCCGGGCCAGAGCACCCTCCATCTCGCTGATTTATATACTCTCTTCATCTGCTGCAGCAAGGATGATTTTTCTTTTTAATCCGTTTTCGCTCTAGTGTGCTCCAGCTTAGCGCGAGCTTTGCTGGGGGAAGGGAGGCTGGATTTGATTTGATTTGTGCCAGGGCCGGGAACAAAGAGGCACAAAGCGATCGCCCCGCACTGCTCGAAGCCCGAGTGGGGAAGGGTCCGCGGCACCAGCCAGCTTCCCCCACCGCCCCTTTATTTTCCCAAGGCTTTGCCCAGCTCTGTTTACGCGTGGCACTAATAACCTTTGGGAGGCAGCAGCATTGCTTTAAGCTTTGAATTGCTGTTCATAAAAAGAAATGTTCATCCCGACAGGCTCATTGTCATGGCAACGGGAGATTCCCCCCGCTCTTCCAAGGGTGCCGCTGCCGTAGAGCGATGCGTGGCCGGCTTGTCCCGGGGGATTCAGCCCTGCCGAGGGCAGGTATTGCTGGGAGCCGCAGTGGGAGGCGGATGGAAGCGGATGGAGAGGGAGAGGCACATTTCCCAAGGAGAATTTCTATTGCAGGATGTCTCCAGAGTACCGCAGACCCAAAGGAAAGACGGGGACGGATGAAGTTTAGGTGGCTCTGACACCAGTACACAGCAAAGGGAGGATGATGGAAGTAGGACCGTGGGATAATCCTAAGTAATACCTGCTGCATTTGATGAGGTACTTGGATGGATAATATTCCTCTGTGAATTACATTTTCACATAGCCCCTGCTGCCCAGGCGTGGTGATGCTGCTCCACTTGCACACTCTGGCACAGGGTGAACCTTGTGCCAGGAGATCTTTGCAGTGAAATAAAATTAACACATTTTCATGCCAGTCATCTAAGAGAATGCATGGACAGCAATCCCTGCTCATGGGAGCTTTCAGCTCAAAACCTGGATCCTTTTCATGAGGAAGACAGACAAGAACCTAGGAGCAAGTTGGGAACAAATGTTACAGCAATGTTCTGCCTGAAAAACACACAAATATTCCTGGCAATGCCATGCATTGAATGGAATCAGTCACAATTTAAACTTTGCCATCATCATCTCTAAATGAGCACCATGGAGAACACAAAGCAAGAGGAATCTACTTCCCCCAAATTGGGAATGACACTCAGTTTTTCCTGGCCACCAGCTTTCAGCTGGAGCAGGAACCCACATTCCCAGCACTGCCTAAGCCTGGCAGTGAGCAGGTAAGAGCCAAGGTAACAAATTCTGAGTGAATTAGAGAAACGCCATAACTTGGCAAAGAAGCTGCATTGATTTGGGATGGAGGAAGCTCACCTGAGAGGAATGACAGACTTGTCTTTACAAACAAGCAGTGGGTCTGCTGGTAGATAAAACTAATACTGATAAAGAGATAAAAGAAACATTATATAGAGATAAAAGAAAAATTATATAGAGATATAAGAAACAATGGGAAGGATTTTACTGATTGATGAATGAAAAAGAAGATATTTGCCTTTACAAACAAACTGTAGGTTTGCTGATAAATGAAACTGGATATTGAAAGATGAAAGAAACAATGGGGAAAACCCATAAATTCCATAAGATTTAAAAATTAAAAGGGGGGTTATACATTAAAGGGGAATTTTAGATATTAGGCACACTGGGAAGTCTGTAACTCTCAAGTACCTCAGCCAATGGAGAAAGAGAGAGGAAAACGTGGCCGGGAAATTAGGATAAATAGAAGCTTGCGTCCTCTAAAATTCGAGATACCCCAGGGGAAATGCCCCATGGCCTCTCCCTTTATCTGAATAAAGTAAAAAGACTCCTCTGTCTCCTTTTTGGACACAAACCTCTGGCATTTGTGGATTAATTTACCTTACAGCCTGACCCAATATAGACCCAAGAGGTCCTTTCTTTTGGAAAACCAGTGGGAATGAACAGGTACTTTTCTGTAGTGGGCTGGCTGCTGTCATCTGCTCCTCGTGGAGATCTTTGCGATGCCACCTCTAGGCCAATAGTGGGAAGGCAAGAGCCGCGTGTTCTGCTCTTGGCTTTTTTTCCTGTCACAACACGTATCATCAAACGAGCGCTGAAATGCTGCCCATTTCACACAGAATTACTGCCTGTAGTAAGATTTCATTAATTGCAAATGAGAGCAGGACTTGGCCCACACAGTGGAAGTAATAGATGGTTCCTACAATTAAACATTAAGTGTACGTCCATTGATTTACCCACAGTATTTCAAAATAATTAGGCTGGCACAATAGATCTTAGTCTCTGTGAATTTGATATCCCAGAAATCATTTAAAGTTTTTCAGATTCTACCTGCTTTGTGAAATGCTGTATTTCTCCTGCGACTCAGTGCTAAAGCAAGGGCAATTTAGTAAAATCCAATGAGGCATGCATTGCATGCTAAAGTACAATTTCCTTTTCTGTTTTCCAGGTGAACAGTTTTCAGTTTTACACCAGTTCTCTTTCTGTATGTTCTCTTACATTTACCTTCCTAAAGAATTTTAATTTTAATTCATCCCTTGAAAATCCTTAAGATGCTGTGAACAAGAAAGGAAGGTTTCAGGAAGACCGGAGAGAAAGTTTTCAAGAACATCTAAAGTACCCCAGAAAGTCAACATCAATTTCCTTAGTCCCCATTCCCAGGCCACTAACTACAGTGCCACTGTGAATGATTAACTTTTTATCAATTTATCTGACTTCTGCCTTTATCAAACCAGCCTTTAAGATCCTGTCTCAAGGAGGAAAAAATAAAGAGGCATCTGATAAACCTTCAGGTCTGCAGCTTGGTGAAGAACAAGGGACTGGCAGCAGATGCAGCATCTCCTTACTTTGCTGGTTTAGCTTTGAATGAACAAGTAAATCTGGAGCTGGAAAAACAAGACACTTATTTGCAGTAAGTGAAATGGGGGACAAGGCAGAGAGCTGCTGGTTATAAAAGCAGAATAAGACCATCAACCACTTCAATTTGCTGGCTCTGGGTAACATCACCCTTAGTCACTAACACAGCACTGAATACAAACCACGTTTGATAACCCTGGGTTTTACTTATTCATCCAACACACTTGATAGTATTTTATATACCTGAAGTCCACTTATTTGCATGTTTACTTACATTCTAATTTCTACCCAAGAGCTATTGACCCAAGTTGCCAGGAAAAAAGCAAAAACAGAACACACAACCCAAGTAAATGCTGAAGTTAGAGCATTAGACACTGAAAAGCCAACATAAAGACCATACACACTCAGGTCCAATTTTTTACCTGTATGTGAGGTGTCCTTTTATTTGGTGGAGAGGCTGTAGTTAATTACAGACGAACACATTTGAAAGGTTAGCAAATAAAAACTGTTTTTTGTTACATGAATGGCAAACTCAGCCAAAGAATCTTAGTTTAGTATCATTGACAACAGAGCAACACCTCCCCTGCCCCTCTAAGGTCCACTTGCTTACAAATGCAGTGCTGAAACTGAGCCTCTTGCATCCAGGTCATTTTGCAAAGCTCACTGAGGCTGCTAGAGAGCTGTGCTCAAAAATGAACAAATCCTGACACAGTGGACTATGCTCAGCCCTTTGGCCAGGTTGCATCCTAGGCAAAGGGCTGGAAAATACAGCCCCAGTAGTGATTTTGCCTGGATAATCAGGCACAGACATTATACAGAAATGTTTGGATCATGCCTCAACCATCTTTAGGGAACATGAGAAGTTCTAGAAGAGCCAAGAGAGCCTGGTCACTTCTGCAACTCTGCTCACATGTACACAATACTAAGAGTGGCCTTAGCAAGTGTCCACTCGTGTAATGCCTGCTCAGTGAGTGACTGCAGTTATCCCAGCTGAGGGAAAGAGCAAAGGCACAAGCTAACAGCTCAGTGCTGAGCAAAACAAGGACTTGGAGTTGCATGTCCAGGAGAGCATCCAAGAGTTAACTGGGGACATCCTCTGAATGCAGTTTGCCTTTCAGTTTGGTGATTGAGGCCATGAAGGACAGAGATACATTGGCTTGTGGAGAAGCTGCCACCTCTGTGGGCACTGTCACAGCCTGGTTGGGGCCATACCCTTGCTAAGGAACAGCCTTGCTGCCAGCTGGGGTAAAAAGGAAGGTGGAGGAAGGACTTGGGTTTTTCTGTCTCTCTCAATGTGCTGAGGCCCATCCCTGCCCTGACACAGCTGCTGCAGCTTGTGCTACCAAACCCCGAGGAATCCTGCTGAAAATGCTGCATTTTAAGCATCTCCTTGCAGGCTGCAGGGGCTGCAGCATTTTGGGACCCTCAGCACAAGAGGTTGTTTGCTCCCAGCCCAGCTGTATCAGTCCTCTCTAATATTCCCATAGTGTCATAGAGCTGGGTTACCTCAAAACCCCTTGGCTGGGGTGTGAAGTGGCTGATGCTTTCTCTGAAATTCTTGATGCAGGCCAGGTTTAATATCTTCTGATATCAACAGAAGCCTACCTGCTGAGTTCTATACACTTTGAATTAAGCTCTGTGTACATAGATTTAGCACTTAGGGCAATGAAGGACTTGGTTATTCTGTTCTCATTAACGCTGATGGGATCTGTGCATCCAGACTGTTTGTGCAGCTTTAGAAATGCCAGGCATAAAGCACAATGTACTCATGTACAGCATATGTGTTCTTTTCTTTGCTGGGATTCAGCAGGAGCTGTTTCTGGTTATAAAACACAGTTATTGGTGAAAACAGCCTGCACCCAGAGCAACGATGAGACAGTGGAATTTATTCCATCACGCAGACCTGTTGATTAAAACCATCATTCATATCACTGAGAAATGAACAGCCACAGAGACAAGCTACCCTGGAGCTTGCTCTTTCATTCTGTAGTAATCATTTCACACAACGTAATTATCCTGAAAAGTTGCTGATGACAAGGCTAAAACACAAAAATATTCACGAGTATCTCCACGAACAGTATATTGATGTGCTTGCTAAATTTTCAGCACATACAGAGGTTGGGAGAGGTCTTTGCTTGTCTACACTAACGTTTGCATTTGCTGTTCATATGAAAATACAGCCTTGATGATGTTAATTGCAGCTCTTTCATCTTTCTGCTTCAAGCTGTATTATAACTGACCTAGCTTAAATCTGCAGAGCTAAAGGGATCCAGAACCAGAGGGACACATCTTGTCTCCTGTGATGTTCCACAGCATGCTCTACAATCTGATCTTCAAGGCAGCTAAGACACTACTGCCCAAGCTCTCCTGTGTAAAGGCAGTGCTGAGGCAGCTCTGGTAATCTGGGCAGAAAAAAGATGCAGAGACCTGTTTTATTATAATTCTCCTGTGGATGGCACAGTCTCACATGGAAGGCAAAGCTTGTGAGAGGTTCCAGGGGTGTTGAAAATGCCCACAGAGGTTGTACCACAGCTGTAGGCAGCAGTTCAGGACTGAATCACGAGGCACAGAGGCAGCTTCTGTGGTTACAGTTATCAGCATCATGTTGTGGCACAACATCATGAACTGCCTGAACAGGCAGGGGAAGCTTTGCTTTGAAGGAAAGTCATGCAACAGAGCAGTTGGGCTACTCATTTTGGGTGCAGTGTAATTAATGAAAGCCACTCTGAGAAATCCCTAGGCCAGTTTCCCTTGGGCACAAGGCACCAAAGTCCAAACCTGATGTGCTGCAACTCAGAGCAATGTGAACCTTGCACCCAGATGGAAGGAGTCTTCTGTCCCTGTCTCTGCTTCACTTCCCAGACAGCACTGTCAACTCCAGACACACTTCAGGACGAGGAATGGAGAATACAAAAGGCTGAGGAGAGCTGCTGCATCCTCACAAAAATGTGAGGGACAGGTAGATACGGCCTCAGCAATGTTTTTCTGGGGACAGACCCACCAAGCAGTGAGGGACTGTGGCATCAGTGTGGTTAAAGCCTCTCTGTGTGCTCTGCTTTACACTTCACCCTTCTCTCAGATGGAGACCAGCAACGCAGGAAGGGAGATAAGGAGGCTTTATTTCTGACAACAGCCCTGGAAAGCCTGGCTTTGCAGCAGGCCAGGAGCTGCACACTGGGCTTTCAGGAGTGGGATTTGTGCTCCTTGCAAGAAGGAGGCAGTGGAGCATATGTTTTTGGACAGAAAGTATAAAAACAAAATGAAAATACATAAGTGTTTGTTATCTGAGGCTATGAGCTGTATCTTGCAGATTCAGGGAGGCAGCTTGGCTAAATCCCTCTGGAGGCACCAAAGCCTGACTGGGAGCTGGGCCAGAAAAATCAGTGCTTGGAAAAACACTGCTGGAAGATTACAATTCATCCATACAGGAGCAATTAGGAGTTTCCCAGTGAAATTATTAAGTCCAGGCAAATATATGTGGAAAAGACACATGATGCCTTCCGGAGGAGGAGGAGGCTGACCAGCTGGAATGATGCCACTGCAGGGCCACCAGGCTGGCTGTGGGCACTGACAGGCTACACCAGGGCTGTAGAGCCCAGACAAGAGGGAGTCTCCATCCTTGGGTTAATGAGAAAGAGGATTTAAGCAACAACCAAACCCTTACAAACACCGTCTTCACCAGATCCTAAAATATTGCTCTCAGACAGGTCACTAAAACTGACACTTTTGGGCCTTGCCCAGAATGCTTTGGAAAGAGAGATCAGAAATGGAGGTAATTCAGGTAAAACATTGGATCATCACAGGTGAAAAGGACACCTGACACACTTGCAACTGGTTGATGTTATTAAAAAGGTATTTTGTATGGAAGAATCCTCTGCAGCAGCTTATTCAAAGCAGGATACCTGCTCAGTTCCCTGCAGGTTGCTTCCTTTGCTTTTCTGTGGAGAAAAACCTCCAACAGAGACCACTAAATATGTCTGATCTGTGCTGGTACACAGAACTAGAGAATGTGTTGACAGCCAAAAGCAATTTAATTGCAGTCAGGTTGCATTTTTAAATTCTCAGCCCCTGACCTTCCAGAAAAGTCTGACTACAGTGAGCACAGAAAGCACATCCATCACTGTGCTGAGAAGCCAAAAACCAGAGTGTGTCCATTTTGAAAATTAGCAGTTCATATTTTTGCTCAGCATTTAATAAGCTTCTGATTAAGGAAGATTTTCAGGGTTTCCCAAATACAGTTTCTTCTCTGGCTTTAAGTCAATTTGGTATCTGTACACTCAAGAAAAGCCCATGTTTTTAAGTCAGAAAATCTGCATTAATATTAATGTTGTGCAGGAAAGGAATTTGGGAGTTGAACTATTTGGCAGTTCTAAGAAACACACTCAAAGGTGTGCTTAACCCAAGACATAACCCATTTTTGTCATCACCCAGCAGTTTCAAAGGACAAAAAGAAGTGATGCCACTGTCTTTTTCCAGCAGGGGAAGGATGCAGCAAACATCAGGACCCGACTGATTATCCCCAGGCACCTCCACCCTAATTGTCACTCTGACACAGAGCTCCCTGGTGGCTTCCATCAAGACATTTCTCCTGTCTGACCTAATTTTCTCAGCTGCAGAAGCAGGATAATACTGACTCATATAGGATTTATGATGGGAAAAGGATTTATTTTATCTTATAAACCACAACTGAGAGATGCCAGGAGTTAAAGGCCCAGTGTGGCAGCAGCACAGACACGTGGGATCTCTCGCATTAGGAATTTGGTGTTTAATCAGCTCGGACTGACCCAGGGGGAGGAAGCAGCACTTGCATTTCTAAATGGGAAACAGTCATTCTGATGAATTAAACTGTACTTTATCTATATATGTAATTTCATTTTCCCATTCATCCACCTAAGAGACCATTGAATAATCTGTGATTTTGTTAAATGAACAAATCGGATTATGAATGATGTACTTTTTTTCCTTATAAATATGAGCATTTTGTTCCACTCTGTAAACTAGTGATGGCTGACAGGGTTACATAAAACTTTGAGAATGTTTATGGCAGGGACTCAGGTTTCCAAAACAAGACAGATACACCAGGTACGTAAGATCACCCTAAAAATGTGGCAGAACTCCTGCCTGTAGCATTTCTGCTGCTCTCAAGACCTGTGCTGGGTCTCCAGGATTTCTAGAGAGAATCATTCATGTTCTCCTGTCAAGTGAAACCTGATAAATCTCCACTGGGGGTCTCTGTTCTTCAGAGTTTCCAGGTTCAACGCCCTGAGACTGACTCGAGGTTCTTCAGGGGGATGGAGGAGACCTGAGAGCCTCCATGAAGTGCAGGAGGGCTGTGGGTAAAACTGTGCTGACTTCCCAAAGGGAGGTCCTGACCAACCACCCAGCTCAGGTGGTTTACAGAGAGCACTGGAAAGACCATTTTCCAGCACTATTTAATTCTCTCAACTAGAGAATTCAACTCAATCTCTCAACTCAATAACCCCCTTTGGATTATTACTCCCTCACATTCAGGGAATACTTGATAGCCATGAACACAATCCTGAGGAATAACAAAACAGTTGAGGTTGCAAAGGACCTCATTTCTCTAGTCTAACTTACCCAGTCAAGCAGTCAGCCAGAGCAGGTTGTCCAGCTCTGTATCCAGCTGGATTTTGAATGTCTCTGCACATGGAGAGCTTCCAAGACCCACAGCACTGATATTGTAGTGAGCTCATCACAAAACTCCTGAGAACTGAACCAGCTCTGAGAAGGAGACTGAACTTAGATGCCCACCAAAGGTTCCTTTCAACCCAAATCATTTCACAAGACCATGACAACCAGGACCACAATCCTGGCAAGATGCATTGCTGTGTTTTAGAAGAGCTTTCACAGCTGTAAGGAACCACTTGAAGCACTGTCTCCTGGGCCATGGATTGACCTGGAGCTGGAGCTCAGAGAAAGGGAAAAGGCAGATCCACAAGGCATTAGGGGGCTGCAGAGGAGGCTCCAGAGGATGCCAGGGGTGGATGCCACGACACTGGAGGCAGGCAGAGCCTCTGGCTGGGGTGAGGGTCAGCCTATGGCTCTGTCCTGAGGAACATTTCATCCAGAGCTGGCCTTGGAGGCTGGCTGTTCATGGCAGAGTGCAGCTCAGGGCTGAGGCAGGGAGAAAGGCCAAAGGTACAACTGACCCAACAGAAGCTCTTTCTGCAAGCAATGGTGCTTCAGGAATAGCTGACCTTTTCAAGGATTTCAGATCCAGTACAGAAACATTCAAAGAATGTGCATATACACCATTACAACATTACTACAAGTCCCCGGTGGCTACAAAACTCACTGCCAAAATCTGAAAGAAGACAAAAGATTTCTATTTCTGGCAATGTATTAGTCAAGTTAATTAACACAGGACTTCGTTATAACTTAAGGGTCTCAAACTGACTGATAATATTTGTGAAGGTTTCAAAAATTTCTATAGACCATAACTTATTTTTTAAACCTTAAGAAATTATATGGAAGACATAAAAGGCTATTTTAACTGAAAAGGTCAATGCTTGCAAGTCACCAAATGAATAATTTAGAGTTGTCTGTGGGATGTAAGTTTGGCCCTGTGGTAGTTGTGCCCTATAATGATGTGCTCACACTGGTTTTCAGGCACTGAGGGCTGTGTACCCTTAAACTTCTCCACACATCATGCACCTCTCATCATTAGCTGCCTTTTGCATTTTCTCCTCTTTGCTCCTGCTCCACTCAATTAGCAGGCTGTGACTAAACCATGCTCAGCAGTGAGCAAGAAGCCTCAAGTGAAAGGAAATTTGCCTTCAGAAAAGAAAAATGGGAAGAGTACCAGAGCATTTAATGAGATATATACATAAATAGGTCAGTGTTTTATTGAATCACAAAGGAACATCCTTTGTAAAAGATTAAAAAAAAAAAAAGGGAAACTGCTAGTTTTCTTCTTTAGTTTCATGACCAGAATAGTAAAGTGGGGTCAAACATCACAGAGTATTTGGATGCACCCACTAACAAGCAACGGGGAGTTTTTCCAGGAGTCAGGTAGGACTAAGCTGCCAGATAATTAGTGAAAGAACTCTTTTATTGCCATCAACAATTGCTTCTGGTACCAAACTGAAAATTAAAAAAGCATTAGCTAGTCATTGTTTTCATTTCACTTCAGGAAGTCTGCAAGGGATACAACATTCTTTACTCTCCAGACTTACTGAATGGGGATTAAACCAGCATCTCAACTTTCCTAATAATAAAAATTTTCAAGAAAGGAAGTCAAAAAAACTTTTATTCTCCCCCACTTGTCCTTTCATTTTTTTTCTCTTTTTAAGACTAATTTTACCTCTTTTCATGTTGCTACTGCAAAAGAGAGAAAGGAAAACAAACACAAAAGGAATAGAGCAAAATTTAAACTCTATTCCTGTGCTTGGGAACAAAACAATGCTCTGTGGCTTTAAACAACGATTTTCCTTCAGTGAGGAACTGAATTTCCTGGTGATCTTTCATGCAGGTATAATACTTTGGAGTAAGGATTGCAATCAAACAGAAGTGGAAAAAGAGAAGCAGCTGTTTTGTGAGAGCTCCCAGAGGCTGCTGGAGAACCTGCAGAGCTGCTGACCACCAAAGAGCCTCTGAAGGCTCTCACTGCACTCACCTGGAGCTCTCAAATCTCTACAACTCTCCTGAGCACACTCCAAATCACAAATGAATTTGTACCTCCCCTTCCTCAGCAGAATAAACTCAAAAAGTGTAGGGAAGCCATTGTAAAGCTGATATCAAATTTAACAATATTGAAATGATTTAATTCATATACACTATTGAAATTATTTAATTCATAAACTTAAAATGCCTGTGGTAATGCAGACAGCAAAAAGGGAGGTCAAATGACAGCTGCACCATCCTCAAACCTGGATCCTCAGCAAGTGCCTCAAAGCCCTGTGGTGCCCCTATAAAGCCTCCAAGTTTCCTGGAGATTTGACTTCAACTCTGTTTCTAGGTTTCTAGGAAAAACATTGCTTGTTATTGCTCCTCTAGTAGCACCAGGAACACAGAAAATAAACAGAGCTTCAGGACCTGCTTGAAAGAGGTTTAAGGCAAGGCTCTAATCATACAGAGCTTAAACAGCACTGACAAGATTTAAAAAGAAAACACAGCTCCTTGTAACTTGTAAAATGCCTTGTGAAAGGCATTTTGAGCCACGTGACCAAATCCAGCTGGTGTTGACAGACACCAAACCTCCAACAAAGGTATTGTCCCCTATTCTGGTGGCCAGCAATTTTGGCAAGCCTCAAATAAAGACTAATGTAGCTATTCTGATAGATCACTGGTCATATGGGTAAAGAAGTATCAAACCCAGAAGCAAAGGCAGATAGCTGCTTGCTCTCCCACAACAACAATAATTTCCAGCCATCCTGCAAGGAGAGTGAGCCCAACAGAGAAGTGCACCAGCAGCACTGCCATCCCAAATCTCTGCTCCCCTTCTCTGGTCTCCCTTTCCCTCTCACAGAGCAGCTCTTGAATTCAGCTGGCACACAGACACAACATTTGGTTTATTTCTGCCTCTTCCAACACACCAATTTGTGGAGAAAGCTGCAGTCAGGTGGACTCAAGCCTGCCATGAGATCTCCAGCACTCACCCTCCAGTGAAAATCCCAAATCACTCTGCTGAAAACAGCCAGACCCTTCTGTGAGAGGCCAGGAGACCCAAGGGAATCACTCAATGACCAGCTCACGTGGGACATGTGTCCACTCAGCTTCTTGCTCAACAGGAGAAACAGCAAACCCCATGCAGAAGCTGATCATTAATCAGTCATTTCTCAAACAGGCTTGAAAAGAACAATCTACTCAATTAAAATGATGCAGTAGGCCAAGGGTTGATGCTGGTTAGGAAAGGATTCAGTGGAAACCCTTGGAAGAATTAGATTGGAAACTGTAGTGCAAACCACAAACTGGTGACAGCCAGAAGTGAAGCCAATGTCACTGCTGCCCCGTGGGTCACCAACTGACAAAATAGATTTATGATTGTGAATATGGTAATATAAAACTCACAAAAAGCCTGAACTCTTGACTGTTCCCAGATATTACAATAGTGGAGACAGAAATAAAAAAAAAAATCACTGCTTTTGAAGTGTTTTCTTGACCTGCACTAGCACCTCTCATTTTAATATTTATTTGTTGACTAAGAAGAACCACTGAAGAAAGAAATCATTCCTTGTGGGGAAAAAAAAATTACAAATAAAATCATTTTCTCAGTGGTTCTGGGTAGCTGGTGGTTCTCCTCTTAACAGCAGAGGATTTCTGGGGAAGAACAGAAGGGTCAGCCTAGAAGAAGGGTAGGAACAGTGACATTCCCTGCCTCAAGAGCTGCTGGTGTCGCTGTGGTGGGGGAAGCAGCGGCTGCTGGTTGCAGAGGGGTCACTCAGGGTCACCCAAAGTGAGGCGGGGGAGCTCCGCCGGCCCCCGCTGCTGCGGCCCCGCTGCGGCCAACAGGTGGCGGGGCTGCATTCATGATCAATGGCATTTACTAGAAAAAGGTAAGTTTTGTAAAATATTCCTTTATTTTCAAGCCAACAGCCCAAGGACTCGAACTTTTTTTTTTTTTTCTATAAAAATGACCCTAGATCTGAGGTGGACCCCGAAACAGAAACACACTTCCCCAGCTGTATCACCATGGAAGTGCAGTGAGGAAATAAATCCTCCAAGTGGCCTCACCGACAGGCAAAAGCCCAAACACCCGGGGCCAGCGAGGGAACATTGGAGGCAGTGCCTCCACTCCCCTTCTCCTGCCTTTTGGGCTGACCTTTAGTCTCCTGTGCTTAGAGGAGTGTGGAGGCTTTTCATGCTCTGCCAGCACACCTCACAAGCAGGCTGTGCAAACTCATTGTTGACAGAGGCAGTAGATTGAGTTTTTCCTTTCTGGCAGCAAAAAGGACCATGAACCTTTTTTGGCCAGGACTGCAAGGATACAGAAGGCTCAGGCTGCCCATTCAAAACCTGGCAGGTATGGCCTCATCACCCTGCAGACAGGAGCTTGCCCTGCTCACACCTCAGGCTGGTGAGACACCAGCCTGGCCAGGACCACCCACTCCTGCTGATCCATGGATGGGGAGGGCCAGTGCCACCCTCAGGCACGGCACCCACAGCTGCTCTGTTTGCCACTCACTCTCCCTGCCAAGTGTGGCAGCAGGGCCAGGGCTGTGCTGTCCTCACCAGTGGGGAGGGACTCGTGCTTTTCTACCCAGCCAGAACCAAGCACAGGCATTTGCAGTCATGGCTCCTGTGCCAGGAATAAGAAGGATGCCTCTTTCTGCTAAATAAGCACTGCAGGTAGTCCTTTTCCACCACAGAGTCTTTGCAGGCCATGTCCTGCCCCAGTCTTCTGGTGAGAAGGGCTTAAAGATTTGTAAAAGCTCTTGGTGAGTAAAATAAGCCCCCCAAACACACACAGCCCTGCTGCCTCTGGCTGCTGCTTAGCCACTGGAGAGGAAATTGGATGCTACATCCCCTTGTCCACTCCAAAGAATGGTCTGCATGTTTGTACACATGCTGGGTGGGGTGCACAGTGTAGTTTTGGGGTGCAGCTGACAGCAACACCATCCCAAAAGCACCTGGAGCTGGATGGCTGTGACAGCACAACACTATTGATCCACAAGATGGGATCTGCACGTTCACACCAAGGATGAGTAAGAGGGACCAGTAAAACGTGTGTGGGTCGTGCTGACAGCCAGTCCCACGCTCCCAGTGCCTTTCCAGTTGGAACAGGGAATGAACACAGCTCCCACCTGTAACACAACCACACCTTCTTAAGGGGGACCCTTTACATGAGCCCACACCAAAAATAAATGATAAAAAGTAGTATTTAAAGAGCAGGTTGTGATGCCAAGGGTTTAGTGGTGGTCGTCAGCAGTACCACCATGACCAAGAAGGGACAGAAAAGCCTTGCCTCCAGCCTCAGTGACAAAGCACAAGAAGAGCTGGCAGCATCTCTCCTGATCCTCATGTGGAGCTCAGCTGATCTTGATGATGGAGCATTCACCTTTGCTGGTCTCACTCCCAAATCTACTGAGCTCTCCCCGGTTCTGCAGAGGCTACAGCTGTAGCAGGAGGCCCTGCTCTGTGCCCTGCAGTCAGAGGTAACTACACCGAGTGCCACGGCACTGCTCCGCCTGCCTTCTGCAGCAGAACCCTCCCTTAAATCTCTGCTGTCATTAAAAAAAAGCTCTTTGTCCAGCATGCAGCTTGTTTCTTGTCTCTGACTGGACTGGCACAGCCCCTAGAGCCCAGCAGCACAGTGCTCCCAGGGTGGTTTGTTTTACAGCACAACAAGAGCTGCTTACACAGGGCAGGGCTCCCACTCCTGTGCCCACTTGGGTCCCTGCCCAGACTCACCGAAACCACCTGCGTTACAGCAGCAGGAGAGGCAAATTTAAGAGCCTCAGAGTGCCAAGCATATATGGGGGATTATTTCAACTTCATGCTTTCCCAGTGCTATGCACACACTCCTTGAAGAAATCCCTTAAAACTGTCTCCTTCCAAATAACCTATATACATCACTGGCCCCAAAGACGACACATGATGAAACGGCCTTACAAAACAAATCCTTACATTTCAGCCCAGCAGAGCCTCCAAGTGCACAGCAAAGCCAAGACAAATAGAGCACTGCTTTTGCCTGAAAACCTACGTGGCTTGAAAATCCCCATTGTTGCTCTATCCCAGAAAATGATTCATCCTCCCCACGGGGCTTTGCCTTGCCTCCGCACATTTCGCAAGGCTCGTGGCTTTATAACCACGTGCTGCACGTGGGGACTCCTGGCAGATCCCTCGGCTCGCCTGGGAGTGAGGAGGCAGCAGCTGATCCTCCCAACGATGATTTTCCTCTTGCAGCATTTCTTCCTGCTGGCCACAGACTTGGTGCTGGCCATGACCCTTTCCTGCTTCTTTTATGCCTTTGTGTGCGTTTCCGTCGCCTTTCTGACCTGCTGCATGATCATCTTCTCCTTTGGCACGGCGGAGAGGAGAGCTGATGTGAAAGGGAGAGCAATTGTAATTCTTGTGTCCAACAGCTCCATTGGGAGGATGTTTGCAAGGAACCTGGACAAAGCAGGTTTTGGGGTGTCTGCTGCACAGTGGTCTGCTCAAGAGGAGAGGACAGTGACAGAAGAGTGCTCATCGAACAAGGAGGTAGCCCAGCTCCACCTGACTGAAGATGAGTATGAGAAGACAGTGAAAACCTTCATAGAAAGCCACTTATCCCTGAAAGGTAACTTTTAGGGCAAACTTGTGGATTGTGCCTACTGTAGAAATTAAAATGTGCAAGATTTTGAGATCGTAGTTCAGAAAATGAGGAAGGCAGGAATGCTTTAGCAAATGGTAATAACACTCTAACTGCATTGCATTTTGTTGTGCAAAACAATCATTTTGCTTTTTCCAGGGGAAAGAGCCTGCTTTGGTGGCTGTGAAAGGCCCCAGCAGACCCCAGTCCCTGAAGGAAGGCAAGGTAGGCCAAGGAATGAGGGGGAGAAGGTCCTATCAAGGCACAGAGGGCTGGACTTGCTCTGAGAAGAAAACACAGAAATGAACAAGGGGGAGCAAAGCCCAGACAATGACCTGAGGTGAAGGAATGTGTCTGATTTTTAACCTCTTCCAGATTAAAAAGGAACCCACGTTCCCTGATTACTTCTTGGCTGCTGTGGGATTTATTAGAGTCAGGTCAGGGCTTTGTGTGGCAGGTTGGGACAGTGTCTCTGAACCACACTGCCATCATTTCTGTGGGAGTACAGGACTGAAAGCACCCTGCAGAGCTCGTCTGGGACAGCAGGGGACAAGTGTCCTACTGAGGGGATGGCTGAAAGCACTGCCAGGAATCTCCCCAGTCCTTCCTACGTGAAGGGTGCCAGTGGGAAGACTGGCTTATGCCCTGCTGAGTAACCCCTGGGATCCAGGAGTGTCCCCACAGCCATCACTTTACACCTCTTGGGAGTGACTGAGAATTCAGCCTCAGCCATCACGGCTGTACCCTCATTGCCCTCAGGGCTGTGGGGTTACAAGGGAAGAGGCCAACCCCTCTCCTCCACTGTGAACCTCCCTAAGGGCCCTTTGAGCTGCAAAGCTCCCTCTGCTTCCCCACACTGCCACCTTCCTTCTCCAGTTTCTCCATTCCTCTTCCTCCCTGCTCTTCTCTCTGTGGACTCTCCAAGGCTCCCTTTTTTGGGGTGTCCCCAGGGCAGCCTCTGCTCACTCACACTGAGCTGAGATCTCAGGGAGCATCCACACCTCCCCAGGACAAGTAAGACCCTTGGTAGAGCTGCCCAGCACTGAAAGTTGTCTCTGTGCTCCCTGCAGAGGAAGGACATTCTGGAAGTCAGAGCACACACCACAAGGCCCCCCATACTGCAGACACCCTCCAGAGGGGTGGTGGGGAACCCTGGCCAGCCCTGCTGCTGGCTGCAGCTATTCAGGACACACTTCTCTCACATGCTCAGAAGCACCCAGCAGGCCAGCAGTGCCTGGGCAACTCTGCCTGGCCCAGGATGCATCCCCCAGCCCACTGCCTGCCTGCAGGCTCCAGAAGGGCTCCCTGCACACCAGCAGTGGGTTTCAGACTGAGTGCTCAGCTGTCTGCATGAGAATTTACATTCATTTACCCTAGGAAAATTACTCTGGTAAAACTTTCTTGTGTGGACAAGGCCTAAAAGCTCCCCAAGCTGAGTATCAGCATAAACCTCCTCTGGAAGTGAACAACAGAGGCTTTCTTAACCAGCAATAATCTGTGGGAGCTGGTGATTTCTGTGGGCCTGTGCTGTTCTAATTAAATGAGACTGGCACAGTGATACCTGTCTTTTTTTGCTCTTGACTAGTTTGGTCCCTGTGCCAGTTAAAGGCTCTTGCAGGTGTCATGTTGTTTTGACAGGGTGGCCTCTTCTAGGATCCATGAGCTTTTACATTTAGGATCCCCTGCATAATATTCACATCACAGATCTGGATGTTGAAATGTCTTTCCCAAGTGCTGACCCAATTGCATGGCAGATCAAAGCAGTATGTTGGGAAGGGAAAAATAAAAGAAAAATAAATAAAAAGAAAAATAAAATAAAAAAGCAGAGAAAGAAAACCTCACTGTTTCCTTGGGTTTCTTTGTTAACAGTTTCAAGTGAATGCTGATATTCATTTTACAAAATTTACTGTGATATTTTTGGCATGGGTTAGGTGAACATGAACACTCACCACCAACTGACTGATAATGAAAGAATTTAAACCAAATCAAAAGCCTACATTGGTGGGTCCCTCCATGCAGTTTGGTCAGCAGGATCTGGACAAGGGCAGGAGAAGTTAGTGCTGTAAGGCAGAACAATTACACAATCTTCTCCATTTAAGAACTTCTCTTATGCACTTTGTGTATGCAATTTTTAGTTTCTAAAGAAAGGAAACTTTGCTAATTTTTATGGGTTTTGGTCTTTCCTTTTTATTACTTGTCCCCATAGGACATTTTTACCATTGTATCTTTGCTATTGTAAATAAAAAGATACTTGTTCTACATAATCAAATATTTTGAAATTCATCCTAAATGCCTTTCAAAGTAACACAGTGAAGACAGAATCCCCCAGTCATGGTTCCTTCTAGAATTAAAATACTTATGACAGCTAAAATAATGTGGTTTTTATTTTAGTACAGGCCCAGAAACCCAAATTTTCAGGAAGGCTAGCACCTTTATTTTGCAGTGACTGTACAAATTAATAAGATGTTACCAGGCCTAAGGAGAATGTAACAAAGACACAGAGAAATGCAAGTCAGCCCCCTTCCAAATTCTTCCTTTGCTGTGTGATAGCTTAACTTGGTTCATAAAAGCCTTTACTTCTTCTGGCTTTTAGCCTTTGGTGCCTTTAGATCAGATATTCCAACTTTCTCTGTGACCAAGAGGTCAAAGAGACAGAGGGAAAAAGATGAGAGAAGGAGTTTTATTGCTCACCTCCAGCAGCTGAGCTTGTACTGTCAGGCATTGCAAGGGCTCTTGGCATCACGTCCAAGTGCTGTGTGGTGGAGCTGCTGGGGAAGCTGCTGTGCCGTGTTGCTCTTTGGGCAGCTTGCCTGGAAATGCTGGCAACTGCTTCATGGTTTTCAGGACTGACTGCAGGGAGGGTGGGGTAGGGCAAGGAGGAAAAAATACAGAGATGGGCAAGACCCAACAGACCTGACCTGACTCAAAAGGAGTTCAGACAAGCAGAGTGCTCATCTGGTTAAGTGCTGGAGCCTCTGCTGTCACAGGACCTCGGGGTTCACCTGATCACACACAACAGTCACAGGGCTAAGCCAAACCAGCACTGACTGTGCCAGAGGATCACACAATTGTTTGGGTTGGGAGAGGCCTCAAAGGTCATCTAGGTCCAACTGCAATGTCACAGGGAGGGACACCTTCCGCCAGACCTGGTTGCTCAAAGCCCCATCCAGCCTGGCCCTGAACACTTCCAGGGATGAGGCATCCTCTGTAATTCCTCAGCTTCCTGCAGGAGAGATGCTCTTTGATGTGAGCAATGCCTCACCCTGGACAGTCTTCCTCTGTTCCTTCAGATCTCTGCTATGCTGAAGTTGCTTACAAGAGTTCTGTTGGTTTTCATCAGGTCAGGATTTCATTTCTTGTACCTGAATCTCAGATAAGACCTGACAACTGCTGGATTCTTTGGTCCTTTTTTTCTCTCAAAGAGGAAGGACAATAACCTTTACACAAGCAGAGAAATAACTGATGCAAATTAATAATAATTCCTAAGTAATGTTAGGACTCATGTCTGAAACACTCCCTCACCACCACACTTCACCATGGTTTTTCAGATCAGTAATAAATGCATTTCCAAGCCTTGCTCTGCAGGCTCCAAAGGGCCTGGAAAGAGCTGCCCATGCAGACAGCCAGGCCAGTGGGAGGTCTTGGACTGTCATCCTTGGCCATCTGTCCTCATCTCCATGTTACTGTTGGCAAAGTGGCTCTCATGACCTCTCCCTAAGTTAGTGCAGGCAAGATCCCCTTATCATTTGATCAGTTTAATGGGTGTGTCAAGTCGTGTTGATCCAGCTCATTCCTTTCTTCTGTGCACGGTGGGACACTGCTGCAATCCCTGAGCAGAGCTGTGAGGGCAGTCACAGCAGCCTGGGGCAGGTACAGCTAATCCTGGGCAGGGAGGGCTGTCCACAGTGCAGTGCCTTGCTCAAGGCTGTGCACAGAGACTGGCAGAGCTGCACTGAGCTGTCGAGGCTTCCAGCAGCCCCATGGCTCCATGGACAGTCTCCACCTCTTCCAAAGGTCAGGCTGCTTTTGCAGTTCTGCTGTGCAGCAGGTAGCTGTGGTAGATGCTCTCCTTCAGCATTCCCAGACTTTAGTTTGCCATACAGTTTAGTCCAGGAGACTCTGGGGACAGAGATCCAGAAAGAGAGAACCCACAGTGAGCCTGAACAGGGACAGAGACATTGGAACTTGTGTGGTGGACACACTGTAGAAACTCTTTTGCTTCCCAAGGACACCAGTGTGGTTGGTCAGGTTATTTTATCAGAAGGTAACCCTTACTTTCCATGCTGTGCTTCCCTTAGGATAAAGGCAAGGCCACCCAACCATTCCTACACAGAGCAGAGAGCAAGTTCAGCTTTCCTCTGGAACAATCTAGCTCAGTGCCTGGCAAGAGCAGTTGTTCCCACAGCTGCAGAGATGGATTGAACAGATGCAATAATCATTGACTGCAATAAACTACAAGGGAGTAGGAATGAATAAAGCAAACAAAATCATATACTCATGCAATTTTAAAGAGTACTACATTATTTAACTTCGCTCAGCTACAACAACTGCAGGCCACCTTGGATAAATCAGCACATTTTCCAAGCTGTAAACGACCATGGCTTGGACTTATGAGTGAAATGAATAATTTTTGCAGCTCTGCTTTTGTGCCTTTAATGGGGGTTATCCAGAAGTTTTTGAAAAACTGGCTTGCAATTATATTGCCTTTCTGTCTCTTGGAGATTTATCAAAATAAAAGAAGCACTTTGATACAGCAGCATCAGGGCTATGGAACAACCCAGAGAGTGAAAATAGATCTCATTCTGAAACCACAGGCTGGGAGGAGTTATTTATTTCAAGATGAAGGGGAGCTCCCCAGTCAAAGCTTCATCTTAAAAATAGGAACCTATGCATCATCTAGAGTCAATGTGTCTTCTTCCAAATGAAGCCCTGCATCCAGTACCTCTGGACATTTTATGGGAGGCCAGTTTCACTTCCTTAAAGTGGTTTTGTAATTCCCTTGTTTTGACAGACAACTTCTCTGCCAAGCACTGAGCACCCAGGACAGCCACACAGAACTGATTAAAGTGTTGCACAATCCAGAAAAGCTGCAGCAGCACTTCTCTACCCCCACCCCTCACTCATTGCAAGTGGGCAGAGCCCATTTGGGTTCAAAACCTCCATCCCAAAGCTTTGGTTTTTGCTTGTTGGTGGCTGGAGGATCGCTGCTGGCAAAACCAACATCTTTAAGCAATAATTAAAAATGCATGTTGGTCTGCCCTATGTTAAGAAGAGGGTTATTTATTTGGATGCATTCAGAACACGTTGCCACCACTAATATCAGCCATGAGTACAATATGGAGAGAGAAGGAGGTGAAAGAGCCATGCACTGCCAATCTATCTTTCTTCCAAATCTTCTGTTTACAGGCAGGAATAGAAGTGGATCATTTCTCAAAAAGAAACCAAACAAAGCCCAGGCAGTTGGGTACTTATGTTATACTGGCTCCTAAATGCTGCCAGAAACCATTTTTAGTATCCTAGAACAGTTTTAGCATCCTCTTCACACTGCCCCCGCTTAGCTCATGTGAATTTTAGTCCTAAACCATAAGTTTGTCTTAAAACAACCCCCAGACAAGAGTTTGATTTCCAAGCTGCATCAATCATTAAACCACACAAGACTGAAGAGTATTTTTAGAGATTGCAAAAAAGAGATCTAGATTTGTGATATGTCATTCTTTAAACAAGGGATCAACATCTTTTCATGCAACTGCAGTGGCAGGATTGGAGATGGAAAGTAAAATAAACCCAAAAGTATCTGGGAAGCTATTTTTTTATCACTTATGCATGATGCTAAACTAATCTCTGATTGTGGAAATCATTGGATATAATCAATATAATCACAGGTGGAATATAACTTTTACACTATTTTAAAAACTTCCCAGGAAAAGAGCTTATCTTTGCACCAGTTTAGAGATGTTGTCTTTCATTAACCAGAGCTGGGCAGCTTCTGACCAGAAAGCATTTTTGAAAAATACCAGGATTAAAGCCCAAAGAGTTCTACAGACCTCTGTCTTTTCCAAATAATGCAGTTTGTCAAAGTGTTGGATGTTTTTACTCTACCCCTTACCTCAGTCCCTCAGGAAAGTTTTCTACAGGACAGCTTTAACAGGGAAAGGGAATCAAGTGAGAGAAAATATTTCTGCAGCTCTGCTTTCCCATATTACAGTGTTTGGAGACAGAAATCTGCTGAACAGTTCTAACACATATGCTTAGAGACTCAATTTGAATTACGTGGTAAAACAGAATATGCATAAAAATTGAACACTTCTGTATATGATAATTAAATACGTCCCTCATACAAATAAATTATCTTTGTGATTACACATGGTCTGAGTAGATTATTTATTTTAAATCTACTCTTTTCATATTTCCCATTTAACAAACTGTTTTCCCAACACTTATGCTGCAAACCCCAAGACAGCACAGAAGGATTGTGTGGCATTTTTGGTAGGAAAAAGGGGAACAAGAGCAAAGTCTTGTACAGAGTTCTCCTTGCAGCAGGACAGAGGACTTGTCTTGGTCAGGTCTGTGGTCAGCTCAGCCCCTGGAGCTTTGCTCTGGCACTACACTGTGCCTCTGCTTTCCTGGGGAGGTCCTGAGGGGAAAAGTCTGGGAGGGACAGCCTGTGGCACTAAAGCTCTTAAAAATCCCACCACAGAGCTGAATTTCACCCCTTGATAGGCTGACTCAGTAATACCAACTTCAAAAAAATGGCATAAGTTTAGGCCAGGAAACCATCTGCCACCAGAGGGTTAAAAATCAACCTGTTTTTCACATCTATTGAATTATAAATGCATGTGGTGAAAACATTTTAGACCTGATGTTTCATTACCATTAATCAAATAATTTGTTCTGACTATGTTGTCAAAACAAAAAAACAAACAAAAACCCAAAAAAAACCCCAACACAAACCAGGAGTACCTTTCCTCTGTTCTTAGGTGCCTTTTCCTGGTTTCTAGAACTACATTTATTCTTAAGTATTCACTGGTCTGATTTGATAAAATAGCTTGAAATCTATGAGCTGTCTGATAAGAAATTACCCTGCCAGGCAGCATTCATTTCTAACCCCTGACTGGATGTAACTTTTTAAACCAACAGACTGAGGCACAACAAATAGTTCTTTTCAATAATGAATGATATTCATATTTCCTCCCATAAAAAGGTTTCTCAGCAGAGAACCATTCCCAGTGGTTAACCCAGACATTTACACCTGTATGTGTCTATCTGGCACAACACTTGACTGCTTCTCTCATTCTCTTTTCCCCCTGGATCTCAGTGCTGGCATTTCAACTCCATTCTGCCTTGTCCTCCATGTAGAAACATAACAAACACCACAGAAGTCCATTTAAACCTTAGAGCAGAGCCAAAATAGAGTAGCCCAGAAAGTTTTTCATTTTTCTAATCCTATTCTGGATTTGAACTGCTCTTTGCCTGTGACAGTCCAGGTGCCTGTCCTTGTTTTCCCATTCCCATTTTAAGTGGCCATTATTAAATTAACTGAGATGTCACCAATCTAAAGCTAAAACTCCTTTCAGGTTGCTTGCCTTTCTCTCCTTCACTTTGGCCACCTTTGTGGTGTCATATTATATATACTAAAAGCACATTTTCTCTCTTTTGTTGCTACCCAAGACTTGCACAAAATCAGGGAAGCTTTTAGTCCTCATCAGAGATTTGAATTTCCATCCTGTTTTAAATTAGGGAGAGCACATTTTCCAATGAATAAACACTCTGATGGAAAATTCCCCAGCATTTCCCATAACCATACATACAACATTAACTAATTTACCAGGTATCAAACTGCAAAGGCAGACACCAGGTCCTTCTTATCCATCCATTCAAGAACAGCAGACTCCAGGGTTATTTATATAAGGTGCAGAAAATAAAAATACAGGCAGAAATATGAGAATAAGCTACAACATAAAAAGAAAAAAAAAAAAGTCTATTATAATACAACAGAAGCCAAGTCCCCAAGTGTCTGGATGCTGGAAACAGAGGTGACAAGAAGAATGCTCCCATCATCCATTTGCTCTCTGCATCCCTCTCTTTAGACCTCTCCAGCAGATTTTTATTCCTGCCACCAGCTCCAGGGCACAGATCATGTCTGTCTGTGTCAGTCATGTGGATACTGATGCAAAACAGGTCGATGCATCGACTCTGCAACTCAGCCATGGCAGCAGGTAAAAGGAGACTTCGACTCTTAGCTCTGTTTTCTGAGAGGCAAAGTGCTGAGAGGGACAATTCTTGGCCAGAAAAAGTCACCTGGAGCTTTTCTTGGGCCCTTGCTAGAGCACTGGGGAGGTATTTCCCTTCATATCTTACTCTGGCTCTCTCTCACCAAGGCCAGGCAGGACACTTTCCTCAGGCAGGGAGTCACTGTCTCCTCCAACAGCACCCAGCCTTTCCATGGATGCAGTCTGGAGACAACCTGGAGCAGCCACCAGGTTTTAAAGAAATATGGCTCCTAAGTAGACACTGCATTCTTCTGGGTCAGAGCCCCTTGGCACCCTATTTTGAAGTTACACAAGCAAACAGATAAATTCCCTCTCAAAGATTATTCATTACAGCACAGACAGAAATGCCCCAGTTCTGATTCATCTTTTCTACATTTTTTTCTTTTGTACCTGAATATGCCCCTGTGTGACATTTGGATGTAATGGCTTGGCATTACAAAGTGAGTAAGGGCCTTAAAGAGAACAGGTCTCATTCAGTGATTGTTTCTAATAAGTGTAATTTGATTTTTCCTTGAGCATATTTCTTGAAAAATGCTTCTCTTGCTTTGCTTCTAAGAAAAACAATTTGCTAACATTTCTCTGATCATAAAATTGATTTGACCTTCTGCAAATAATCTGACTTTCCAGCAGGTTGCTGATCTTTTGGAAGTGCATTAGGTTGTTCATAGAGTGCAGCTTTCTCTTGTTTATTCTGGATAGTCTCTTCATAGAACTGATGGAAACACTTCCAAAGCTTTTGTAAAAATAACTTCTAGGAACTCGTTAAAAAAATGAAATTCCAAAGGAATATGCAATAACACATTTTAGTGGACACAGGGAGGGACAACTCCCTTTGAACCAGCTCTGTTTCTAAAGCTGTGAGACTTGCACACTCTGGCTCCCTCCTTCCCAGCATGGATCAGTGCTATTGAGCTCATTACCCTCAGGTTTTTAATTAGAATGAGCTGCAAGTGGCAAGATTTCATCTGTTCCTGTTATGCCTTTGAAGAAACACCAGCATGTGATTCAGGAATGAGCTGGGTGAGCTACCTCAGCTCACACCCTGTTGATTTGCAGGCTTGTATGGGACGATGAGGAAGCCGTCGATCCTGATCTGGGATGAAGGGGCACCAGACACACAGGGGGTACCTGAGAGAAAAACCTCCTGGGAGGGGAAGAAGGCTGCCAAGGCTCCAGGCAGGAACTGCTTCCTGCAGACAGGTACAGCTGAGCAAATTGCACTTCTCTGACAATGGCTAGATGAGGGGAAATTGTCTTTATAACGCTGCAGTCAATAAAGGAGTTTTTTTCTTAACATTCTTTCCAAAATTTCAAAAGCAAAGCTCTTGTTTGTGGCCACTTCTCACCAGGGCTGGTCATGGACAGCTTAAAGTGTGGGTTTAAAGGTTTCAGCTAATATTTTGGAAAAATGTTACTTTCTCAGACTGGACTTTTAAACAAGACTACCAGGGTAGGACAGAGCCAACATGTGCAAAATCAGCTCTGTGAAGCTCCCACTGTCCCAGGGACCAGCTGAGTTCCCCCCTCCTGACACAGAAAACAAAACCCCATGGCTCCCATCAGCAAAATGCAATTCAGTAACTGGCAGCACCAGGCTTTATCAGATGGCAGAAATTCTCCTCCTGGTTTGCTGTTCCCATGGAAGATGCTGCTCTAGCATCCACTAGGAAGAGCTGTGTTGTCAGGGCTAGTTGTTTGTTGTTCCTGCTTAGAAATAACCCTCTAATTAAAGCATGGCTTTATTTATTTACATGTCATTCATTTCCAGTTACTTAGTCAATTATAAATTACAAATAATAATTAGTTTTATCTGCATGTGAAATCTCTGTGAGACTGGCACCATTGGAAGGTGTTCTCTGGGCTTGCAAGAGCCTCCCCAACACAGGCAGGTTCTGGCCCTGGGGAGGAGATGACTCTGGCTGTGGTGTCCCAATGCACTTAGTAAAAGAACAGTAACAAAAAGAAAAATTGTAAGAGCAGGCAGCTAAGTACACCTTCATGAAATAGCAGGAAAAAGTAGGCATCTCCTCCTTTCCCAAGTGGTAAATATTAGATGTGGAATGTGTCCCAGAAAGATGAGGTAAGCAATCAAGAAATCTCTCTCCCAACTGTGTGATTCTCCCCCTCTATCCCTGCTCCTCACAAGCCCTGCTCTGGATCCCAGGAGGTGCAGCACTGATGGTCTCCCTGCTGAACCTCCTGCTGTGCCTTCTGTGGCTCAGGTCACATTTGGGGGGCACATTTGCACAGTGTGGAGGGAGCTCAGCCTGTGAGCAGCCCCTTCCCCACAGGCCTGGTGCAAAGAGCAGTGGCAGGAGTGGGACAGGGAGCAGCACCATCAGGGTGTTCCCTCTGGGAATCCAAAGCCCATAGAGGCTGTGCTAAAAAAGCTTTATTTTTTTTTTCTTTTCACACATTAATGTTGTCTTTTGCTACTGAGTTAGTGGTTGAAACAGGGTCACTTTTCTATTAGCAGCTCTCTGCATCTCAATCCTCTTTCACCCACTGACCTGTTTCCTGAGTCTCCTGAAGAGAAGCCCACAGCTGCTTGTGCCTCTGCTGAAGTCCAAACACTGACAGGTGAGGCAGCACCCTCACAGCTCAGTTACCTGCCAGAGGTAACTGCAGCTCTTACCTCTGCTGGGACAGGGAAGGGGACATGGATTGGAGGGACAGGGCTGGGAGAACAGCCCAGGAGCAGCCTCCTGCAGCACTCTGACACCTCGAGGACGCTGCCTTTCTGCATCGATGTGGCCCTGAGGAGCCCAGCCTGGGGCACAGCAGTACATTCAAATCAGTAGCAAACACAGGACCAGCTCCAACACCAAGGCAGAGCAGTAACTGCTCTCCAGCATCTCACTAGATTTTAGGATGCACAACAGTTGCTCTTAAAGGGCAAACCCCAAAATTTCCTGTGTCTTGTCCATTGCTGGACCATCTCTCCCCAGTTCCTGTATTCTCACTGCTACAGGCTCCAAAGGCCCATGAATTCCATTTACTCCAGCACATGGCTGGAAGAGCAATTGAAATGGTGTTCCCCAACATCCCTGTTTGAAAGGAAGCACCCAGAGCACCCTGTGATTCTCTGGTCCAGGCTTTAAGCCAAGAGAGAAAACAGAAAAAAAATTAAAACCAGAAAATAAAAAGCCAGACAGTTCATGAGATGACCTGCCCATGTCCCCACTGGGTGGTCTAATCTTTTCTTGCTAAAGGGGAGAGGGTCTCTGGCTCTCCATGTAACACTGCTGCAGGTATTTGGTTCTCAGCAGCATCTTTAACCTCTCTGAGTGTTGGCTCAGGGCCATAAAGCAGGCTCTGGATGCTGCATGGAACCCAGAGGTGGGTACACCCTTTTAGCCCCTGCCCTGTGTCACAGCAGCAGCTGGGCTGAGGCAGCACATGCAGCCAAAGAGCAGCAGGAACGAACTGAGGGAAATGAGCAAAAAGCACTAAAACTCTCCTGCTGTCTTTCAGCCAGGAAGGAAACCCATGGAGCACTGCACATTAGCACTGTCACACCACAATGAAGAAAAGGAGCATAGCTGGGATCAGAAGTGACAAACTCCTGGCAGCAGGGGATTATGAGTAGTGACTTCAATTGCAAGGCAACAAAAAACCTTGGATGAAGACAGAAAACACCTTCAGAACCATGACACAGGTCTGCAACTCCCTTGCAAGTCTAATCTGTAAGGAAGAGAACACCAAGACACTGAAATTGGGGGTTGTTCATTACAGTGCTGTACTGTGCACACTGGGATATGCACAGAGGAAAAACATCTGAGGTGAGAGGAAATCAAGGAAGAACTCTGCTGGGAAGCAAAACGCTGGGGCTTGGCTTCCATTATCTAAAGCCACAACTCCAAACTGCCTGACTGATGATAAGAGAAGAGGTGTCACCCTCCCAGGGAGCTGGATCCAGGGAGGAAAAGGAAAGCTTTCAAAACAGCTTCTGTAAGACATTAAACCAGCTTAATATCAAATCAGAGTGAAAACAAACATTTTAATTCTGTAACATCAAAGCACTGAGAGAGAACATGCTAAAGCAGAAAATTCCTGAATTAAAAGCTTGAGGTTTTAGTCTTTACACATTTGGCAAATAACCAGTTACATGAATAATGCCAAACCCATATATTCTGCAGAACATCTCATCTTTAGTCAGAACCCTGCTCTGAGCCAGTGTTGTCAATTCCCTCAGTGCAAAATCCCATTCTGGGCACATAACCCTGTACAATTTCAGCTGATAACCATTATTTTCTCCTCCAAAATATGGCAGGGGACACGTGTGGGCTGCTGTGGCTACTGCTTCTCTCCCAAAGTGACCTTCAAGCACAGGATGCTGCCTGCTGGTGTGCACTGTAGTATTCATGGTCTGAAATTAGAGGCATTATGTGAGCAAAGCTCCTGAAGACCTCAGTGGAAGTTCTGCTGGCCTGAGGACTTGGGAATGGCCTACATTTGTTTATAAAGCTTCCCAGCCCATTGGGATACAGGGAACTACTGTGTGCAAGCATAAAATTATGACTGTGAGGCAATAGCACTGTGAGATAAATTATAATATAACTGCACTTAAAAGTATGTTTAACACAAATTAGTTATATCAAACTAACACAGAAGTTCTAGAGTGCTGAAGCTGACTAAGGGATCTGAATGCCCCAGATGCTTTTAATTTGAGTGGGAATGAGGGATCTGAATTCCTAAAATAGTGTTGAATGTTTCATCACTAATGTAGAACACAAAAGAAAAAAGAAAGCAACTGGCTTTTCAAGCCTACAAACCTGGCCAAAAGATGCTGACAACATCTTTTTAGACACATTTCTCCAAGAATACAGTCATTAAAATTAGAGATTCAGAAAATCCTGAAAGTATTCCAAGTCTTGATGAATGTTTTCAGGAAAAAACCCAACAATTCTAACATGTTTTTCAATAGATCACTTTGATCCTTTTAATAAAAATGTAATTGGGCTATAAAAGTCTGCTAAAAGAAAAATAGCTTTAGTACCAAGTCCCAAGTCCTGCAAATCAGAACAGAAACAACTGATCACCCAAGACCTCTTCTTTCACCTCAGTCTCAACTGCAACAATTCCATTTTTTTGAGCCTTTTTGAGAAAGCACAGAATTGGACTTCAATAGAACAGATTTTCCTGGGCAACACTGTAAAATTATTTCCCAACAGAACTGAAATGCTAGTGGTGATGGAGAACCAGAGGGAAGCTGGTTACATGAACACATCCTTTTACCACTTTAAATTATGTTAATAACTAATCTACAAGCCAATATTATTCCCTTACAGATGTCTGCATGCTTGTCAAAAGATACTGAGAGCATCCCTTTGGATTAAATACTTTCCAGCATTGTCACTCCCTTAGTAGCAGTCTCTCTCTATTTTTGGGGACACTTTTCTCCTGACTTTCCCCTCCTGAGCAGGGGTCAGACACAGAAACAGCTCCATAGGAGCCAGAGCAGGTACCACCCACCTCCACACTGGATACTGGGAGGTGTTTCAGACAGCCTGAGGTGAGAAATTTCCCTTTGTGTGTTTATTGTGTTCAGGGAAGGACAAAGAGGGAGGAGAAGGCAGGGAAGCAAAATAATGATTAGTGTAATGGGATTTGCTATTCTTGTTAATAGTTTAATCAATATAAACATATACAGAACCTCTGACGTGCCTGCCATGCTCAAGTGTCTCTATAATTAGCTCAACACTCTTAAGCCATGGTTACTATCACCTGCATCTCTACTGCTCACTTCTGCAACAAAAACCAGGCAGGACTGGGATTTCCTGTGTCTGAAACCCAGCCATGCACAAGTGACCATGCCATGGTGTGTCCTGGCTGTGCTGGATACCCAGACACACCACGTGGATGTGACAGGTGGGACTTGCTTGGTGTGACCAGGATAATCCTATGGGTGCTGTGCTCCAAGACTCTGCTTGCACAGGTGGAGCCACACGTGTTTCTCACCTCTGCTGGAGACACCCCAGCACTTCCAAGGCTTTGCAGACCACACTCACCTGGACCCTGTGCTTGTCACACAGTTTTTCCTTGGAGGAATAACTTAGCAGCAGCCCCTGGCTTGAGAGTTCATCAATGAGGTACTGAGGAGATGCAAAAGACAGGAGAGCACAGACACAGCAGGATGAGGCAGAACTGCTCCCCTGGAGGTCACTGCAGTGAGGCTGGTGATGCCACACAGGCTCTGCTGAGTTTTGCCCTGCAGCATTTGTATTTGCAATTTGTACCATGGCAATTATGGGATGTTACTGGAGTCACACCACAGGACACAGCAGATTCTAAGGAGCCACAGGCCTTCCTTACAACTCTTTACCTTGATTTTAGGCAGGGAGAGAGAAAGTTTGTGTTAACTTTTGCTTTCATCTCTCTAAAGAGATAGTGCCAAAAGCATATATAAGCATCCTCTTGGTGTATCAGTTAAAAGCTCATTTAAAAGGCTTAAAACTGACTTTGAAATAAGCTGAGACAATCCCCAAATTGACAAGTGCAAGGCAGGGGGGAAATAATCTCTACAAACAGCAGATTTCCCTGTGGAACAGCTTTCCCCACTGCCAAGCTCGAAGGGGGGGACACTCCTCCATCCAAATGCCTGTCCCCACAACCTCATGAGAGGGAAGTTGTGCCCCTCTGTGAGCAGACACAGCCCTGAAACAGTGACTGCCACAGGCAGCACCTGTCTGAGGAACCTGGATTCCAGCAGAGCACAGGAACTCAGAAACGTGAAGTCACAAGACCAGTTTGCTATAATGTGTCTAATTCATTTCAGCATTCCCTACGGATGAAAAAACCAGCAAAAAATAACTATGGGCAATGCTGTTGTATCAGCTCTAAGAAACATGAGAAACCACAACTGCAAGAAACAATGTCTTGTGGGTAGGTGAGCTTGGCCTTTTAAATTTTTTTTTTTTAATAAGGAACAACTCACAAGTTTCCATTGTGCCACTTGGATGCCCTTTGCACTGCACTGTGCCACAGGTCAGCTCCTGCCCAAGGCAAAGCCTGAAATACCATTCCCCACTGGAGCCAAGATTGTCACTGCACAAACACAGCCCAACAGATGCCAACACTGATAACCCACGTGGGGAAAGCTCCACGCTTCCAAGGACAAGTTCAGTAACAATCCTCCCTTGCCTAGGGCCAGCAGCACAAACCCCAAACACTGATCAGAACCTTCAATACCCACTGCTGTGGCTGAATCCTTGTTTCAGAGGAGTCTCCCACTCCTCTGCCTCTTTCCCAATGGATGTGAGAACCTGTCCCCCTCTACAGACAGGGCAGTGAGACTGATTGGAGCATTACAGAGCATGACCTGGGGAAAGAGAAAGCCAAGGGGTCTGGAGTCCTAATCCAGTGTTCCAGGAGCCATTTATATGCCAGACAGGCTTTGGATCATGCTGCTGACCAACCATCCCACAACATTTGAACATAAATGTTTCTGTCAAAAAAATCTTAACATTTTCAAGAGCTTGGGTTTAGGACACTGAGATCAAGCCCTTTAGACACTGGTTGTCCCACCAATTAGTCAGTTCTCCTAATGAGGAGAATTCAGTGAAACTGCTTTATTGGAAGCTTGTTTATAAAGCAAGTTCAGAAGCCAAGCAAAGAATCCAGTCACCCTGGTTATTCCCTATTTGCAGTACTACTCCTGCTGCTTGGAGAGCTGTCAGAAACCTGTTCTACTGCTCTCTATCAGCCTCCAAAGCCATCACTGAGGGGCTGAGGCAAAGTGGAACAAAGTCAACAACTTGTACTTCACACACTCATTATCAAGTGAGTTTCCAGTTAGATATTGTGATTTACTTGTTGCTGCAGGCACCCTCCTGCCCTGTTCTCCTCTGTGCTTGCACAGTTAATACTTGCTACTCCAGTAAGTTACACTTACACATTCAATACTTCCAAAATGGAAAACCTCTGGATAACTTGAGCTGTATTGCTGAGAAGACAAGATTCCCTTTCCATTGAGATGAGATTACTGGCTCTGGTTTAGTTAAGTCGACCTGGATTCATGCTGGTAGATCAGTGTAAATCAGCCCCAGTAGAACCAGAGGTCTAGAATGGATTTGCAGAGGTTTAGTCCCCTGGCCTGGGTAGGGGAGGACATGCATAGACCCTCACAGGGTCTAGCTTATTTTGAAAGAGCCACAGACCTCTCCCAGGAAATCTTCTTCAGTCCTTCACACTCCCTTAGTATCAGATTAGTTACTAAAAATAAAGTGCCCCCACTTTCCCTGGAAGCAATTTAGCCCAAAGATTCTTGTCTTAACTTCCAGGGTCAGGAATACCAAATTATTGCCTTTTTCCTTCACAGCAGCTGCCAGTGTTTTGGGGAGAAAGAGTCTTCCCCTCAGCCTCAGGATGAAACCCCCTCCATCTTCCCTGGCAAATCAAGCCTTTTGGACCTTGGATCAGCCTCCCTGCCTTCCTTTTCCTACTCAACCCAGTCCAGCTCAGCTTTGAAGTGCCCTAGACAAAAGCAACTGCTCCTGCTTGCTGGATTATTGCACTTGCCACAGGGGGAACAGTCCTGCTCGCACACTGAATGTGCCTTTCCTGTAACAGCAGGGTGTTGTTTATTGATGATCAGCCTCTGAGCCATCAAAATCTTTCATCCTTATTGATAAGGCAACTGCACATGTAGCTGTTGGTCCCCAACCTGTCATAACTATAGAATAACCTATATGGAGAATTTATTGTAATATATAAATCTGTATCAGCAGAGGGACAATACTGCATGGCAAGCTGATTTTGGTGGGGTTTTTACCACCTCTCCACTTGCAAGCATCACACTGAATTCTAACCCTGCCCAGTGTGCTCACAGCCTTTCCAAAGTGCTGCCAGCTCAAGTTTAAATGGCATGCTCTCTCTTGCCTCAGCCATTCCACAGGTGTAAACAAAAGACAAAACCCCCCTAAAACACTTCCCTATCAGTTTTCCAACCAGTTTTGCACTCAGATATTTTCAGCCATGTCATTATTTTAAGACCACATGTGAAGCAGCTTTAGAACTCAAACCTTTGAGTCTTGTGTCTCCAAAAAAAAAGAAAAAAAAATTATTCTGCCTGTTACTCATCCCTGCAATTTCTTCTAGGTGCCTTCCAATGGTGTGGTGATTTGTTCCAGTGTTTTTCCAGGAACCAAAGGTGAGCTGACAGGTCTATAATTCTAGACCTGCTTGTTGGCACCACTTTTGGACCTACAGCTCAAAGCTGCACTACTGGGCTTTGCTCCAACAGACCACTTTAGCACATATTTAATTAAGAGGGAGAGGCATCTGTGGCTGGAGAGGGGTTGAGTCACATGGTTATTGCTACATGTGTGCTTGGATGTTTTTCTGGTTCCTAACAATAGATACATAGAAAAAATCCAAACAAACGAAACCCAACACACCAAACCCAAGCAAATCAGAGGTGTATTTTCATACAATGCTTAAGATTTTAAGAATGGAAATAGCAATAAATATTAAACATTGACTTTTCACTCATCCTAGGAGATCATTCTCCAATGCCCTGTGATCATCTCCACTATGGGGAGTTCTTTTACTACTGTGTTGCTTCATTCTCTTGTTTTGTTAGATCTCTCTCAAACCTCCCACAATACCTATTACATTGTGCCTCCAGCACATTCTCCAGCCTTATTAGCCCTTCCTTTCAGGGAGATCATTAATTGATTAGATGTCACTTAGTCTGTCATGCTATTGACACCTCTTGCAGCAGCTTTCTGTGCATTCCAAGGGTGTTTTTATGCTTCTGCCAGAGCACTGACAGCTCTGGAGAGCAAGGCTGATCTCCCTCCCAGGCCAGCTCAAAGCAGCAGAGCTGTTACATCTCCTGACCTGCAGCAACATCCCAGAAGGAAACAGCACATAGAAAATGGTCAAAGGACAAGCACACCATGGTGGGACTCACCCAGACTCCTCTGCTGCTCCCCATTGTCCCCTCCAAGTTTAGGAAACCTCTCCTGATCCCTCCCTAAGGCAGTTGGCTGAAACACAGCCCTTGAGGTGAGGCTGCTGCTCAGCAAATGAAGCACTTCCAGCTGTGGGGTGGGCTGGACTCCCCTCACTGGGGACTCCCCTCAGCTCTGGCAGCCCAGGGGATAATTGTCACGGGGACAGAGTCACCTGGATCATCAGGGCTGAGCCCCAGGCCTCAACTTGCATCACTTTTGCTCTCTGGGTTTTCCCTGCTTCTGTTGCTGCTTGTTCCTGGCTTCCAAGGCCAGGATGGATGTGGCCAGTCGGGTTTTCTTCCACACCTCTTCTGTCTAGTTTCTTCATTCTCTCCACATGAATCATTTCCTCAGATCAGCAAAGAGACCTCAAAGCACACTGCTTATTCCAGACTAAATTTATCTTATGCATACAGAATTGGGGAGGAATTCCAGCTACCAGAGCTTTCTTGCAAGCTAATTATTCTTCAAAGAAGTTTTAGGCAGTCCCAGGGAGCATCCAACTATTGATTTTCTACTCTGCATAATTTCCCTGCAAAATGTAATAATTCTCCTCCTGTCTCACACTGTCACTTGTCTCTCAGAAGAACCTGAGAACAATAAAAGGGTGGGATAGAGGGCACCAAGGAGGGCACCATCAAAAAAATATCTCTGTACAAGCAGAGTCTGTAAAAGCAAACCCAAGAAATGTCTGTGGACCTTGTTTAATATTCATCAGCCAGTGCAGGGTGTAAATGAAACCCAAAGGTAACTGTTATGAAAATTCAGGCTAGAAGGAAATCAAATGGAGACAGTGCTCTCAGTATGCTGCCATTTCAGAGTTCCTCATTTCTGGATTTCTGGCATAAATGTAACACACAGAGAAATGTTATCAAATACATTGGTTGCTTACAAATGGCTACATTTTTATAAAAATTCACTTATTGGAAAAAAAAAAGGATTTGGCAATGAAAGACCCCAAGGAACTGGCCTAGTATGAATCTATTCCTAACACACAATTTTATGGAACAACAAAATAAAAATGGAATTGAGACCAGCACATCTTAAAAACCCTGTTGTGCAATATTCAGCTGGGGTTTTTCCTCCACCTCCTTGCACAAGAAGGCCCTTGACACATGATTAACTTAATGAACATTTAAGAATGCTTTTTGGCTTCAGAAATTTAGCACCTTTAAATATAAACAGATACTGAATCCCCTGCTGCTGCTTAATTCCTGTGTGTTTGCTGGGAGCTCCAGCCTGCTTTAGGACACCAGGGACTCATCCTTTGGCACTGCCCAGTGAACTGTCCCAGGGACAGGCAGGCTCTGGAGGGACCAGAACCACCTTTATCACAATCAGACAACACAGGCAGGAAGATAAGGGCTTGTGAGGAGGGAACAGGGAGTTCAGGGCAGAGCAGTGCTGCTTTGCCCATGTCAGTGCTGCCAAAAGGCTGTGATGTAACATCAAGCCACTCCCTGAGTGCTTTAATCAGGACAGAGCTGCACAAGGGCAGCTCCAGGAGCTGCCTCTGGGTCTCTGCTGACCTTTGTCAAGGATTTGCTCTTCCCTCCTCTTGTGGCTGTGACAGGGTAAAGAACAGGGTTTGATTTCTTCCATGCCTGGGATTAAAACCTTGCAGGACCTGGGACAAACGTTGGCTCTGAGGCTGTGCCACCCAAACTTGAGCCTGGTTTAATCAGGTTTTGCCACCCCCTTTCCTCAAGAAGTCAAATCACAGTTGAGGTGGGAAAATGAAATGCTTTAGAAAGCAGCACACACAATTACCATTTGTGGTAGGGTTTCTTTACTCATTTTTTCAGAGATTTCCAAGCCTTTCCTGTTTCCCTTGTGAAAAATTCTTATCAGAAGCTATTTAATGACAGAAAAGGAAAAACTATTATCAAGTTAAAGAAAAACAATAACAGCTGAGCAAATTTAGGTAAACCGTGTCCTGCTGCTGCCAGGCTGAGAAGTTGGTGCTCAGAACAGAGCTCCTTTCCTAGGCCAACACTTAGCTATGCATCCTGGCATTCATTATTCACCAGGCTCCATGTGACACAGGCCTTTCAGAAACAGGATATTCTTTAGCAACCCAGATAAGAACTCAGCCTCCAAACCTTCCCAGTGCTTCAGGAATGGCTTTGGGTCTCAGTGGTCTGAAACACAACTGTGGCCATCCCTGTTCACAGCCACAGCAACAGCAGAGGGCTCTGCTGGAAAGAAAGCTGCTTTGAGGTGGAAACACCATCACAGAGCTGGGCTGTTCTGTGCCACATTGTCTGCACTGGAGTCAATTCCTGTTCCCTGACTGTCTGGCACCCTTGGAAATCTGCCAAAATGGAAAAGAAAATGCAACACCACCAGAGGAAGGGAATGGCCAAACCCACATGCAGAGTCTATCATTAAAACCTTCAACCCAAAGTTCCAAATCCAAAGGCTTAAAGCTGTGCTTTGAACCCCCTGTGAGGAGCATTAAAAATGACCCAGTTTAGAGTGACTCCAAGCAGCTGGAGCCCTTTCAGGAGGCCTTGAACATTCCCTGTGCTGCTCCAAAGCATCTCCCTTACATTTGGGGTCCACTCAAAAAGGGGCCATTTGCACAATAGCAAGAAGTACCCTGGCAAAATCCCTTTAGGATTTAAAATACATCTATTTTCACTTTCCCAGCATTAACAAGAGAACTGTCTTCTACACCTTTTGGGCACCTTCATGCCAAAAAATGAGGGCAAAGATGCACAGATGCTGCAAGGCAAAGGAGAAGACAAGCTGGGGAGAAGCCAAGTTTCACTCAGGAACACGGTGACATTTCAGAACATTATGCTTGGGAAGGTGCCAGTCCAAATGATCTGCACACTGCCTGGGCTGGAAAAGGGAGCCCCCATATTTCTGTAATGGTGCAGTTGCAATTTCTTACCAGTGATGCAGCTTTTAGGGGAGGCAGAACTCCCAAGTCAAGGAAACTGCTCAGCTCAGGGGTATAGGAAAACATCAGCTTCTGAAAAATGGTGTTCTCATAAAAGTAGGACAGTATGAGGAGGGCAAAGGGCTCAGAAGCTGCCCTAAGCAATAACATTTCCACCTTGTTATCCTCAAAGAGTTGGCCCTGCCAGCCATGTACTCCCCCTCTGAACCCAGGACTTGGCTGTCTGTGCTGTCCCAGTGCAGGCCCAAGGAGGTAAGCCCATGTTCACAGATGTCAGGCTGGACAGTGCTTCTGGCAGCTGCAGATGGAACTGTGTCAGAAAAGCCAAGGCTTCTGTGGGCTTTGCAGGAGGAAACCAGACCTAGTGATTAATTCCTTTTGCATAATGGAAGTGGGGTTTGGGACCAGATACAGGTGGGTGAGGGGTGCTGCTGTCTCAAGTCACTCTCTGAAGGTCTCAGATTGCATCAGTGACCTTAGCAGCAAATTTCAGTGTCTCTGTTTCTTCTGTTCAAAGCCTCTGTACTGTCTATGATACAGCTCCTCTTGCACCTCTCCAACTCTAAAATGGAGTTGGCTTTTGGCTTCTATTTTTAAAAGTTCTACTTGACTTCTATTGTAAAAAATGCAAACCTTCACATATTTCCATCCATTGGGTTTTTTTTTGTTTTGTTTTTTTGGGTTTTTTTGGGTTTTTCGGGGTTTTTTTAAGGGGCATCAGGGTCTGCAGGTATTATTCTTGTCCTGCACACAGGACAACCCAGACTTGTAAATAGGGAAACCAGACTTCTCTGCCACATTTGTCTCTGATTTGACCTGTTTTCTCAGACCACTTCTCTTGCATTTCTTTACCCATCCTTGTACCCTCACTACCAGCTGATTCACTGCAAAGGAAAGGCAAATGACACTCAGTACAAAACTGCAGAGTGGTTTCCACAGAGCTATTTCCAATAGAAATCTGTGTTTTGGCTCCTCCAGCCTGGACCAACTGGCAAATGATGTGCCACCTTCTGGGCTGTCCTTGAACAGCTGAACACAAAGGCCACAGGAATGTCATCCCCCAGCCCCTGATTTATACCCTTAGCTAGAGAGGGATGACAGTAAAATTATCCACACCTTCCCCTGTGCTGCATTCTGCAGGATGACAGACCTGGGTGCTTTTCCAGGAGGCTCCTGGCTGGTCACCACCTCAAAGCACAATCTGCCCTTCACGTGAATGTCACTTTACACGAGAAATATGCAGCGATCTGGGGTTATTCAGGATGAACAGGGTTGTCCAGGATGAGCAAACACAGCCCTTCTGATGCCTGTAAGCTGCTGGCAGCACGGAGCAGGGAAGAGATGCTGCTTTACGCTAAGACAAAGAGCAGCACCCCCCTGTGCTCACGTATATTTATTGCACTGCAAACTCAGAGCGCTTTCGCTGCTTATCAGCACCAAGTATTTTTTGGCCATCAGCCTCCTGGGCCTCGCTCATTGCATCCCCCTCCAGACTGTGTTTGCAGGGATAGAACTTTCCTGCTATTCCTCTAAATCCTGCCTGGTTTCTCCGTGGTATTTCCTCCTTGTCAGTGTGTCTCACCTGCTTCCCGCCCGCCGGGTCCTGCGGTGCAGGTGAGGGCTGGAACTCGGCATCATCCGAACCCCCAAACCTGGAGCTGGGGGCACTGCAGGGCAGAGGCCGCTCCTGCCGGCACAGGGGACGGGGAAGGTGTTCGGGACAATCCTCTTTTCCCTCAGGTTTTCCCCGCACGAGCTGCCACCTCGTGGGCACCGAGTGGCACAGGCGTTTTCCTGGAAACAGCAACTCCCGAGAGCAAAGAACTTGTTACTGACAACACTCTGCGCTGACGGTCCGAGGAAACCGCACCCCGTCGGGTCCCCGCCTTGGGAAAATTGTAAAAGTGTGGAGATGATAAAGTTGTTCACCTTCTAACGTGGCTGGTGGGATAGGTTTTCCATAAAAATAAGAGCTCTAACAGGTAAATATTAGTCAGAAACAGCAAGATTTGCACATTTCTCACTCAAAATCTCCACCCCTGCTGCCCATGTCACTGTAGGAGCTCCCTGTATGAGTCAGATTTCACATTTCTATCTCTTGCATGGGTGAGAATCTGCAGCCAAATCAATGTAAATATGTCCTCTGCTTTTTCAGACACTTAATTTACAGCATTAATCAAAATTACTGAAAGTTAATTCCGGGCAGATTTGGAGTGGGATATTTAAGGCTTGTGTAAATTTCTGTTAAAATCTGCTGATTCTCATGCTGGACCAGTTTATCATAATTGAACTGATTTTGTATTTACTCTGACACCACTGGAATTCCCCAACAGTGTGACAGTGCAAGGGCTTTTCATCATCTGGGAAGTGCCCCTGTGCCCGAACACATCCTTTTTCTCAAACAAATTTAACTTTTAACCAGAGATAAATCCTAATTTCATGATGTTCTGCCCGTTTTTCAGTAATCCTCAAGTTCAAAACAGTTTAGCTGATTAATAATTCTTTATCTGCACTATGTACCTAAGGTGAAAATATGTGGTGGAGGAGATTATTTTGATTTCAGCACTTTCCAAATCTGGTCACCAGGAAGAGAAGGAGACTTGATCTCCCCTCATCCTTATCCTCCACCTCCAAATGAAGTTCTCAGTTTGCTGTGCTGGGGTAATCCTTCCATGACAGAAGTGGGTATGAGTCTGTGTGGAGAAGCAGGCCAAGCATTTTCACTCCCTTGGGATCATTTTGCAGTAATATTCAGAAGTCAGAATCATCCCACATTTGTCTTTCAAGCCAGAAATGAGATCCAACAGTGTTTAATTTTTTGTTTGTTTCTGGAATGTGTTATTTGGTAGGCATAGGGTGGTTTTTTTCACTTTCATCTTACGCACTTATGCACTGCCCCTGCATAAGGATACTCCAACTGAACCATCTGTCCCTGAGCCAGGGCTGCTCCAGCTCAAAAAGGATCAGGCACTTCAGGTTAGAGAAGATGGTGAATATTCCTTCTTCTAGGAGAATTTTCTTTCCATCTCTCTTGCTTTGTTACTACTCCAGTACTGCCAAAAACTACTTAATCCCAGGGGCTTACTAAAAGAACTTCTGACAGATTGAAGACTTAATCTCTGGAATAGTCTGGACACTGTATGCAGTGACAAGTATTTGAAACTGTTTCATGGGTAGAGATATTCCTGCCTTGCCTTTTAAATAGAAGCCAACTCCCTTTTTTGGACACACTGAGCAGTACACATGGCATCCTAAATCTGTTTTGTCAACTGAGTTTTTAAAAACAGGCAGCAAGATTTTAATACAGCTCATCACATTCTGCTTAGTCCTCAAAGGCTCGACATTCCCCGTGCACAGCCCCCATGTAGCTGCTCCTGTCCAACTCCATGGAATTCCAGCCTCCCGTTGGCTCCTTTCCTTTGACACCACGGCAGAGCCTGCTCTGCCTGAATCCTGAGGGAGGACACACCAGCTCTAAAAACTGCAAACCTTTCTGTTCAGACTGTCTTTGGCTGTTTATCTGCACCAAAACACCATATTTTGATTTTTTTCCTGGAAAGCTAGCTCTCCAAATCCAGAAATGCCTGCAGATGAAATTCAACGCCAGCTTTTCAGATAGTTGCAGCAAGCAGTGTCATTTGTGTGTTAGCATTAGAAGTAGGAACTTAATCTGCTGAACTTCCAGATGGGCTGATCAAGATGAATTTTATGGGATTTTTTCTGTTGGATAAGCATCAAGAGGTCCCAGCAGCTACATGGTCTGAGGGCTGAGCTGACAAGACACGATGGAGGGCAAAGAGAAGTCACATTCATTGGGAATTGTGGTA